>CAMZMU010000034.1:38815611-38922116 GCA_947311845.1 Poa pratensis
CACTTCCTGGAACTTCCGAGTTCCGGGGATCTACAAGGAAAACAATGGTGTCACGACATTAAAGTATCAGGCAAAGATTCATCGCTCGGGGGTCAGAACTCTAACTTACCCTCGAGTCCGCTTGGCTCCGGGGACGCTCCAGCTCCTTTCCTCCAAAGCATCGGAAGGGATCGGCAACGACAGGCTCTCCTCGGCGCAGTCATCAGCTAGGAGCGGAGGAGGGAGAGCTTCGGAGTCACCTTCCGACTCTGGCTCATCAAGTGGGGTTGGGTGCGCTGACTGCTCCAGGAGCAGTTCCACCGCTGCACCCTCGACCCTCGTCTGAACCCCCGTCGCCTCTCGGGGAGAGGCAAGTTCCACGCACCTGGCAGGCTCGTCCGGGGCAAGTTCTTCATCAACTTCGTTGTCGGACAGATTAGGACCTTCCGGGGAAACATCCCCGCCGAGCAAGTCAACAGCTATAGAAGACCCTTGACCCAATGCGACTTTCTGCGCTGGAACCGGAAGGGGATCCAGGAATTCGGTGCCAGCAATCCCAAATGCGTTGCATTCCGGCATGAGGGTCCGGGCAACCGCAGCACCTGAGCCTTCAAAAAGGGGAAGCACTTCTGGCAGAAGATGAAAAGGAACACCCGGGATCAGAAAGAGCATCTTGCTCGACCATTCTCTCCACTGCAATAGGAGTCCAATCCTCGGCTGAACCTTCCACAGCGGCTGTGACCTGTGCTGCAGCGGGGCGATTCCTCTTCGGATGAAGTCACCCACAATGGCGGAGCATGTCAGCCTTTGGTTGCGAAGCTCGGCTAGTCTTTCAATGATTGGGGCAAGAGCCGGACCTTGGGAGCTTCTATCTTTGGAGTTGGCCAAACGCTCCGCAGGGAAGGTTGGCGTCAAGAGGTGGGGATTGAAGCCTCCCACTGAAATGAAGTACCAATTGTGCCTCCACTCTCCCCAGTCCGGGTTAATCTTCACTGCTGGGTATTGGTGCGCCGACGACTTCCTGAGGCGAAAGGTAACCCCGCCGGCTATCCACTTCGACCTTCCCAGGTGGGGAACAAAGAAGTGACGGAACAAGGCCACCGAGGGCATTACCCCAATGAATGCCTCGCACACATAGGCAAAGGAGGCCAAAATCAACACCGCATTCGGATGCAAATGAAGCATATGCAGTCCGAACGCTTCCAGGATGGCGAGGAAAAACGACAAAAAGGGGGGCAATAGTCCCATCACCGAAAAGTTGTGGAAGGTGACCACTTCATTTTCTCCCTGAAGACCTTCTCCGGGACGGATTCCCACTTCTTCACCGCCACGGAATTCCAAGGCTACTGCGCGGCGAGCAGGATCCACTTTCTTTTCATCAGCATACGCGCTGGGAGAAAACACAGCCTGCATCACCCTCTTCCGGGGAAGTGCGGCGGCGGCGCGAGAGGCTTCAATCGCCGCTTTCTCTGCTACGGATTGCTTCACCTTCCGCACTCCTCCCCTCTCGCACCTAGGCGCCATGAGCGGCAGAGGAGTAGGCGTTCCAAAGTGAGGTTTGGGCGGCCGGAGGAGGAGGGCGGCGCTCGGCGAAGAAGAAGGGTCGGATTCCGGTGGCGGCGATTTGGGGATTTCGGAAGATTTGGGAAGCAACGGCCACAGTACTGTGAGGCGTGACTCATAAGGCACCCCACGCGTCACGTCGCGGCCCCATTACTCCGACTGACGTGGGGATCGAGGGGACGTCCCGCTTCAAGCGCTCCCTCCCGTTGGATTCAAGATAGACGTTGGCCATCCGTGCGAACCGCAGCGTTCGCCGCGACCAAGTCCAAGAGAAGCTCGGGGGCTCGTCTCTACTTCGCCCTGGCGACCCTCGGGCCAAGCAGGCAAGGCGCCGGGTACCCACTTTGGGCAACTCTTTGGCCATAGCCCCGACAGCAGCTGAAGCAAGATACTATTACAGCAGTGGAACATGGGGTTCCCCTGATGCTGCCAAAGTGGGTCCTCCATCGGGGCCCACCAAGAAGATGGACAAGGCAAGGAGTCAGGTACAGCAGATGGGTCAGCCCCATCTACCCCAAAGATAACCGACAAGTTCGACAGCAAGGCTCTGCGGCTAAGGACCAGGCGACCTTCCGGGTCACCCCCTCGCCCGGAGAACAAGACGGGACACCCGCGGGTCCATGCGGCCGGCAGGAGGTCAGGCACACCCCGGGTCCTCCATCCGTACCACCGAGAGGATAAGATCGCCAGCTCGCCGGAAGCTGGTAGAAGACTTGGGCGCCAAGATGAAGGCCGTGCCCTGGTGACGTCGCCACGAGCGTATTTGGTGGGGCGGACAGGCTTTGTCCGTCCCACCTTTTCCAAGGGCGGACGACCACGCCGCCCTCCGAAGAATGCTTGGAGGAGAGGACGCCACGTCTCCTCCAAAGATCGCCGAGGGGTTTTCCCGCCAAGACCCTTCACGCCCCTCACGTGCCCATGTCGGATCCCCTTAGCCTATAAAAGGAGGACCATGGCACCGGAGGGAGAAGGACGGAACAAGGACAGAACAGAAGACTAGACTAGGGTTCGGAAGGTAGAGAGAGAGGTGATCTCCCCAGGGCAGGATCTGCTCTTCGTCTACCTCCGGCCGAAACTCTGCCGGGTTCACCCCAGAACACCCTTTTACACCACACCATGATGAACCTCTCAATCCAGACATGCAGGAGTAGGGCTTTTAGCCTCCGGGCGGCCTGAACCTGGATAACTCCGTGTGTCTTTCTGTGTTGCTTGCCCTCTCCCATCGACGAAGAACTTGGCGACCTTGCTCCCAGGTAAGGCGTCTTCCAGCCTCCTTCGCGCCCCGTGCCGAACCTAAAAAGGGGGTATCATCTACTCCCGGTGTCCATCACCCGAGACACGACAGAGTGTTTGTGCAGTTAAGGGTATGCAAACATGCGACAATCCTTCCTTCTGCATACTCTCCACCATCATGATAGTCGACAAGGTGGTCAATATGTTGCACATTTAGTATTACTGTCTCCATCATCCTCCAGTTGATCTTGGATCCATCAGTGGAATCCATAGAGTCCACAATAAGACGTTTTTGGGGGGACAAATCAAGGTAGGCTGTAAGATTAAAGTTTAGTAACTAAGAATAAATTATCAGAGCACTACTCATACTACCTGGTTACAAAATGCAGCATAACAGAAGATGCATCCACCTTTAAACTTACCTGGATGTGTGATTGCAATTGGTAGGTTTTCAGGTTTAACACGAGGCTCAAAATGTTTGCTAATGCAAAAATAGAGATCTTGTCCAACTTCAAGAGAGTAGATTCTACAAAAATCTTTCCACATACTACCAGTAATGAAGGTGAAACCCATTTTGTTGGTACATACAACTGGGAATGAGAATCCCTCATTGGTAATGAGAGTAGCTTGGAAGTGGCAAAGTTGAAACTTGGCGATATAGTGCCTCTGAAGAAAAGAAACTCTGCCGTAGCAGGGTATAACCTGAAAAAATAGAACCAAACATGACTTTACACAACTAGGTACTAGTTACCTATTAAAGTAACTCTTTGTGATGCTTACTATAAATAGATTAGACACTCTGAATGAGAAAACATGCTGACACAGGGCTACAAAACACCACAGCAATTGCTCCTACTATCAAATAGGCGCCTAGAACATACAAATTTACAGGGGACTACATGACTGGACTAACACATATGCAAGAAGAAGAAATTTTCTTGGAACCATAATCAAACTAACATGCATATTGCACAACAAAATCTTCAAGACATTGCACGCAAAAATACCAATTGCTGAACATATTCATAGTTCTGGCAACACATATTGCACAACAAAATCTTCAAGACATTGCAACAGACTTGTTAATACCGTTCTGTCCTCAAATCCCTCTTGAAGGGTCAGAACAAAGAACTTATTCTTCATGTCTGGATCGTCGCACAATCCCATCGTGTCAAAACAAGTAGGACACTGCGATCCGAAATAGTTCATGTCAGTTCTCCAGATCTGAGGAAAATCGGTGGTTAGGGATGGCCACGGAAATAAATCTTACCTGGTCGGAAGCCGCCATCGTCGGTTTTCCTCTAAGTGGCGCGCGGCGGATCAATGCGCCGCCTGAAAGTAGTTGACGAGGCGAGAGAGGGACAAGGAGTCTCCGGCGACGGCGAGTAGATGCGCCGGCGATATATGTAATGCGACTGGTCTAGGGGGACGGCACTATGCCGGAGATTGGATTAGCAATGAAGTACTGTACGTGGCGTGAAGCGGCAGAGGGGGTGAATTGATAATGCGCAATTGACGTGACAACTCGACTACCCCGATCGTCTAACGAGCTAAACCCTGACTATGGGTGGCTGACATGTGGACCCCACTCCAGGTGGGCCTCACATGTCTATGATTGAAAAGTAGGATTCCCCACGTCAGGGGAGCTGGGCCCATTAGGCTGACGGTTCCACGATTTTTGCAAGAAAAAGGCTATGAAATTTATATTTTGACCTACTATTCAGAAATCGGCTAAAGTTCATTAAAATGGGTAAAACTAGATAGCAGGCGACAAAATTTAAAATACTTCAGAGATTACACATATCATATGTCCTTATTTCTGTGGAAATTGTGTTCATGCTATTTTGCACCTTATTTGTGGTACTTGTTTCACAAAAAAATCATAATTGGCGCTTACAAATTCAAAAAAAAAAATCAAAATATATTCAGCTCGCCATGCGCGGCTGGAGACCCCAACATCATGGGGCTGGACATGGAGTACACCAGGGACCGCGCCTGAAAGACAAGAGGATGGCCATTATTCAGCTCGCCAAGCGCCGCCATGTACTCGTCTTCCAGTACGCCAGGTATGAACAAACATGACCACATATGTTGCTGTATTGAGGATTTTTTGCTTCATCACTTCTGCCAGACTAGTAGTGCTACTATTAGTACTAGATGTCGCTCAAACTGTTTGCGATGTCACTAATTTGGTTCATATTTACAGTAGACAGAAGTTCCTAGATCTATTTCTGTCTTCGGGGTTAGTTTGAAACTATGCTTGCGATGCCACGGATTAGTTTCAACTAGTAATGCTGGATCTATTAAAAAAAATAATAGGTATGAAAAATAGATGCACACATGATTTTGTTATGGGGTTTTTTTGTTTCAGTCTTGGTACATCTTATTGCTCAAACAGATGGTCATGCCCTCATTAGATTTGTATTATATGAAGTAAAAGGGAAAACAAATTAAATAAGAGTTTGTTCACATATGTTTCTTGTTCTGGGTTTCTTTTTGTTTCTGCCTTGGTACTACATGTTGCTAGAACAGATGGTCATGCTATTCATTAGGTTCATATTTATGGAAAGTAGTAAAAGGTAGAACAAATCAAATTCAAAATCGAATTGGTATGTCCAGATAGTGTAGGTTTGATTTTCAGCCTTGGTACCACTTGTGTCTCAAACAGATGGTCATGCCAATTAGAAGTGTTCATATTTATGAAAACTAGTAAAAGGTAGAACAAATCAAATTAGAATTGTTATATACAAACTAGTAAAATGTAAAACAAATCAAGTCAGCATAGTTTTGCATAAAGTAAGCACATATGTTTATGTCAATTCATGTTGATCATATTTCAAATCTTTAGGTGGACTTGTTGATCATATTTCAAATCTTTTAACTAAACTTAACTCATTAGGTGGACTTGTTGATCATATACTTGTTTGTCACCTATGAAATTACATCTTTTAACTAAACTTAACTCTACATTCTCTTGGTTATTGCAGTGCTGACCATTGGAAGTGTTCATGCTATATTGCGGATTTTCTATGCTTCAAAGGTATTACCTTTGCTAGCGTAGACACCACGACAGACAAGGTGGTTCTTCCTCGAACCTGGCCGAAAGTCAACATTCCAGAAGAGTTCTATGTGGACCTCCAGCACCTGTACCGGCTCCCTAGAAATGACAGGGTTGGCATGAGTGTGATGGATGCGGACCTGATTGATCCATGGTACGTAGAGATGAAGAAGAAGTTCCCCTATCAGGCGCACTCAAGGTGGGAGAACAGACCTCTTGACAAGATCAACAAGGACTACGCCGCCATTGATGGCTTCGTGGCGTTCGAGCTATACCGGGTGATGCTGGAGAGGCTAGACGCTGGACTGTCACTTGGATTTCAGCTTCAGGATGATTCTGAAGATTCAGGCACTGATGTTCCTGAAGATTCAGAAGAAGAAGAAGAATCAGAAAAGGAGAACAAGAGGCGTAAGCTGGCGTAGGATCTTCCTGGAGTTTAGTTTGCTTCTGTGCTTGCACTTATGTAAATATATATTTTGGTTTGGATGAACAAGTAAGACTAGCTAAGTAGTTATGTAGTGTGTTGCTTTTCTTGGGCTGTTGAAGACAAGTTATGCTGGTACATCTGCAGTTCATATTTTCTTCCTTGTGGTTATGTGCTTTTGGCCTCGATGTTTTCAACAAACCCATGTTGTTTTGACCCCATTATGTTTCACAAATGCCAAAATGCCCTCTTATATGCACCTTTCTTCAAAGAAAATGATAGGCACACTCATGACTCATACGAGTTTAAAATGATTTTAACATGAATTTGACCAATTTTCATGCATTTTTTTCAATTTCAAGCATTTTTCTTAAAAGAAAATGATATGCACACTTATAATTGTCAGAAAAATCTCAAAATCTGCAAGCCCACCTAGTATGTGTGCATTACCACCCACAAAAATTTGAAGCCGATCTGGATCTCCTATGTGCACCTTTCTTCAAAGATGCCCCATAAGCGACATGAACGATGTCGACCAAACCCATGTTGTTTTGACCCCATTAGGTTTCACAAGTGCTATGCAAAATCGAAAGCCCACAATCATGATCCTTGCCTGCAACAGTGTTCATGCTACACCAAAACACACATCTTGATAGGGTTTATCCACCTTTCGGCCTCGATGTTTTGACCAAAATGCCCAAAATGCCCTCCTAAGTGAACCTTTTGCATCCAACTTGACCAAAACTCTGTCACATCCTGTGGTACATAATTTCTACATGATTATACAAACATTGCATGACTCATGTGAGTTTAAAATGATTTTAACATGAATTTGACCAATTTTCATGCATTTTTTTCAATTTCTGGCATTTTTCTTCAAAGAAAACTAGCAGGGTGGCCCGCGCATTTGCGCGGCTAGATTTCTTTGATATTGTTCCATGTTCACCATATCTTTCAGTGTTGGTGTGTCAGACAATGGGATGGCTCTGCCTCATACTTACATAGTACTGGATTATTCCTAGTAGCATAAAACTCATCCATTTCTCATTTATTTATGGACTTCTAATCGAGTACGTATGAAGGCTAAGTTGCAAAATTTTGTGCTATTTTAAAAGTTTATATTCTATAATATTGCAACTATAAATCTTTACATGAATGTCATTTAGACATTAGCCATATTGACTTCTTAAGTGGACTGTCTGGCTCTTTACATTAGATCGGTCTTATAGAATAGTGATCACCGCATGAAGCTTGATATGATCTCATAGCGAAGGTCTAGAGTTTGAGTCCTGTGTGGCGCAATTTTCCATAATTGCTGGTGCACCCTCCGTCCACGCATTGGCCTCTTGAGCCATACCTCTAAGTTTACACGTAGTGACTTGTCTTTCTGTCACACGTGAGGAGGGGTGTTGAGTGTATAAGTGATTGTATGTCCCTTTCTATTAGATCGGTCTTATAAAATAGTGGTCAGCACATGAAGCTTGACATACACAACCACTTGTTTTTTTTCTAAATTCCTCTATATTTTATTTTGGAAGGTGTCTATGTAATTAAGGTATTTTTTAAATTGGTCGTCCAAATTATATTTATATCTCACTTTAAATTTTAGCTGTGCATGCAATTATGTTGACTTCAAATGAGGTTCATATGAGGATTAAATGTTTCGTGTTTTTTGTTCCAAAATTCGTATATATATGAAACTGAAGCATGATATTTTTTTTATTTACTCGATGGTGAATATTTTTTATTATCTTTCAGACATCTTATTTAGACATACGAAAAAAATATTAAATCCACCATTTGGGACTGAACATTTATTCAGAACCATCATATTTATTTTCTATGTTCACATTTGGGTTGGTAAACATAAATTTAAATCTAGCAGAAACACACAATCCGTTGAGTGAAACTATATAGAAATATGTTCAGATTGGTAATTCGACTAAAATTTTCACCCTACAAATAATCATGTAGTATCAAGCCAAATGGTTATCACAGTGGTTACGCTAGATCATTTTGAATTAATGTTTTGTTCTTCAAACTTATATATGATCAAAATTTAATATTATTGATATTTATGGATTAGAAAAGTAAACAATATATGCTATTATTCTATTAGCCGATCAGAAATTTGAAGTGGCATTCATCAGTGACGATTATAAGAAGCGTCTCTTTAGTCATGTAATATAAAATATCTCCAGATTCAAATTATTGAGGAAGCTTAGCACCAATCATCCTCGAGTACTTGCACAATAATAATTTACCACTAAATTTGATTATATTTCACAATTCCACCAACTTTCAGCAGTTTATGAGTATTGTTTCATATGGAATTCATAATCCGGCTATCGTGCTCCCTAGAACTTGGTGGTTTCCAATAGATACGCTTGAATCCTCTTGGATGCCTATTGTATCATAGGTCAGTTGACATATGTTAAAAATATTTGTTTAGATTCTTAGGTGGACCCACGCATCTATTAAATTTCTATTGTCTGTAAAACGAAGATAAACAAATAAAAATATCACAGCTGAATTTGCAGATGAAGCTTACCCATCACAATTTTTTTCCTTTGTATTCCTAACGCGACACTGTTAAACAGCTAAAGAAAAATTCGTCCATGTTGTGCTTCATGGAATTTTCCTGTATTGTAAGAGGCTCGTACTCTAAAACAAATCCTGTAGATAAGAAGAAAAAAACATTACATTAGATTCATTGACCAATACTCCCAGCTTTTAAGTACTTAAAGCAGACACAAATAATTTAATTGAAAGGCCAATCATCAATGGTATCAACAGTAATTTAGAGGTTTTCATTTCATAGATACAGCCATATGAACCAAATAATATGAACTGTGTTTTCTTGTGAGACTAATTGGTTACTCATCCATCCAAATGTCTCTTAAATCTTACACATTTCCTAAGGCGATGATTCAAATAAAAAGCTCGTGAATAGAGACATATCGTTTAAATACTAAGACATGTAAGTCTGTGAACCAACTTAAGTATAATAATACATTTGAATATAGCATCGATCAATAAAATTCTATTTTTTGGAAATATACATTTGGGGAATCTTACATAAAAGCAACAAAGATATGGGGAACTTCTTGTAAGCATCTGGCACGAAACAACCATGAAAAATATTAGTTAAATGGTATCTTCATGTGAGCTCAAGTAGATTTTAGTAATGAAAATGTCCTCGTCATGGTTATGAAAGTTGAACAGGTTCATGAAAAATACAAAATGAAAATGAATCAGTTTACCTGGCACCTGGTGGTGCGACTTTGCATATAAGTTCTGACCATGAAGGAATGATGTTCTTCTGTACTCCAAAATTTCACTATCAGTCTTGATTCTGTATCGGATTATGAAAAAAAAGAGGGAACATAAGGGATTAGTACCAGAAGTGAGTTCATGTGTGAACTTTGAATTAATAATGCAGTCAAGTCTGCTTGTCTTGAACAGATATATCAATAAGGATCTTAGGTTATAACTATTACTCACATCCAGAAATACTTGCACTTTGTACCTGAAACAGAAGTACATAAAGGTCAGTTTAAGCAAGGTAAATTCAGTAGTAGGTATTTGAAACGAAATTCCATGCATATGCAAACAAAATAATTTCGTGTAAAAAATGAAGTACTCTGTACACGTTTGACTTGTAGCCTGGTTTCACGTGGTGCTAATAACAATTGGAAGCTAATGCACAATTTAGAATGAGCCAAGTCTCCAGTTTCTGTTAGCAGCAAAGCTTGATCTCCAATGTACTGCTAAAAAGTCCAGTACAATCACCAAAGAGGATGTTCCGACATTCCAAATTATCAGTGGTGAGAAAGACGCGGAATCCGGCATTCACCAATACTTGTCGACGGCGATGATGAAGTTGCCGTTTGACCAAATCAGACTGGCGTCATCAAAATAACAAAGAAGTGTGTGTCTGTGTGTGTGTCTGCACATTAGAAATCATCCCCAATAGTGCTCCATCTGCCTACTACGAAGGTCTAATTGCTAATACGACGACTATACTCACATAGAAATTAAAGAGTTATACATATGGATGACATTTAATTTCTCACGTACTGAAAAATACCAACGGTAGTGGTACCTTGCTCCATCCATGCAAATCTGCACTTCTCAGTCCAACTCTAAGGTTCACACTGTTCCTGAAAACAAAAGAAATGAAATCAGAACCTCAAAGAACCTACGCCAGAAATTTGAGCTGGACACCTTACAAATCCAATGGAAGTAAATCTGAAAAGCCAGTCTTGAGAAGGGGAGTCGTACAGGCCAGCAGCGGATGGAGACGTGAAGGGCTAGAGACAGGGGTTTGGAGGATGAGACGGCCGGCAGCGTATGGGGTTACGAATTATCCTACCGTGCTTATTCGATCGAAGGTGGCTTCCATCATCGTCTCCCCTCCATGAACAACATCGGCGTGATCCGGACTGGGTTACTTTCCATGAGAAACCATCGCTTCCTATTATTTGTCGTCTCCAAGCTACATGTAGATTTATAAACTTGAACAAAACTGAAAATCTGAAAAAAGAAATACTCCGGAGCAAATATGCATGGTGAGTACAGAGATACTAACCAACACAATTGATTCTCTACCTGTCCTCTCCCTGCTTAGTGATAATTTTTCTCAATGGCATCAGCAGACTATCGATGTTTCACCTGCAAGAGGATGGCAACTGATCGCACTCGAACATCATGTGCGGTTGAATCCCAGACAAAAAAAAAAAAAATGCAGTCTGTACAAATTCGAATCCCAACAAACTTGAGAAATCACGTTGTTCAATCTGAAAAAACTGACACCACGTCTAAGAAAAATCAGGTTAGTTCTGAAACTTAATAGGCTGCCTGGGCTGGTGATTTGTAGACTGTAGTGCTGTACAACCCAACGACCAGTCGTGGAATCAAGCTGTAGCGTGAGCATGATTCTTGAGATGCATGGATGGGGAGGAAACGCTGGTCCTTGGAGAACTACCTGCCCGGCCACCGGACGACGACCGCTGATCGCTGGCGAATGACCCACCTGGCAGCCACCACCGTGGTGTCCGCTGAACACGACCTGCCGCTTGATGCCTAGAGAGACGGGTAGAGGATACGAAAGGACGCATCTGCTTCTCCGATATCACGCGATTTGGTCGGCCGAAGAAGAGAATCTATATTGCAGATTTTGGAACGGAGGAGATTCCAAAGTTGGAGATGAATAGGGAAAGAGGCCTTGTAGATTGAATCGTGGCTTTGTTATTCGATCTAGCGTGTCGAGCACGGAAGGATGCAAAAAGACAAAGAAATTTCTTTCCGGCGTCACACAGGATTCTCTGGTCGTGCGGGAGCAAAAGGGAGATCGGGCGAGGTGGTGGATGCGGTTAGATCTACGCCGTCTAAACTTAGAGTAATAAATCTTAACCGTTGGTTGTCTTGTGTTTTAATTATATAATAGATGATATGCAAACTTATAATTGTCAGAAAAATCTCAAAATCTGCAAGCCCACCTAGTATGTGTGCATGACCACCGACAAAAAATATGAGCTAAATCTGAATCTTGTATGTGCACCTTGGTTCCAAATTGCCCTATAACCGACATGATCGATATCGACCCACCCATGTTGGTTTCACCACAATTTTTGGTTTCACAAGTGTTAAGAAAAACAAAAAACCACAAATATGATCGTTGCGTAGCTAAAACCACAAATGTAGGTACATGCATCTTGTAAGGTTGCTCCAGCTTTCGGCGTCAACGTTATGACCATAATGCCCAAAATGCCATCATAAGTGTACTTTTCACATCGAACTTATGAAAAACCATTCAGAATGTTTGTGATTGATACTTTATATATGATTGTACCAACATTGCATGATTCATATGAGTTTAAACTTACTTTTATATGCAATTTACCACTTTTCATGCATTAATTTCATTTTCGGCCTTTTCGTCCTTACAAAATGATTGACACAAGTACACATGTTACAAAATTCTGAAAATCTGCAAGCACACCTAGTATGTGTGCGTGAACACTCACAAAAAATATCTGCTCAATTTGCAAGCACACCTAGTTTAGATGGGAAAATTTTATTTCGTTTGTACAAAAAACAGTACATTCCCTCCTTTCTGGTTTAATTTTTTTGTTCCCCCTTTATTTAAAATTATCCCCGTTCCCCCCTTTTTTTCGGCTCAAACAAAAATGTCCCGCGCACCCACCCTCCCCCTAAATACGCCCCTCGTATCGCCAGAACCCACGATCTCATACCACACCTTCCATTCCTATCATCCTCCCTCTCCTCTCGAAGATCTAATATCGTCTACCTCATCCTCTTCATCAACCTAGATCCGTCTGCCCTGGCGGTGGAAAATGTTCGGCCGCAACAATCTGATCGACCTGATGACCGACATGGATGGCTGCATTATGGAGGAGAACCCCGGCATGAATATGCAGGAGAACACCGGCAGCCCTGGTAAAGATCAAAATTCTTGTAGTAGGGGTTGTTCAGTCAACCTCTTTCCCTCTCATCTTCTATTCCATATAGATCTATGCATATTTGTGATATTTTGTTGATTCGGGTAAACACCATGAGTTTACCAGTTATATTTGCAAGATCATCTCTGCTACAAAATGGTTGTTATTGCACGCTCTTTCTTACGTATCAAGTCATCACAATCGTTAAAGAAGTCAATTTTTCACAGTCGTATAGGTAATGGTCAAGTACTGTAGGGTTTCATGGATTATATTTGGTTCAGATGGGTAGACCAACTTTCATGTTTGAGATCCGTGCAAGTTGCCGTCATGATTTATTTTCTGTAAGTCTGTTAAAAATGCCACGTTTATTCAGACTAATACTGAACCTAAATCAAACTGAAACAGACAGCGACAACAGCTAGATGAGCTACAGTAAAAGTGTCGCTCTGAAACTGAACCTTTGTCTGTCAGGCTTATAGTTCTACACGGACCTCGTACTATTGGATTGTATGCTACGATAGTTGTGTCGGTTCAGAAACATAGACATCTGAATTGATAGTTGGCATGTTTTAAGCTATGTGCCATCAATAAATGTATATGCATATAAAATTATTCACTTTCTTTTATTTCAGGTAATGAAGACATATCAGAAGTTGCATATGAGAAAATTAGGAAGCTAGCGATGGAACAGAATGCTTCTCGTATGTCTGCACTACTGAAGAAGCAAGCTGAAGGAAATGGTGAAGAAATGCAAGATTTTTACACTATAGCAAGAACTTTTGTCTACGGTGGTTCAAGCACCCGAAAGAAGAAGGCTCCTGGACCGCACTAGATGTACTACGATTCAGTATGTTTTGTGCGACACCATGATTTTATAACTCATGTTTGTTCAGTTATAGCTTGTGCATTCATATGTTTTTACTTCATGGCTTACTACGCAATCAACGGGAAGAGTACAATGAACCAGATAGGTGAGACAAGTCGCTCTACAAGCAAGGAAGCTAGTAAGGAATATGCAGTACGTACTTATCAGTAAAATTCTGTTGTACCTAATTATTTCACTTATAACTTGTGCACTAATATATTTTAACTTTATGGTAAACTATGCAATTCAGGGGAGGTATGAATTGAACCAATTAGGTGCGACAAGTACCTTCATAAGGAGCATCTATGGTGGCGACGTATCTGCAGTAAGTGGCTATCCCTCTGAAAACCTTACCTCTTCACTAAATTTTTCATATACTCTTCTTATTTACCTGTTTCGTAACCCTTGTAGGTTCCTCCTGTCTTCAAGATTACTGAGACGCGTGAAGCAACTCCTATTGAAGTTTTTAAAATAACCAGAACAAACAATGCTGGTATCATGAGCAAGGATGCACAAGCTGCTTATGTAAGTAAAATGTTTACATTTTCTTGTAGCATTATTACGTACTGTTTCTTGCACCTGACAAAAAAATACTCATATCCTATGGCAGGATGAAATGATCCTTGCAAAAATGGGTCCACACATGAAAGATGAGCCTCCCCAAACTGATCAGCAAATTTGTGAAGATGTCCTCAAGAAACGCAGAATGAAAGGCATTTTCCTGTCAGACTTGGGGACTACATCTAGCATGACATCTACAAGCATCCCAGAGTTTGAAGGAATACTAGAAGATCATGAGCAACAGTCCTTACCTACATCTCCAAGGTACCAGCAACTGCAGGCAAGGATACAGGCCGTGGAAGAAAGAACTGAAGACCTGAAAAGGAAGTAGACAGAATATGAAGCTCTCCACAAGTCCTATGATGACATGACTTATGAAATAAAATCGAGGCAGCAAGAGATGGATGCACTTCTTGGTTTTCTCCTCAGGACATGTCAATCACCCTAGTTGACCAAATAAGCAGCAAACCTTGCCCGCCAGTAGTGTTTTCTTCATGAAAACTTGATTTCATCCACATTTATGCCTACGTTCTTTCATTTTCGTGTGGTATTGTAACAGTTGGTGTCAATCAGACATTAAGTTTTTTGTGTGCCTGAATTATAAGTGCAATAATGTTTTATCGGTACATTTTCAAATAGTTCATTTGAATTCTTTTTATTTACAAATTGCCTCAAAATTTGTAAATATTGAAATTTTTCCTTCGGCTAACAACCTTGACAAAATTTGTTAAGCGTCACAGCCTTCTGTCCCACATGTCAGCAGACCGGTGGGTCCCGCATGTCAGCAATCGGTGGGTCCCACATGTCAGCAAACCGGTGGGTCCCACATGTTAGCATTTAGTGGACCCATTTGACATCATGCCACGTCAGCAGAGAACGGACCCACATGTCAGCATACATGTCAACAGACACGTCGAGTGCCACCTGAACAGC
This sequence comes from Poa pratensis, assembly GCA_947311845.1. Taxonomy (NCBI): domain Eukaryota; kingdom Viridiplantae; phylum Streptophyta; class Magnoliopsida; order Poales; family Poaceae; genus Poa; species Poa pratensis. The sequence goes on from CAMZMU010000034.1 coordinate 38,830,692, forward strand.
CACATGTCAGCATCCACGTCAGCATCCACGTCAACAGCCACGTAAACGACCACATCATCTTCATTGACCGACAGGTCAGCAGCTTTGACCGATCTAAAACAGCTGACGAACCAATCAATGACACGATTTTTGTCACGCATTGCGTTCATCGGTGACAAATTTACGAATGAACAGTGACAAATAATTTTTTCATGCATTCCATCAATGCGTGACGCGAAAAAACGCGTCACCGATGATCCATAATGCGTGACGCGATTTTGTCGTGGCGTCACTATTTTGTAATCTGTGACGAGGATTTTGTGACGGGCTTAGTGACGGCCTAATGTTGTCACGAGGGGGTAATCCGTGACAAATTTCGTTAATAAGTGACAAAATGACCGTGTCACAAAAAGTCAGTTCGGTTGTAGTGTCTAGAGAGCTGCCAGGGGTGACAGGCCCGGCCCGGTGGTAGGTCGGGGTGTTACATTTGGTATCAGAGCCGACCCTCGCGGCAACACGAGTGTGTGCGGGTCAGGGACGCGGATGTGTGGAGCATGTGCCGGCACTGGGCGCACAGACGTGTACCAAGAAGGGAAGTTTCTGGACTGGGGGCTGACCGACGAGGACGTCGGTCTTCCAAGGGGGGAAGGATGTGAGATCCTGGCTCAGGGCTTAATAGGATTGATAGAATACTGATGTCAACAAGTTGCAACTTATTTTCCGGCGGAAGCTCATCTGGAAGGATTCCGAGGTTAAGCGTGCTTGGCCCCCGGAACACTCCAAGGATGGCTGACCGACCGGGAACTCGTTCCCGGGTACGCACGAGTGAGGACAAAGTGCGCAGAAAAGACAAGTGTTGATCTGTGGGAGCCAGTCTAGAGATTCTAGAGAGCTTCTAGGGGTGACATGCCCGGCCCGGGTGTTACATTTGGTCTTAGAGCAGGACTGCCTGTAGGAAACCCTTTCTATTGGTCGATGCTGAGTCAAGTGGTTTTGCAAACTATCTGAAAGCTAAAACCATTTACGAAAACTCTGAGTAGGCTTCTTTTTACTCCTTATTTGGTATCGCTCTGATTCTGGGTCAAGTTACCTTGTTTTGGTTGAAAAAGCTTTGTTGTCTCTTTCCTCTGGTTGTTCCAAACATAGGTGCTTCAAGTGCAGGACGTTTCTGAGCCAAGTTGACCTAGTGTTAAGTTTTCTAGAGTCTGGTGTGTGTTCCTTACTCCACCTTCTCTTGTTTTATCTGAGAGATCCCTTCCATCATGACCACCCAACTTTCTCAGTTACACATGCTTCTATTCTAGTCTTCGAGGTCTCTTTCACCTTGAAGATATTGTTTTTCTTGCTTGTTACTTCTGAAGCTATCTTGTGATCACTATATCGTATTGTCCTTTGCGTCACTAGGAGTAGTTATCCTCTCTCTGGATTTTAACCCTTGGACTTGAACCGAAGGTCCCGGATTGTTCTGGTTGTACTGTGTTGAATCATGTGGTTTGTTAGCCATGGGATACTCACTCTATCATTACATGATGCTGATCTTTAACCCAACATCCTTTCCGTTGATCCCTGAGTTAAGGTTTTACCCCACCTCAGTTCTTAAAGATCGTGGTTGTAGTCGTGATTGAGTTGCGACAACCATGGTCTTCTCCTTCATCTGCCATAGCTAGAGGTTCTTTTATGGAACCAAATGGATCACGATAAGAGTGCTCTTTGTGAGTCTCACATCTAAGTCCGTGACTCTACCACTCCTTCCCTTTCATCATGAGTAATCGGATGAATGTTAACTCGTGCTATTACATCTCAGGATTCTCTTGGGCATGTTCTTCCTCTAGTTGTGTTCCGACCTTCTTATGCCAATTTGTAGCCAAGTTGTAAATGTGCATTGGTATCTACTAATACATGTTGCTCTTGTGGTCCATCGAGGCATTCCACTTTGGAATGTCAGGAGAAACAAACTCCCGTACCTCGTCCATTTCTAGGACCAGGTCAAAGTGTTGTAATCCGCAGATCAAGAGGCTTTGTTGCTTCTGTTTTGTTCCATCTTAAAGTATCACACTCTTCTATATCAAAAGGTCTTGCTGAGTCTCATGACCTTATTGATAGTGATGCTCTTACACCTCCTTACTCACGCCTTTCTCCGAGCAGTTCATTCTCGGAAATGCTAGGGTGTGCGTATTGATGTGGCCATCGGATATCCTTAGTAATTCTTATTGCTTTGGAATCCAAGGACATTCGTTTCCTTCCTTGTGTGATTGATTATCCGATCACCAAGTGAAGTTGACTGTGTTGCCAAGTCCATTTGTTCGGGTTTACATACCTATCGGTCAAAGAGTTAGGTTCATGCCGAAACTCTTAAGATCACATTGTTTTGCCTTGAAAGGCAAGACTCCTCTCAAACCGAGATATCATGGTGGTTTGTGATATTCTGGAATGTATTAGAGAAGTATCGCCAGGTTTTCACCTAACCGTGATATCTGGTTCTATCATGATGAAGTCAGATAGTATCTTTTGTTGGATCTGCTATCTTTCCCAAATTTTGATTTGATTTGGGCTCTCGTCAAATCAAACTCAGTCTGAAGGACCATCCTGATGATGTTGCAACTCATGGTGTTGTGCCAGAGTACATCGTCATCGTCCCCTTTGGTTTGACCAATACTTTTGCCATGTTCATGTCATGTATGAGTCCATCTTCTTGGAGTATTCTGATAAGCTGTAACATCCCAATATTTTGGAAGGTTTAAAAATCACAAAAAAATTAAAACTTTTGTTTGATAAAATAATTTTCTCAAAACAAGAAGATGAATTTAAAATATTACTTATGATTGCTTAATAAACCCGATTTACAAAGTGTTTTAAATTATTTTTAAACATGCTCTATTTTCAAACTTCGTTTGATTCAATTATATGATTTTAAAAAAAGTTTAAAGTATATTATTTTCCTTACTGATATTTGTGGTATTTTTATAAATTTTATTAAGCCACAAATAACTCTATTAAAATCCTATTCTCAAAATTGACACAAATGTCAAAGTTGCATTTAAACATTATTTGAAAAATTATATTTTTGAAAAGTGTTCAAAACATGTCCATGAACGTTTTAAAATATAGATATTATCTTCACAAATGTTTAGAAACTAGTTTGAAATGATTTGGAGTTTTAAAACAAAAGATATAAAGAAATAGGGAAACCTAGAAAAGGAAAGAGAATAATAAAACAAAAGGAGACCTAACTCAACTAGGCCCGCAGCCCACCACGACCTCCTCTTCCTTGTCTTGTTTTCTCCTCTATATCTCGGGCCGAATCTGGTCCAGCTGGGCCGAAACTTGGCCCAACAAGACCGAGTCGTCTTCCTCGTGCTCACGTACAGGTCGTACTTTACCAGCAACCATGGCGGTCTCCTTTTGCTCTTCATTTCCCATCAATTGGGTGAGCGTTTCATGCCTACTTCGACGCGAGAGTTACTCCAAATTCAATGTTTCTTCCCATTCAGAGGATTTATTCCCCACACAAATGCCTGAACCTCTCAAAGTAAACCCGTGAACCGAATGCCACACGTCGGCATACATCTCTCGATCTCCCTCCTACGGCCATACCAAAGATAACTGAGCGCGTCACATTGTGCCCCTCATCCTCCTCCCTCGTTCCAGTTCAAATATTGTCTCAAGAGAACCTCTGTATGAGCCGTATTGAGAAGATCTATTTCTGCCCAAATTCGAGTTCATCGCAACGGTACGTCGTCTCCTTTCATATCTAGCTCGATTCCTTTTACCAGTAGACTTCCCCTACCGATGCTTACCTCTGGACATGGTTGTGCGTCATATCTTTGTTGTTGTCGTGGCGCCGTCACTACATCCGCTCCTCTCCGCCGCTTCAGGATGCAATCGACGCCTCAACTTCGCCATCATCCTCCCCGAACCGCGCTGCACGCAGTCGTGGCCTCTCTCGAGTACGAGCACCTCCAGAAAGATGGGGACGCGCACACCCGAGCCGCAGCGCCGCCGGCCGCAACCGCCGGCCGCCGTGATCCCGTCTGCGTCCACCCCGCGACCGCCCGCCGGTACAAGCCAATCAGATCGCTCCGATTTTGTTTTTTAAATCGTTTTAAATTTCCAAAAAATTGTTAAAACTTGTTAATTCCATATCAAATCAATCGTAACTCTGTTTTCAATGTTTTTGTAGTCTTCGGATTCGTATGAACGTGTAGAATACAGTGGTATAATAAAAACATAGATTTTAGTCGTGCACTAACTTGTTATTTACATAATCATGTAAAGCATTATTTTAACTATAGTTTTAACTCTGTAATTTATTTTGAGGTGATTCTTTTTGCTAATGTTAGCATTTGAGACCCTCTGTATAGTAATATAATAAACATAAATTTTGGAGTTTGTATTTTATTATTGGTTATTCAAATGCATTGTTTAACATTTTACAAATTATTTTTTGAAACTTTTATGACAGTAGGAAAGGCTCCTACTGCCTCTATATTAAAACACCCCTTGAGAGGGCCAGGGGAATATTTACATGAAGTGTATCTTTAGTTACATAAAAAGAAAAAAGGGGGGCTATAAGTCAGAAACAAAGGAGTTAATAAAGGAGTGTTTGTCCTCACTAGTCCTATGAACCATAAGGGAGAAATATGTCTTGAATCTTGCTTTCCAGGAATCGATGTCAGGAGTGATCCCATTAAAGTTGTAATCATTCCTCTTTTTCCATAAGCTCCATGCAGCAACAGCAAAAATATCCATGAACATTGCTCTCCTCCAGTGATCCTTTGGCATAAGCAAGCAGATGCAACCTGTCCAGGTCATCCTGAGTGGACATGGTGAATCCTAAAGCGGTCCAGCATTCTGTGGCAAATTCAGCATTACACATAGAGTAGTCGAAGTTATTCCCAATATTATAGTGCCTTCTCCTTAGCATATTCCTGGTGTTTAATCTGTCTGATAGAAGTAGCCAACAGAAGAATTTTATTTTAGGCACACACTTGGTTTTCCAGAGCCATTTGAAGGAGACATGAGGAACAATATCTCTGAAGCAGAACTTATAGTATTTATTTGCTGAGTAAGTGTCAGAGCCTCAAACATAAGCCCACTGATCTTGATCACCTGGCTCTAGTGTGATTAAATTAGTGGCAGCTTGAGCTTGTCTGAGTTCTAGCATGGCTTGTGGGGAGAGTGGCAAGCTAAAGTTATTCGATAAAGGTGTTGCTGTGAGGAAATCTCTCGCTGAAACATCCTCATTAAGAGCGAAAGAATATGCCCTCGGATACATCTCAGATGCAATTCTGTCTCCCCAAGGATCTTTCCAAAATAGAATGGAATCTCCAGAACCAATAGTGCAGTGTGAGATGCCTCTGTATATTGGTGATAATTTGCACACATCTCTCCACCAAAAGGAACCACAGGCGTCAGTTGCGTGTGGCACACTGTTACTGTAGTAAGCTTGCCAAATCAGTGTAACCCAGGGTGTATCAATTTTATTATAGAATTTGTGTAAATACTTCAACGGGAGAGCCTCATTCTGCACCTTCAGATTCAGAATTCCCATTCCTCCTTTATCTTTAGGTCTACACACTTTATCCCAGGCAATCAAAGGATTGCAGTGCTCTCCCTCCTCTGTCTTTTTATTCCACAGGCAATGTCTTCTGATCTTGTCCACATGTTCAAGTATTTTAGGATGCAGCTTGAGTGCACACATAGTAAAAGTAGCAATGGAGGTCAGGAGAGAGTTGATGACAGAAACCCTTCCACTGTAAGACATCATCATAAAATTAGCTGTCATTGCTCTTTCAATTCGATCCACAAGTGGCATCAAGTCCTGTACAGATGGTTTAGTGGTGCCAAGAGGAAGGCCCAAATAGGTGAATGGCATGGAGCCAATGTCACATCCAAGCAAGGCTGCAATTGTAGAAGTTCTCTGAGCAGGCACATTGATTGGGATCATCACAGATTTGGTAATTTATGCAGACCAGTAGACTGAGCATAAGTATCAAGAATATCTTTCATTGTGGCTATTTGAGCAGAGCAGGCTGGCAAAATAATAATAGTGTCATCAGCATACTGTACCACAGGGTAATCCAACCCAAAATCAGGTGAAAAAGGTGCTCTGAGCAAGCCATCACGAAATGCCTTGTTAATTGCTGATTGCAGCAAATCAGCAGCCAACACAGATATCAGAGGTGAGAGAGGATCCCCCTGTCTGACACCTCGTTTATAGTGAAATTGTCTACCAGGAACACCATTCAGAAGAACCGAGGACATCCCTGTGCCAAAAAACATTTCTATCCATTTTAACCATTTATCATCGAATCCCATTTGTTTCATGATTCGAATCATGGCAGCATGATCAATGGTATCAAAGGCTTTAGCAAAATCCAGTTTCAGCAAGATTATCTCCTTCTTGGATGTTTCACACTGGTGGATAAATTCAAAGGCCCAAGCAATGCAATCCTGAATTGTCCTCCCTTTCAAGAAACCATATTGATTTTTATGAACTATTTGTAGGATCACTTTTTGCAGTCTGTTGGCTAGTATCTTTGTAATGAGCTTGAGGCAGCAGTTTAATAGAGTGATTGGCCTGTAATCATTCACTGTTTCAGGGGAGCCAATTTTAGGTATGAGAGTAATAATATACCCATTGTTAACGCTTTCCAAGTTCAGGTGACCAGCATAGAAATCATCACACAATTTGTATATATCCTCCTTGATGATATGCCAACATGTTTTAAGGAACTGTCCATTAAAGCCATCTGGTCCAGGTGCCTTATCATTTGGCATGTGTCTTACTACCTCATCAATTTCAGCATGTGTGAAAGGAGTTGTTAGAAAATCAAGGTTATCAACCGGTGTGATGAGAGAAGCAAGATAAAAACCCATGGGAGGGCTATGAGTTGTTCCAAGTCTGCACTTGTATGTATCATATATCACCTTTTCTTTATCCATATGAGATGTGACCTGAGATCCATCAGGCATAGTAAGCTGAGCAATGCAATTTCTTCTATATCTTTCAGTGGCAATAGAATGGAATTTTTTGTATTCTCATCCCCAAATTTGGTCCATCAAATAGTACATCTTTTTTTCCAGTATTGCCTCTGATAATCCAGTAATTTGAGCAAATGAGCTCGTATGATTTTTCTGAAGTTGGCCTCTGGAACAGTGAGCCCCCTTTTATCCTCCAGATTATCTAATTCCAGCAAAGCTCTGTTACAATTGTCAATACAAATGGATAATTTAGAAATGCCTCTGCTCCAGAATTTTAAATCATATTTGAGTCATTTCAGTTTGGCATTTAGATTTGCAGCACTATTTCTCTTGTGAGTTGGCTTTGCCCAGCTGTCGGCCACAGTCTGAAGGAATCCATTGTGTGTTGTCCAATAATTTTCGAAACAAAACAGTTTGCTGCCAGGATTTTTTGTCTGAATCGACACGACACAGGGCGTGTGATCTGATGTTGGTTTTCCTTGTGGGTTCACCACAGTAGCTGGATACGACTCTGCCAAGTGTAGAGAAGTAAAAAACCAATCAAGCTGTTCTAATAAAGGATCCTGCTGCATATTACTCCAGGTAAAGCTTCTGCCTTTGATTGGTAGTTCTGTGAGGTTCTGTGCTCGAATTATGTCATTGAACAATAGCATATCATCAACATTCCCTCTTGGTTTATTCCTATTATTAGGTGATCGAATAAAATTGAAATCTCCAACTATAAGCCAGTCTTCACCATCTGGTCATTAGTGTCCAGGAGAAAGAATCATGCTTAGAGGTGAAATGAACTGACAGAGCAAAAGGTTGACAGTGCGTAACTAGGCCAGAGAAAACAGAGCTTTTCCAAATAATAATTAAACCTCCTGAGGCACCATTTGAGGGGACATAAACAAATTCATCAAACGAACTAGGACAGCAAGATTTAATAAAACTGATATCAAAGTGTGACTTCTTTGTCTCTTGCAAACACACTACATCACAACCACTTAACTTGATAGCATTAAATAAAGTCAACTGCTTAGTTTTGGCATTAAGTCCCCTAATATTCCAGCACAAAATAAACCACTTCTTTAGGAAATTCATTACAATAAAGAAAAAGGCCTAAGCCTCCTTGTCTTCCACATCCTGTGGGCTAGCCAACAGCTTCCGAGAGGACACCTCTTCAGGAGGAACACCACACATCTGGACACCAATTTGCTGCAGCAGAGGAATTGGAGTTGGTGGTGGAACCTGGTCATCAACATAACCACTGTTATCTGGAACCTGCCCCTCAGAGATTTGAATCACATCCATAATCATGGGAGTAACTAGAGTTTTAACTTTGGATTTCTTCACCTTTGCATCAGTCACCAAGTGGACCTTGAAACCTGCATATTTGTTTGCTCTTGGGCTTCTTCTAACTTGAGTAGTCACAAAAGGAGCAGAAGTAATATCATTATTCTGTATGGCCTGCTCAGCTTCCAGTAAAGCCAACTCAAAACCAGTCCCCTGTTGCTGCTGCTCATCATCAGCAATTTCCACAAGAGAAGAAACTCAGGGCATTAGCAGCTCTCTTCCCAGAAATGACAGAGACAAAAGAGAAATTCTGAACATGGGCCACCCTCAACTGTAATGGGCTTGGGCTGAGGGCCTTTTTCACCCACTTGTACAAAAGAGATAGATGGGCCACAGTTTCTTGCTCAAAGGGAATTAGGCCCATGACCATTGCCTGAGCAAAATGCAGACTATCGACTTGATCAGCAGACAGTGTTTTATTAAAGGGCTTTCTTGTTACAACATCTGTTAGAGCAAGTGAATTTGCGTGCATATTTGTCTCCTCAACAGCAACCATAGCTTGAATAACAATCTCTTCTTCTTCCTCAGTTTCAGGACTGCTAATAGAATCAATCCATGCCTGCATAGGGCTGTCCACCAAGTTAGAGGCTGGCTGAGGGAATCCAACATGCAGAAGAACAGCTTGTTCACCCAAGAGGGCCTGGAAATTGATAAGTGAGGGATCCACCAACATGTCATTAGCCACTGGTTCAACAAGCTCCTGATCCTGTATGTTCAAATCCTGCTGTTGCACTGGTGCATTCAAATCCTGTTGCATAGGAACATGCAGGTTGTGCTGATGGCCCTGGCCATGGTTGTTGAACTGAGCATTGTGTGCTTGGTTCTGTTGTAGCCAGTTTGCAAGCTGGTTTTGATAAAGCTGCTCAGCTGTGATGTCAGCACCATACAGGGGATGTGGGTTACCATCAGCTGGCTCTGGGTCTTCTGGAGGAGGGGGAACATCATGGAAGTGAGCATTCCAATCTGCACTCCTAAGCATGAATACATGTACAGTCCAACTGTTTCGAGCACCTCCAAGTTGAGTCACAACCAGACTTCTTGGCACAAATTTCGGATGTACAATCCAAACCTTTGCAAGCACATATTTTAGATTCCCTCTCGGATGACGCCACACAGAAAGGAGCCCAAAATCTTCCACAGCACGATTAACATAGAAGCTGGTCTGGTAATGCAGAGGGAACCCAAGAAAAAGGATCCAAGTCTCTCTACCAAAAGCTGCTAAGCGCCTGTTCTTGGCCTGATCATGTCTAACGAAAGTGGCTGTGGTGATTTCATCTACCTCAAAAGTAAGCCCAATAACAGTATCAGCAGACAGAGTATCAACCAGCTTAAAAACCCCTAATCCAAACGGATGATCCTCCCAATCAAACGATGCATGCCCTGCCTCATCGAGGAGACCTCTAACATCCTGCCTCATCTGCTCTCTCATCTGGATTGGAATAAAGCGATTGGTTTCGACGATTACCACACGGTCATGATGCAGGGGAGCCAATGGGGGGACCACCATCATCGTGCGCACCTTCCTATCAGCAGGGTCGTGCTCGATGGTCATGCCGTCGGGGATGAACTCCAGGGGGATTCACTGGAAAGTTCGCCATTGCCTCTGCCGCGACCTCTGCTTCCTCAACTTCCGCCTCCAAGGGTTGCACTGTAGCGTGGGGAACAAGCGTGGAAGGCAAAGGAGATGAACCGGCGGGTATAGACTTGCTAAAAGAAAGGGGTAAATCCGATGTTTCCTTTTCTGTTAACGCTTTCCGTTTGGGCACCCAGATTTTTCGGACCAGAGCAGATTTGGCCGGCGGCTCACGCAGTTTGGGCCTCCATTGTCTCTTCGCAGAACAGTTGGCCCATTTGTGGCCCACAGCATTGCAGGTCCAGCAGCGAGGAGAAAAGACTTGTACTAACTTTTTCTGACTGCAAATCTCGCAGACTCGGCCGAAGGTGATGCAATCTCTACAAACTCCTTTGCAGTTGGGCCTAAGATGGTTACTAAGCCCGCAACGAGAACAATGACCCAACAATTCAAAAAGCAGTTTCGTGGGCGGGAGAAAGGGCAGGTTCAACGCTTCCATGATTTGTCGATCGGAATAATTGGCAAAACGTAAATCATTGATGTGCTCAAGAGTTACCTTAGGCAAGGAAGCAGAGAACGGTCGAATGATATTATCTTCAATAAATCAGTTTCCCCCGGAAATCCCTCGATCCAGAATAATCGGATCAGTAAAACTACCAAAACTGATCTTGTTGCCCGAGACTGACGGAGCCGCCATAGTTGCCGGAGAATTCACCGGCGGCGACGAAATGGAACCAAACTTGATGGGAGGAGTGTCATCTTCTTGAGAGTGTGTAGCATCATGTTGAGGAGACGTATCAATGAGACCAAATTTAGATAGTTCGGCAATAGATGCAGAGTGATCAAGGGAAGCACTTTTAGCCAGGAAATTCAAATTTGGCCGAACTAGAGTCGGACTCCTCTGGGCAATATTCAGATCTTGTTCAGTAGAAAACCAAGAACCATCAGATCCAAGAGAAGCTTCAGCAATTGTAGGTCTCTCGCCTCGAAACAGATGAAAATGGCAAACAAAATCCAGCCAGACTCTATCTTTTAGCCCATAAATAAAATGTCCAACTTTACTGGAGGCGAGAGAAAACCGAAATCGGCGATCACTTAGTTTGAAAACCTTGAGAGCCGCATGATCACCACCAATACAGCATTGAAGAGCCAATCCAACAGATTCTTCCGAGAGAGGGAAGGAAGCAGAGGTGAAGGACACCACCAGAAAGAACTCCGATGCGCCCCGGGAGGGAGAGAAGTGAACCGAAGAACCAAACCTCTTACGAACCTGATCCGCCACGGCCAGCCCTGGCGAGAAATCCCAGTGGAGGAGAGCATCCATGGTCGGCCAACCCTAGACGACATAGCTGAGGGTGGCGGCTGAGGGGTTGATGGCGGCGGTGGAGTGGTTGGCGGCGGCGGGGGTGGAGGGGGTGCGGGAGAGAGCCATCTCACCACTGCTATGAGCCCAGTCTATTTTATCTCGACCCTCGTATCGTTCGACTATGGCGCTTATTCGTCAGAGCATTTAACCTTGTTATGCTTCATAGAAAATTGAGGCATAACATTTTACAAATTATCAAAATTGTTTAAATCATTAAAATTGATTTTCACGTTTTAAACTTGTTTAGTACTAACCTTTAGACATAAGGTTTACAAAAATACTTTTGTGATATTTTGGTGTGAACAAAACTGCATCCATGCATGCATACATGTTATGTAATGTTGCATTTGTATGGTGAATTTATTTGTGTGTTGTGTGAATATGTATAAATTGTCTGATATACAAATGTCTAGACTTTAAGAATCCCTGTTGCGCTTGCACTCATGTAGATTAGGGTATCTACAAGAGTAAACATCAGTGTGTTTATTTTTGTTAATCTTAAATTTACATATATAAGGGGTTCTCCTAATCTCATAACACCGTATGGTTTCCTTTTGCACTAAGTTTCTCCAACTACATTTTTTGATTTGGTTATAGTTCGCAGCTGAGCTTGATGAACTTAACTTAAATAGTACATTCTTTAGGATAAGGGAAGTTTATGCCTCAATTTTCTATGAAGCATAACAAGAATTTGCATACATGGTTTTCTCAACAATAGTAGTTGATACTCTGCCCTATTATGAATCGTGAAACATCGGACACCAGTCACATAAACATAAAGGACGTTCTATGGCATGACATAATGTGGATTATGCCATATTGCATATCTTCTCTAGCATTTCCTCGATTTGAGTTTCTCTATTTTACTGTTATAATGGGCCGACAAATACTGGCAACCATTGCTCCTTAGTTGCTATATTGTGGAGTTTTGAGGTTAGGCAAAAGGGAGCCTCCATATTTCTGTCTCCAGAGTGCAGGTATGCAAGCAAGCAAACAAACAAACAAACAGTCGGGTGCTATTTACTTCCGTTGTAAACGTAGGATCAACCGACATACACTTGTCTTTGGACTAGAGTGCAGATTGCATGGTCGAAGAAATAGTTTAAGGACTTTCGGGCATCAAGACAAGAATAAGAAAGGGAACTTCAAATCATGTTTGGTGAGACAGGGATACAAATGTTTGCGAAGATGGTGAAGTGGCTCAATAGTTTGCAAGTTGCTTGCACCTAACTCTTCCTGACTCAACTTGCATCCTTGGAACGCTGAAGACAATGTTAGGTGTAGTGACCATTCCCCTTAGTAAAGTGTTTTCACCATTGACTTTTATATCAGTTATTTCACCTAAGTATAGGATAGCTTGTGTAAAGAATCTATTTTCGAAGTAGACAAGAAGTCAATTCTTTCTAACCATTTTCCAGAGTACTTTTTGTCTTCACTTTACATTCCTTCTGCTTTGTGACGGGTTGTAAACTCAAAAATTGGATATATCAATTAGATATTGTGTCATTTTCGTGTTTGTCTATGTACAACAATATATTCAATTGTCAAGTCTTGTTGTTGCCGTTCTAATATTTTGAATTGTCTAATCTTATCGATTACCCAATTATTATTTGGGCACCAAGTTGTACCCATTTATACTGAACTAGAAGGAGATGGCGCGCTTTGCCGCTCCCGTTTTTTCTCTTTGCTTTTAGTTTCTCCCTTGAGTTATGGTTGGTAGCCTGCATCTAGGTCTTTTATAGTAGCTTGCAACTTTGTCTAAATTTCCAAACCATAACCACCATGACATGCATACACTTTCTTGTAACTAAATTCAGTAGAAATTGGGTACAACTTTGTGCCCAAATGATAACTGGGTAATAGATAAGATTGGACAATTCAAAATATTAGAACGTCAACAACAAGACTTGACACCTGAAAATATTGTAGTACATAGACAAACACGATATTTAATTGATATAATCCAATTTTTTAGTTTACAACCCGTCACAAAGCAGAAGGAATGTAAAGTGTAAACAAAAAAGTAGCTCCAAAAAATGGTTACAGAGAATTGACTTGTCTACTTTGAAAATAGATTGTTTATACAAGCAATCCTATAGGTGAAATAAGTGATACAAAAATCAATGGTCACAACACCCTTTTTAAGGGGAATGGTTACTACACCAAACATTGTCTTCAGCGTTCCAAGGATGCAATGTGAGTCAGGAAGAGTTAAGTTCAAACAACTTGCAAACTTTTGAGCCACTTAACCATCTCCACAAATATTTGTAGCCCTGCCTCAATATACATGATTTGAAGTCCCCTTTCTTATTCTTATCTTGATGCCCAGAAGTCCTTTAGCTATTTCTTCAACCATGAAATATGTACTCTAGTCCAAACACAAGTGTATGCCGGAAGTAAATAGCACCCGGCTGTTTGTTTGTTTGCTTGCATACCTGCGCACTGGAGATGCCTGGCCTCAAAACTCCATAGTATAGAACCTGAGAAGCAATGGTTGTCAGTGTTTGCCAGCCTATTATTACTGTAAAATAGAGAATCTCTAATGGAGGAAATGCTAGAGAATAGAGAATCTCTAATGGAGGAAATGCTAGAGATATGCAATGTGGCATAACCCACATTATGTCTCAGAACTTCCTTTGTGTTTATGCAATGACCGGTGTCCGATGTTTCACGATTCATAACTGGGCCGAAGTATCAGCTACTATTGTTGAGAAACCCATGTATTCAAATTCTTGTTATGCTTCATAGAAACTGAGGCATAAACTTCCCTCATCCTAAAGAATGTACTATTTAAGTTAAGCTCATCAATCTCAGCTGTGAACTATAACCAAATCAAAAAATATAGTTGGAGAAACTTAGTGCAAATGAACACCATACAATGTTATGAGATTATGAGAACCACTCATATGTAAATTTAAGATAACTAAAAATCAACACACTATTTTTTACTCTTGTAGATACCAATCACGCTGAAGACAATGTTAGGTGTAGCAGCCATTCCCCTTAAAAATGGTGTTGTGACCATTGCCTTTTATATCACTTATTTCACATAAGTATAGGATAGCATGTATAAGCAATCTATTTTTGAAGTAGACAAGAAGTCAATTCTCTATAACCATTTTCTAGAGCTACTTTTGGTCTACACTTTACATTCCTTCTACTTTGTGACGGGCTGTAAACTAAAATACATTCGGTGCCCAAAACCTGCGGTGTCGCCGCTGAAGTGTCGCACACGTGCTGCTTCCCCCTGCCGCCGGTGGATCTCACTGCTGCTGCTCCCCTGCAATTGATATTCAGAGAGGTTCATAAAAGCACACGTTTCTCCTACTCAAGTTTCTCTCCAGAGGAATAGAGAGGCTTGTTCTTCACATATGAATGCCCAGAAATGTATGTTTCCAGATTTCAAAACATGATGTGGTTTAAAAATGAAAGAAAGCTTGCTTATTTATGGAGTACAACCTAAACATACTGAACCCAGTTCTACTGCACCAAAAACAGAGAAAAGTAAACTTCCATTTCTACAGATGGAACAAATATTTCGCATGAAATTATCCTCAAAATTAATCCATGCATAACCCAGCAGATAGCAAAACTTTGCATTAACTGATCTGCAACTTGGGAATTGATGGTATATCCATTCGATGTGGAGCAGATTCAAAATGTAACACTCCAAAGCCTAAATATATAGTATGCTCTTGAGCCTAATTAAATCTGGAGATTTAAGTAACTCAGTGAACAAAATACGTTGGCACCACACTCACTGAAAGCAGAAGCAACTGGTGCAAGGTTAGAGATATCATGGGCCCAAAACACAGATTCAGAGATATCTCACTGTCTATCTCATGTGAGATGCAGCATTACAGCACCGTGTCTTTATTTTACCTGCAGATGTTTAGTTTCTTGATAATTGAGAAGAAATGCCTCAGATTTCTTGGCCTCACCATTTTCTCTCTATATGTGTTGCCTCTTTCTCACAAGTCAGAAGAGCCTAAATAAAAAAGTTAGAAGATGAAGACCTGAAAGATATGAACATAGCAGTCCACAATTACACCATACATACATCAAAAGATGATTTAGCAAAATTGCAATGGTTCAAAAATCTCAAACCTGACGAAGAATCTCCAAGCATTGCCTTCTGTAACATCGCCGCAGACACGTACAACAAAACCAGGCCCAGGAAACGGGTGTCCTTTTAAGAATGACTCTGGGACATTTAAAATACTCCCAACTTCCTCATTATTGTTTAGTTCTGTGAAATACCAGAAGTGAAAGTTGCTGCAATCAAAACTGCAGTATATACAATCACAAAAATTAGATGCAATAGTAGTGTTCACAATCCAAATCTAGAAATATAAACTGAAAGATGTAAATATAAATTCAGAGACAATTTGAAGAACCTTTTTTGCTTGCTGCAATATAAAGAAAAACTTCCCTCTAATGTGGTATGCAGTATGCTCCTATGCATAAAAATGGCAGTGTCCTATACATTAAAATTTGGAACCTGAAAGCATAAAACAATTTATGGAAATATGGAAACATGTCATTTCGTTTTCATATTCTAAGTAAGTAATTACAGTCAGCTTGAACCCATGTTCTATAAAAGACATTTATCCCTCCCAGATCATTTGCTACTACCAGTTCAGTAAATTCAGCGCTAAACACTAGGCTTCATATCCAAGGCAAATATTCGATTTTGAAGGATCCCTCCCAGATCGCTGCTCAGATCAGAGAGGAGAAGTGGGGCACGAGTCGTACCTCTGGAGACGGGCACGAGCCGTATCCTCCTCATGCCTACAGCTGGTGGTGGGATCTCCCCTCCGTGGCTCGCATCCTTGTGGCTAGCGTGCAGCAGCTCCGGCGACGGGTGAAGAAAATCAAAGCTTCCGAGGACGGCGGAGCTTTCATCGCCGGTGCGCAGGGGAAAGGCACGGATCGGCGCAGCAGCGAAGAGGATAAGGGGATGGGGGTGGCGGCGAGGGGGAGGAGACCACACCTCCGGCCTGTGCGACTTGGAATTGTGGCGGGCGCCGACAACAGCACATCGGGCAGGGAGGCGACCAGCAGCAGCTCGAAGAGGTAGTTAGCCTGCAGATCCGGCAGTCGTCTAGGAGATCGGGTCGAGGAAGTCTTGAAACTTCAATGGGGCTGGGCCGTGGCGCCCGCGAGCTCCATGGCAGCGCTGCGAGCTCACCGATGACCAGGAGATCATGCAGCACGTACGGGGGATTAGGGGCCGGACATGAGTGGGAGGGGTGAGAGGAGGAGAGGCCGACGGTGGGAGAGAAAACCAGACGGCGGAGAGACGATTTTTTTAGAAGAGGGTTGCGAGGGAGAGGGAGGGCATCTTGTATCGAGGAAGGAACCGACTTGGAAAGATACCGACTTCGGTGCGCCAGCCCTCGTTCGACACGTGTACGCTACGTCCTTGCCAGGGGCTGCCAGCAAAACAGATTGATTTGTTCCTCCATACGATTGGTCAACAAGAACCGACAGGTGGGGCCACGACGCTCCACAATCCACGAATTCTAGCGTGAATGTATGTTGTAGAGATTTAGTTATGAGAAAGTGTGTGCATGTCATGGTGGTTATGGTTTGGAAATTTAGACAAAGTTGCAAGGTACCAAAAAAATATCCGGATGCAAGCCGCCAAATATAACTGAACGGAGAAACTAAAAGCAAAGAGCAAAAACAAGGCGCGGCAAAGCGCGCCATTTCCTTCTAGTTAGACTACAAATCGACTAACTTCTAACCATGAAAGAACCGAATCAAGAACCAATTTCGGTGAAGAATCATACATTCTTCTCCACCGACGGTCGGATCCACAAATCATCGGCTCCGACGGCTATGGGGAGTGGGCGTTGGTCTCCGTTGCTCAGACCATCCCGAAGCAGCCACTCCCGGTCCGAATTGGACATGTGCCTGAACTCGGCGCCGGATCCATGGTGGCGGCAGCTGCCGCGACCATGCGAACGGGATACACCACCCCGGGTCTGAAACGAGGTGGAAACAACCCGATGGGAGACGACGACCCTTTTCCGTAGTGCGGGGAAACGGGGGGCGGGAGCGAGTGGCGGGGCGCGGCGGCGGCGGGGGAGAGAGGAAGTCAGCGTGCAGTGAAACTTGAACGCGGCGCTATTCGCACCAGGAAAAAATCTCGCCGAAACGGAAGAGATAAAGCATGAGGGGGAGAATTTTTCTGCTCCAGGATAAAAATTGGAAAAGTCTAGATATCACCCGGAGGATCGCGTCGTACGCATCCTCCTTGCTCCGCGAGCGACACGCGTCCCTCCGCGGGAGACAGCGATGCGACGACGGCCACCACGTTACGAGCCTTATCTCTTCCAGGTCGCTTCCCTCCACTCGTTTTGCTTCCGCTTTCCGTTCCTTTTCTTTTTTCTCTCGTCGTCGTGCGCCAGAGAAAAAGCCTCCCACCGCCATGGCCATGGCCGCCGCCCCTCCCCGATCTCCCGCGCCGATCCCCGCCCCTCCACGACCTGCCGCACCGGCGCCGCCCCTCATCGACCTCCCGCGCCGGCCATCGTGCTCCACGCCTTCCTCTTCCTGCTCGCCTACCCGCCGTTGCTGCCAACCCGGGGCGTCCGTGCTCCCAGGGGTGCAACGCCATGGGCGCTTGCTGCCAAGGTAGGCCGCCCTCGGAGAAGGAGACAACTGAAGGTTTTGCTTCCAGGAGCAGGCGCCCATGCTGCGAGCGGGGGCCGGTCGAGCTACATGCACTCGGGCGGCGGAGCTACATACGGTCGACGGCGGTGCTGCGAGAAGGAGGCCGGCGTTGCTCCCGACGGACGGCGGCGTTGCTCCCGTCGGACGGCGGCGATGCTGCCATGGGAGGGAAGGTGTGCTACCATGGGCACATCTCGATGCTACCGTCCGCATACGGCGCAGAGATGCTACCTTAGGGGCCTCAAGCTCCTGCCGCCATGGCCACCGGCGTCGACGAGCTCGGGCTCGACCTACGGGCGTCGCCCTCAGCCCCGAGCACGCCACGCCCCCCTCACCTCGAGCGGCCTCCTCATGTCGAGATGCTGCTATAGAGGCGGCGCAGCTTCCGCCATGGGACGGTGGCGCACCCTGCTGTGAGCAGCGACGCCGCTGCGAGCCGCGAGTCAGATACTGCATGTGGGCGGCGGTGCTGCTTTTTTTGTGGTGGTCGTCGTTGCTGCGAGGCATGGACTGTAGTGCTACCTACGGCGATTGGGGATGCTACCTGCGTAGGAAGGTGGTGCTACCGACGACGGTCGGCCATGCTGCCAGCTTGGGGTGGCGGTGCTGCCATGGCGGCAGGGCGGTGCTCTCAGACATTTTTTTTGCTGCAATAGTTTTATAGTTTTGCTAAAATAGCATAATGTTTTTGCATTACAAGAAGAATTTTTATGCTATAATTTGTCCTGCTGTTTTGCATCATAAGTCTTATCGGAGAACCTCGCCGGAAGAATTTTGCTACGATGCTGCAATATAACAATTTTTTTGCTATTATTGTTTTGTGGTCTTGCTACAATAGAACAAAACATTTGCTACGATGTCTCCGGCGAGGTCTCCGTCGATGTCTCCGGCGAAATCGATTTTGCTACAATAGCATATTTTTTCTGCTACGGGATCTCCGGCGAGGTCTCCGGTGAGGTCCGGCGAGTCCGGTGAGGTCTCCGGCGAAATCGGTCTTTTCTTTTCTGTTTTCTGGGCGAACCGTTTTTTGCTACATAGGGAGCAAAAGCGGGGATTATTTGCTGCGGCGGCAACAAAAGCGGGGTTGGTGGGGGTAGCGCGGGATCTGACGGCTCCTATCGATCCGATCCAACGGCTGGCGAGCCGGGGATCCCAGGGAAAGATCCCCGGGGGACGCCTAGTGGTTTCCATAAAAATTCCGGTACGGTGACTTATAGGGGTATGTGGTCTGCCCCGTTTTTGGGCCCGGATCGAGTTTTTTCCGGGCCAGGGAGTGATGACGCTCCCACAGTTCGCTATGACCCAACCGGGCATGGTCCCTTTCTTTTCAGCTTATTTTCCAGATTCTCCCAGAAGCTACCCTCCATCAGCTTCTCCCAGAATCTCGTTTTTTAAATTTGTTTAAACTTCTAAATAAGTATTGGGAAGACAAATTTAGAAGTTTAAACAAATTTAAAAAACGAGATTCTGGGAGAAGCTGATGGAGGGTAACTTCTGTAAGAATCTGAAAAATAATCTGAAAAGAAGGGGGCATGTTGAGCGCGAAACGAAAAAGAGCGACCGACGAGCGCGCCCGCCCATTTCCTTGGCCAATTTCGCCCCCAATCTTCTACTACTAGTACTAGACTACTAGTACCAATTCGGAATCGTCGCCGCCCGCCAGCGACAGATGCCGAGGAAGTGGCAGGTCTGGGGCGGGCACGACGGCCGCCTCGTCTGGATCCCCGCCCCCGACTCCAACGCCCTGCCGCGCGCCGCCGTTTCGCCGCTCGAAGGTACCTTATCCCCGCTTGGATTTCATAATAGAGATACCGACTCCTCACTCATGCCTCCGAAACCCTAGGCTGGGATGACACCGACGGATGCCGCGTCGAGTCCATGGCCGACCTCCTCCTCCGAGGTACCGCCTCGCCTCTTTACCCCTTCTCTGTCCCGTGTCTACTGAAATGGCTGCGCGCGTGCTCTTCCGTCTCGGCGTTGGCCAAATAATCATGTTGTTTAACTGCTGATGATTGGCCTACTGTTTTTATGCAATCTGCAGCCCGGAGCAAGCCGCTTGAACTAATCGTCCAAACAGGAAAGGGTCAGCTCTTCTGCACTGGATCGGGGAGGTCACTGGCTGTCAGCGAGAGTGCTATAAGGAGAGCCAGGGCGCTAGTCTGGGAGGAGGAGCCCCAGGAGGCTAGTGTTAACAAGACAAGTAAGAGATTATGCTCTCGGTTTGCTTTGGTCAAACTGTTCTATTTTTGTTTGATACCATGAATTGTCTGTTTCAGAGCGACCGTTCGTAGAGGGTGAAATGGATGTTTCCTTCAGAGGTAAGACCTTTTGCCTCCCACCTTTTTCTCTGTACAGACAAGATATCACGTTACGACAAGCGCCATAAAATCCTGCTTAGGGTTGATAATTGTGCGAATTGTACTTTCTTGAGATTGAATTAAGTTTTCTATCTTGTAAAATTTATGTGCGGTGCATAAAAATATCACACCCCCAGTGTTCCAAACTGGATCAGGAAAAGCGGTCTTGCTGGGCAAGGACTCAATCAACAAGGCAAGAGCTATTTTACAAGGTAGGAAGCTGTTTACTTTCTATCTAAATGCTGGAAATGCTTTCTTATGACTTATTTGTGCACGATCACATATATATGGCGCCGTGTAATTTTAGGATTAGTTCAACCTGCGCACTGTTAGAAAACATGCCACAGTTCATAAATAACAAGACAATTTATAAACCTATCCAGATTTTCTGCATTACCTGACTATTTGTTATACTACAGTTGAAATTCTATTTGGATGTTGAGCATTTGAACTCCATAGCCCATAGTAATATGGAATAATCTAACCTTTTTATATTAGTTAGGCTCCAACAAATTGATGTCCGCATATTTTTTCTTAGTGAGAATTTCTAGTATATTTTATTTTTTCCTTATCATTTTTTTTAAAAGCTATCAATTTTTTTGTTGCACAATAGATGTTGATTCTGCTGCTGGTGCCGTACAACCAATGTTCCGTACTGGAATCGGTAGGCCTGTTCCCGTGAGCCGGACCTCCATTGATAAGGCAAGGGCTGTTTTGGAGGGACAAACACCTGCAGAACAAGGTCATTTTGAGAAGAACAGGATAAACGTTTTTGTATAGTTTGGTAATAAAAAAACAAGCATGCCTTTAGCTTCTTAATAATGGACCTCTCTATCAGCAGGTGTGGGCGGCACGGAACAGTTTCCATTATTCCAAACTGGTTCAGGTAGAGTTGTATCAGTCAGTGTGGCATCCATTCAGAAAGCTAAGTCTGTTTTGAAGGATAATAATAGTACAAGCGATGGTGAGCTTTTATTATCCTGCTATTTGAATTTAGAGCTAACCTTTTGCCTAATTATTGCGAGACACATGCCTTTTTTGGTGTACTGATGGATTTCCTCTCCTATTAGAAAAAACGGGGAGTTTTGGTTGGCCTGACCAGCCTATGATGTTCCAAACTGATTCTAGAAGACCAGTCGTGATCAGCGGAAGGTCCATGGAGAGATCTAGAGGTGCGGTGAAAGAGGGAGATACGGAAAAGAGTGGTAAGATTGGACTACTTGAGTTCCCGAAGAAAAATGCTTGGACTATCTATCTTTTGATTTATCTAAATCCGGGTACAAATATTATTTCTTAAGTGGTTACTTCTTTGTGTAGGACATTGGGATACTGACTGCCAGTTCCCAATGTTCCAAACAGGATTAGGGAGGCCTGTTGCCTTGAGCCGGAGCTCAGTTCAGAAGGCAAGGGCAGTATTGGAGGGAGAAAAAAATAGTACAACTGGTAAATGAACATATGTGCTAATTATTTTATTTAAAGTTAGTTCTCAAGATCAGCATTATTTATCTGTTTTATTTGAGATTCAGAACATGGAGGTAATGGTGTTTGTGCCACAACTTTTCAAACTGAGACGCCAAGGTCTGTTTTGTCGAGTACCAGTTCGATCATGAGTGATAGAACTGTTACACCGAACGGAGATAGTGCAGTGCAAGGTACTTGATTTTCTGAAGTTGACTGAAATATACTCTTGTTTTGTGCTTGTGTGTTATCTAGTTATAATTTGAACAGCATGAAAATAATATCACCGACACATCTGGGATTTTCCTTGTACCAAATAACCTTTTTTCATCCTCTCGATTAGGAAAAAATCAGGAGGATGGCAACCACATGCCATTGTTTCAAACTGGGTCAGGGAGGTCAATTGCTATAAATAAGAGCTCAGTTAAGAGGGCAAGCGCAGTTCTGGAGCCAAGGAACATTGCAAAGGAATTGGATGGTAAATTGCTCTCGAAACACACACCATATTTTTTTCTAAGCATGCTCTTGTTACTCAATTTGTTAGAAATGAGCATTTATATTTACTGAGAGTTAAGTTTTCTTTCTGTAAGATGAAGCTCAATTAGATGGTGGCCATGACATTCCAGTGTTCAAAACTGGATTAGGAAGGTCTACCTTAGCCAGTGAGAACACTGGAAAGAAAGTACCGGTTATCTTAGAGGCTGAAGAAGCAGTAAAAGGTGGTTTTTTAATGTTCTGAATTAAGAGTTTCATGAGATAGACTGAAACAGTAGATATAAAAACTTGTTTTAGTATGCACCTGAATTAAACATTTGCCTCGTATGTGCAAACCAGTAAATAGAAACATTGGAGAAGCCTTTGTTGAAGATACAAAATTCCAAGCTGGAGTACAGATGTTTGTACCCCAAAGTAGAAGATCAAGCCACAAGGCCAGTATTCTGTTGGAGCAACGGAACTTCACGGAGAAAGGTAGTTTTTGGAGTCACTAGGTTAAACAGTGGGGGCTTTTTACATTTGAATCTGGAAATAAACGACTCCTTTTCCCATTCCTTTAACATATAATATATTATTTTGAAAGGATATGAAGACTGTGGAGGTCAACTGCCAATGTTTCGAACAGGATCTGGAAAGTCGGTCTTGATTAGTGAAAGTTCAGTACAGAAGGCAAGGGCTGTTCTGGAGGAAGAAGGCAATATACACAAAGGTATAACGGCGTACCAAACTTTTCTGAGACTATTTCACTGATGCACTAACTGCTACTTTAATTTCAAAAGACGACTGTATAAACATTTAGCATGCATGCATAGTGTTGAATCTCAATCTGTCCTGTAGTTCATTTGTAGAATTCCAGGCGGCATCAATAGCTTAGCTAACCATCAAAGAGTATGTCATGTGAATTACTTGACTGGCATGCTAATCCAAGGGTTTGAATGCTTTTTAGTTGAAAATTAGATCAAGTTTACAATTTTAAAAGCTTGCTATGAACCACCGACGTGTAACCTGATTTTTTCCGATAAAGGGATTTTAGTACTTAAAAGTTTTAAGTATTACACCCGGCCTCTACATAACTAGGATGCACACAGCCCCAACAAGTTCACCAGTGTCGGTACAGAAAATAAAAAGGCGAATTACATATCATAATGAGAAAGTGTAAAGACGCCTATGGTGTTGGAGGGCAGATCCAAAGATTATGTTGCCATCCATGGTGGGAAAACAACCCCACCGCCGCAACCTCCAACCGCGAAGCCACCTCAAAAAATAGGTCACGATGCTCCACACACTGCAGTGCTGACCATGAACGGAGCGTAGCTGTAAACCGGTAGATAACCTGCATAAGAGAAGCATTTTTATCGTTAAAAACCTTGTCATTTCTACATAGCTAGAGCGACCAAATAACGACAATCGCTCCCACCCTAATAAGAAGCTTGAACCTAGGATCCACACCGTCTAGCCAATTGTCGAAAATATTCGCACGCTTCGTGGTGGGTATAAGGTAGAGCCTATCTGGATGGCTGACCATATAGAACGCGCAAACTTGTAGTGGAAAAATAAATGCTTTATTGTCTCATCATGATGACAAAAGACACATTTTTTACTTCCATGCCAATTGCGTTTTGCAAGATTGTCTTTAATAAGGATTACCCCGCAACGAAGATACCACGCAAACACTTTAGTCTTTAGTGGGATCTTCATCTTCCAAATTTTCTTGTTATTATCAATTGGTATGTCCGGTTGAATTAACACTTTGTACATAGAATCAATTGAGAATTACCATTCTTGTTAAGACTCCATTGAGACTTATGTGACCCCTGCGTCAACTGGACAGATTCCAGTCTCTGAAGCAGTGCATTCCAATATGCCGGCCTAGGGCCAAATAGACTTCTTCTGAACGCAACATTCGGTGGGGAAGTTCACATCACCTTAGCGAGCGTGTCACCTTTGTGTTGCACAATGTTGTACAAAGCCGAATATTGTTCTCGGAGCGTGGTCTGTCCCAGCCATTTATCCTTGCAGAATCTAATTTCCGAACCATCCTTAATTGAGAATGATCCATGTGGGAAGAAGAACTTCGTGGCCATGAGGCCGGCCTAGAAGTGCGAATCACCAAGTTTCCAAAGAACCTGAGGTAGCGCTTTTGAACCCACATACTTTCTCCTCAGGAGGGTCTGCCAAACCCCTTCTTCAGCCAGGAGCTTGAAGATCCATTTACCCGGGAGAGCTCTATTCTTGACCTCAAGGTCATGAATTCCGAGCCCTCCTTGGTCTTTGGGACGGCAAACCATAGTCCACTTAGCCAATCGATATTTTCTTTTCTCACTATCACCTTGCCCAAAGAATCTTGATCGGAAATAATCCAAACGTTTCAATACTCCCTTTGGAAGTTGGAAGAATGATATCATATAAAGTACCATATTGGTTAGTACTGAATTTATGAGAACCAATCTTCCATCCAAGGATAATAGTTTGCCTTGCCAGCTATTTAAACGTAATTGAAGTCTCTCCTCCACCCGTTTCCATTCAGCATTTGTAAGCCTCCGATAATGAATCGGAATACCCAAATACTTAATAGGAAACTGACCTTGTACGCAGTCGAATAAATCAACATACATGGAGGCATTTTCTTGGGCCTCACCAAAGCAAAACAATTCACCCTTATAGAAGTTTATCTGTAGACCCGATAGTTGCTCGAACGCAGTTAGAATTAACTTTAGGTTTTGAGTCTTTTCGATGTCATGTTCCATAAGAAGAATTGTATCGTCGGCATATTGAAGAATGGATAAGCCACCATCAACAAGATGTGGAATCACTCCTTCAATTTGGCCATCCGCTTTGCACGTTCAATCATGATCGCCAGCATATCAGCCACTATATTAAATAGCATGGGCAATAGTGGATCACTCCTAAGCCCCTTTTTGGTCTAGAAGTATTTGCCAATGTCATCGTTGACTTTAGTGGCTACACTTCCTCCCAAGACAAAGCTATGGATTAACGCGCGCCACTCATCAGAAAAACCTTTCATTCTGAGAGTCTGCTGAAGGAAAGACCACTTAACTTTATCATAAGCCTTCTCAAAATCAATTTTTAAAATCACCCCATTCAACTTTTTCCTATAAAGTTTGTGATCCGTTTCATGTAGGATCACCACCCCATCAAGAATATTACGTCCTTGAATAAAGGCAGTCTGAGAAGGACAAACCACATGTTCTGCCACATTGTTCAGCTGTTTCATAGCGACTTTAGTGAATATTTTGAAACTAACGTTAAGGAGACAGATAGGTCTAAGTTGTTGAATCCTTTCTGCCTTTTTAACCTTAGGTAATAAAATAATTTCACCAAAATTTAGACGAAACAACTCAAGTTGTCCATCATGAAGACAGCTAAACAATGCAAGGAGATTAGTCTTGATGACACCCCAGAAGTTCTGATAGAACTCGGCCGTGAACCCATCAGGACCAGGGGCTTTATTGTGCTCCATTTGAAAAACCGCCTTTTTTACTTCCTCCTCATCATAAGGAGCAGTAAGTAAGCTATTTTCCTCATGTGTCACTTGGGGTATGTCATTTGTTCTAGACTCATCCATAGAGAAGTTTCCTTCCTCGGGTGCTCCAAATAAACATTTATAATAATTGGTGATGTACGACTTAAGTTGCTCATGGCCCTCAATCGTTCCCTCATCTTGTACAAGAGAATGATTATGTTGCAGCTTTCATTTGAAATGATACACTTATTTATCGCTTTTGACTTTAGAATGTATCATTCTTCATAGTAAACGGATGTATGTTTTCAATAGTATAATAGAATGTATGATCAGTGTGAGCAGTCCAATGATCCAGTCAGGCATGGAGTGGCATCTTGATGTGATAGCATGCATTTGTTTCTTATATAATGTTGCAAAAGTTATTTCGAAGGGATAAGTAATATGTGTTTCAGTTTGTGCACATTTGCCTTTTAATGAGTTCTGATCTTGAGTTGTTCTTTGCTAGATAATCATAAGCTCCTCAACATGGACAAACAGTTTCCTGTCTTTACTTCACCTCTCAAGACAAGCAGTGCAAGAACAGTAAATATATCTTCAGTTGGCGTGTCTCGAGCTGCTACTTTGTTGGGTTTGGAAGAGAAAACCCTTTCGTCACAATTTTTTGGACACGTGGGGGATAAGCTAGGCACAAAAATAGCCGTTGAGAGGGAAAATCCAGAACAGAGGTTTGATCTTGCATATTGTACAACAGAAAATCAAGTGCACAAGGAACCACATCGGCCATTCGAACTTTCTGGTAACACAGTCTTTGATTCCAGTGAGCATTCTATCAGATTCAGTACCGCGGGAGGCAGATCAATGGCTATTTCTGGTGATGCACTTCAACGTGCGAAAAGCCTTCTGGGTGGTTCTGATTTGGTGGTTTCACTAGGTTACTCTTTGGCATCTGGTTGTAAAGATAAGATACCAAATACAACTGTTCCCCCAAAAGGAGGTGGACCTGATTCATCAAGAATAAGTAGGACCAATGGAAAACCTGAAATAGAAACATCGCACCAAGCAATGTCTGATAGGAAGCACACTAGATCCTTTGGACATGCTGTAACTGATACCCCTGTGACTAATGAAAGTGCCAATATGTTTCATATGGGGACTCATTCAATCAGTGAAATTCCAAAGATTCCAAAGTCTTTTTCTAGGTTTTTATCTGATAATTACGATGCGAAGGACACTAAAGATAATACACGACGGCTCCATATGCCAGCTGGAGCGCTGGTTGACATTACTAACTCCATGGGTACACATTCTGGAGATATTGATCATGTTGCTAATAAGAAGAGAAGAATTGGGGGAAGAAGCTCCCCATCTCCCTTTAAACGGCCACGCTCTTCCAGGTCCTTTGATTTGCATCCCTGTTAGCAAGTTGTAAACTCCTTGATACCATGCTTCTGATATGCCCTTGCTGAAAATGGTTAGGTTCATCGCACCTATAAGCAGCAACAAAGAGTCCTCTGCTGGTAAGCTGATTGCTGATACATAGATACTAGCTCATTTGAAACTAAGTCCTACTTGATTGGTTGAACTATTGTTTGCAGGAGTACCCAAGCTACCTACAACTCAGATCACTACCTGTCGAACAAAGCTGTTTGCATCTTATCCTTTTCAGCATAAAAGGAAAACTTGGAAAGAGTATTTCGGTGGTCCTCCTTGCTTCAATTTTTTGGTACAGTACAATGCATATCATTTCCTGCATGTTCCCCACATTCCCCAGTTAAATGTTAATTTAAATCTTGTGACCAGACGGAACATCTAACAGATGAAGTGAAGCTCATGGATTCAAAAGGAGCTGAGAAGTACAAGTTTCATAATATGGATACTGGTGCAGAAGAATTTCAGAAGATGCTGCTTGCCTGTGGTGCTTCATTGACATACGCAACTAAAGAGTAGGCATCATTCTTGAACTGAATGTCATAGATTTTAATAGTCAATTTAGCTTTGTGGTCGGAAATAACTCCATTTGTGCTTCTTTTTTTCATAAGAGGTGAAATGTTTGACCATTACCTTTCCTGTCTCATCATTTGATGTGTTTTTAAGTCCATATATTATTTAAAAATTGCTTTCGGTGGTCTCCTCTCTTTGTTTCTGTTGCTGCATCACGTTAAGATTAAACTATTATGATTTACATGTTCTGCTGCATATATGATGCCAATAAAACCATGATATTGTGATCCTTGGACATAACATAGAGTTAGGCTGGAGATGCTCCAAATAATAATTACATCCTGAACATTAAAACTTGATCTTTCTGTTTTAGATGGGTGAACAATCACTATAAGTGGATCGTGTGGAAACTTTCTTCACTTGAGAGATGCTATCCAACTAAAGCAGCTGGCAAATTCTTGACAGTTGGTAATGTTTTTGATGAGCTGAAATACAGGTGAGATAACATGCCTTTTCTGCCATTCCAATTGCATTGATGCATATGATTTGATTCATGAAAATTCATGCATTTTAGGTATGACCGAGAGGTGAACAGTGGCCATCGATCAGCAATTAAGAAAATTTTAGAAGGAAATGCTCTGCCATCTTTGATGATGGTGCTGTGCATTTCAGCTATCTACTCTCATCCCGACGTAAATAACTCCAAGTTGGAGGCTGGCAGGAGAGATGAAAACGAGAACATCATCGAAAATAAAAGCTTGTTGGCTGATAAAGGAAATACTGCACACATTGAATTAACTGATGGATGGTACGTGGTTGCATTATCTTTATTGCTATCAGATTAAACTGAAAGATGTCAGCAACTTCGAGTGTTTGCCTTTTCACAGGTATGCACTAGAAGCGTCATTAGATGTAGCACTTTCAGAACAACTTCAGAAAAGAAAGCTTTTTGTAGGACAAAAGCTTCGGGTACTATTCTGTTTTCACCTTGTTGTCATGGGGACATATGGACATTATATAACTCAATGTGTTCCATTTTGGTAGATATGGGGGGCTTCTTTATGTGGTTGGACTGGGCCTGTGTCATTTCATGAGGTTTGCATGCTCCTTCGCCTTTATTAGCCGCAAAAATGACAATCATATAATCTGTTTTGTTGTTACTATTTTTCAGATATCTGGTACTGTCAAATTGACGGTCCATGTAAATGGCAGCTATCGTGCAAGATGGGATGATCCTTTGGGATTTTGTATGTCAGGACTGATAGTTGTTTCATATTGTTCTGTTTATCCCTTTTCAAACTAATGG
This sequence comes from Poa pratensis, assembly GCA_947311845.1. Classification (NCBI taxonomy): domain Eukaryota; kingdom Viridiplantae; phylum Streptophyta; class Magnoliopsida; order Poales; family Poaceae; genus Poa; species Poa pratensis. Next base: position 38,859,651 of record CAMZMU010000034.1, read on the forward strand.
ATTATATTGATGATCTCGCACATATCACAGGTAAAGATGTTGGACCCCCACTGGCATTCAAGTGCATAAAAGCTTCCGGTGGCCGAGTCCCTAGGACACTGGTTGGAGTTGCAAGGATATATCCTGTTCTGTACAAGGAGAGGTATACAACTGGATGCAAACTAAAAACATTACCAATTATGTTTCACTTGTCCATACTTAATGGCATAATTCAGGTTGCCTGATGGCCGTTCTGTTGTGAGATCTGAAAGGATGGAAAGAAAAGCGCTACAGCTGTACCACCAGAGGTACCTATTTATGTCAATGACACTGTAGGCAATATTATGCAACTGAATACACTGTATGTTCATCACATCTTAAATTGAAGTAGATTATCTATTAAGTGGACAATGATCTAGAGAAGTTACCTGTACAAGTAGTGTTACGCGCCCAGCATGTTAAAGCATGTATATCTCCTTTTAATAAACAATTGGACCAGAATGTTTTCTCCTTTTTGTGTAGAGATTATTTTCAGTTGCCTGTCCTTCAACTGCTAAGAAGTTTCCTTTGTGCTATTAAGTTTCGTGCACCAACCAGTAGGACCAAAAGTCCGAACTGATGGAGAAGGCTGGAAAATCCGCATATACTAAAAGTCTTCAACACCCTCTCTCATGTGTGTCTCGATAAGGCCTAAACATGGATGCTCTGATACCATATTAAGTTTATGCACCAACCAATAGAACCAAAAGTTCGAACTGATGGATAAGGTTGGGCAATGCAGATATACTTCAACATCCTCTACCACTGTAGCCATTCTCTAGAAATAGTGATTACTGCCATTTTTTTCATTTTAAGTGTTCCTGCTACTATCCACGAGCCCTGCATATTTTTTATTTCCATGCATTTTAGCTTCACTGATAATCAATATGCCATGGTATTGAAGAAATATCAATATGTCAGAATGTTGAAGAAAGCCCGGATAAAGGAGGAGGGTTGTGATAGGCTTGGCGAGCCAACGTAAAAACTAGCCAGTCCCATGGATATGAAACCCACGAGAGTAGTACTAGGGTGGGTGACCTCCTGGAAAGTCCTCATGAAAGGTTTCATATCTAAGGGTTGTGATAGGCTTGGCGAGCCAACGTAAAAACTAGCCAGTCCCATGGATATGAAACCCATTTGGGCGAGAGTAGTACCAGGATGGGTGACCTCCTGAGAAGTCCTCGTGACAGGGTTTCATATCTAGCCTACCCCAACTTGTTTGGGACAAAAGGCTTTGTTAAGAGAGAGAGAGAGAGTTGAAGAAACCATGCACAGTAGTATTCTGAAATACATGTAGTATGCCATGGTAGACATTATGGTCTATTGGCTTGTGTACTGGTGATCAAGGTTGTCTGTATCGGATACTAGGTAGTATCCTTTTCTTGTCAGCAGTATTGGATCTTAGGATCATACCGTAGTACTAATATATTTTTTTACATAAAATTAATCTGAATATTATAAAAACAAATTAAGTAGCCCTGCTATGTATAAAAAAAATCAGTATTATGCATGCACATTTCAAGTAGACCCGCACACATCAAATGACTTCAAGAATTTTAGTACCACATTGGCCACGGAACGGGACATCAAGTTGCTTATAAACGTCCGCTCATTCGTGTACGCAATCTGCATGCGCAGGTCATTTGCACGAAGGCACAACGTGGTTTACATTGTGCAAATTCTGGTCGTTTTTTCCTTGGAGTGGGCAACTCCAGTGATTTTACGAGTTAGATTGTGACCCTACAGTTATTCTACTGGATTGTGCTCCAGGTATCGGTCTGTATCGTTTCCCTCGTTAGGGTCCTGAGATCGTGCCATAACACGATCTGTATCACGATACTGACAGCCATGCTGGAGATGGGTATGGTAATCTGTCAATACCATTTAACTTATGGGCATCATTTTCCTGTTAAGAAAGTATATATATACCCATGTCGCATAGGATCAGTTGATTGCATTTAGGCTAGATCCCTGAATTTGTGGAAGTAAAAACATGATAGTAGTCTTATGGTTCCTGCTTTTTAAATCTGACTCTACCTCTTTTTAATGCCACTGCAATAATTATTACCTTGTCATGTAGAGTATCTAAGATCGCAGAAGACATTATGTCTGAACAAGATGAAAACTGTGGCAATTCTGATGATATTGAGGAAGGGGCGAAAATTTGCAAAATGCTGGAGCGGGCGGCTGAGCCTGAAATTATGATGGCAGGCATGACTTCAGAGCAGAGGATATCTTTCTCATCTTATCAAGCAAAGCAACAGGTATGCATAAATAATTAAATATCTCCCGCATCTATCAAATAGTTATTGGAAAGTTGCGAAATTTATGCCATCTATTGCAGGTAGCTAGGCAAAACGAAGTAGCTAAGAAGGTTGAAAACGCTCTGGAAGTTGCTGGCCTTAGTTCAAGAGATGTAACACCATTTTTGAAAGTGAGGGTGACGAGCCTTGTTCAGAAAATCTCTGCTTCAAAAACCATCAAGGAAGGGCTAATAACGATTTGGAATCCTACTGAGAAGCAAGTACGGTACAATCGTCTAGCAGCACATACACGTCGTAATCAATTTTATTCTCTGTCTAAAAGAGAAGGACTATTTGGTGTTATATCATTGAAAAAAGCTACAAAAGTTGCTTCTTTCTTTTTTACGATTATGCCTCAATGTTTTTCTTGACCAAGACTAATATTTATTTACTTTGGACTATTCCCCCAATAATGTATTTATTTACAAGAAATTAGCTTAACCTTACCATATTTTATTATTTCTACTGACAGAAAGCCGACCTGGGGGAGGGACAAATTTACTTTGTCACAGGACTGGTGCCTTCTGCCTACTGCACTGACATTCTTTACTTGCATGCTAGAGGATCATCTGCGATGTGGAAGCCATTAGCATCGGCACAGGCTGCAGATTTTAAGTGAGTGTCAACTGCACATGAAGCTCTGATTGCATTGTTCAGAATTAAACCATGCTTCTTGTTGCAGACCATTTTTCAGTCCACGTAAGGCTGTTGAACTGTCATTGTTTGGTGAGGTACCACTTGCAAGGTTAGTCTAGCTATCCTGTAGAAAGTTGATCTATTGGGTCTGTCAGTGTTGTGTCATTGCATTAATGGATCTCCTAATTAGTATCTTTTTTTGCAGTGAATTTGACATTGTAGGTGTCGTTTTGCATGTTGGCAATGTTTATTTATGTAGCAACCACAAAAGGCAGTGGCTCTTTTTGACAGATGGATCTAAATTTATCTCAGCACAGCAGTCCACAGAGCAAGACGATTGTCTTCTAGCAGTTAGCTTTTCTTTCCCGATTGCTGGCGATGACTGTGTTTTTTTCGGTGACGCCCTTGCTGGAAATACAGTATGTCATCTCAGATAGTGATGTCTACATTTCAAGTTTGAATTTTATTGATCCCTCATGTCATCATCATAATATTGAAACGTTTGCACTGAACAATACCTCATGAAATTCAGTGATAGAACTTTGAGGACTGTTCTATATTGCCTTTTTTTTTTGCAGTGTCTACTTTATTGTTCAACTTTATACATTTATAAAAAAGGTGCAACTTCAGCTTATTGTATCTCTGTTGCTCAGGTTGGTTTCAGTAATTTGGTCAAGAGAGAGAAAGATCAGACGAGGCGCATATGGGTAGCTGAGGCAACCGTGAGCTCTACGTATACTCTTTCTCACGAGATCTCTAAAAAGTCGCATTTTAAGGAAGCTGCCATTTGTGCCGAGAAATGGGCTTCAAGATCTTATCATGTAAGTTTCTTCACAATAGATAGATCACCTTTTTTTGTGACATGTTCTGATGGTCCAGTTATAACTCACTGTTGTGTTGCAATACGAATGACCCTTTCAGAAAATTCAGCAGCTAAAGGAAAGGGTTTTACGCATAATTGGTGATAGTGGTGGCTGAAGTACTATAAAGTAACGAAGCCACTGCTTTTGGTAGTAATGTAAGAAAATGTTGAGAGTTCCACAGAGCTTACTGTCCTCACTGGACGTAGTGAATGCGGGTTGGTGGTAGCGTGTATGGGGCTTACAGGACTGGACGCAGGATGAAGCTTTTGGCAATGGGATGCTCAGTCGTAGTTTCTGAGGAATGGTAACGGTGATGAATGCCGAGTGACCATGAGATCCTAATATAATGGTTACGCACTTTCACAGGTACAGTTGTTTGTAGCTTAATCGGCTGTATAAAAAAGATACTTAATTAACTGATGTTATGCAATTGTTTCGTGTAGTTTAATCGGTTGTACAAAACAAATAGGGCTGTAACAGACGTGATGTTATGCGATTGTTTTGTCTAGTTTAATCGGCTGAGTCTATGCACATGCATGCGTGAGCATAGTGGTCAGCAACTTTTCCCGGCATGTATGAAAGTCATTTTTTTTCTTCAGCTAGGCATGGTGCTTAAACGGACTAGGACTGGACCGGCCATGTCGATGGCAGCAGCTAACTGATCATCGGCCGTTCCCTTTTAAGAATCCAAGTAGAGGGTATCTATCGCATGGTCAGCAGCGGAGTATTTGAAGTGCAGGGTTTAAATTTTAGGGTTTACGGTATCTATACCCAGATACTCCGACAGTATGTCACTTGTGTTGAAGCTCGGCCCTACGAAATCATATGTACTAGACGGATATGGTCAGCAGCGTGTTTTGGGCTGGGTATATATGACGCGTTATTAGCATCGGTTGCTCTGTCATAGTGGAATCTGTGTCATTTCGATACTCATGTTGGCTGGCGGTTGCTCTGTCATAATGAAATTTCTGTCATTTCGATGCTCATGTTGGCTGCTATAGAGCTGCATAGTTCGGTAAGCACGCGCGCCGGGGAGTGAAGGTTTGTTTTTGCTTGGCAGCCTGCTCTGATCGTTGCTCCAGTGAGCTGCTCATATCGATCAGCGCTGCTGTCCAGAATAAACCAGAGGAAGGTCCACGTCTTGACATGCCTGCTGCTGCATGTAAACTGAATGAGCACCACTTGGACAACTCAGGAGCCGGCTTTTAACGATTTTACCGTTAAACAAAAAAAATTCCATTCTTCCACAAAGAAAAATCATTCTGCAAAATTAACATAAAATATGGCTAACAATTGAGAGGAAAGTAGGCAATTTACACAATCTGGAGGCAAAGCTGAATAAAAAAAGAATGTCGATTGAAATCAAAGAGATTCACGATGTATATATGGATTTGGTCGAATGATTGATCGGATGTTGATATGGTGAGAAACTGGACTTTGTACAATGCACAAGTTCAACAATTAGTTTGAAGGTCAATGTTAATATTTTCAGTTGAGAATTGGTGGTCGAACTGGTCAGCATGTCTTGGCTTAAGCCTCGATGCAACTTTAACTATATATTTTTTAAGACCACAATCACTATATTTTTTAATGGAACTCTCAAACTACTAAACATGTCGACAATCAACTCTATCCCAGGTGGCCATCTGAATCTTGCTTTAACATTCACATCACTAAGAGCAGAAGGCACCAAGCTGGTATTTTCCACTTCAACCTACATGTGACACCGAATGAGTCTACAAAAGATAATATTAAATAGAGAACATCAGCATATTTGAGTAAGTGCTCATCTTAAAAAAAAATCAGGAGTGTTTTGGTACAACACATAAGAAACCAAAAACTTTGGGCATAAAAGATATGGTTTCCTACCAACTGCTGTTCAGTTCATCGTGCACAAGTAGACTGGAAAGATATATAAACACAACTACCGTTAGATGCACCAAAGATAACAGTCGATAAGAATTAGAAAGACTGCAGGTCGGCCACAAATATTCTGTAAGTTTTCTTATCACACATTATGGCAGCATATGGTTTTAGAACCATACTGTTGAAGGCAATTACCATAGAACATTAGTTTGCAACTTTGTGCCGCGCAATAATTAAACTACAATACATTAAGGGTGTGTTTGGTAGCCCGTATGCTCTATCTGATCTCATACAGGCTAAGTCTAGCTAGGCTGACCGCATACAATTGTGTTTCACGGTGGTGTGTTTGGTAGCCTGTATGAGCTCAGCTGTGCTGCGTTTAGATCGTGTTTGGTGTGTTGTATGATTTGAACCAGGCTACACAATTATTAAAAGCAATCAGGTCCTAAACAAATGAAAAAAGCAATCAGGTCCCTGATGCGTTATCTCGTGATTCTGCTCGCGAAGGAGATGTTCCCGTCCCGACCGGCGAGAGGCGGCGCCGCCGCGGCTGGCTAGAGGAGCCGCCGCTACCACCGTGGCTGGCACGAGGACCGGCCACCGCCGTGGCCGGACAGAGGACCCTCTTCCACGCGCCGTCGCCACGCGCTGCCGCGCCGAGCTCCTCGTCTTCCACACACGCTCGGGATTCTGCTCGCGAAGGAGCTGTCGCTGTCCCTGTCCCGACGGCGAGAGACGCCGCCGCCGTGGCCAGCGAGAGGATCCGCCGTCACTTTCTGCCACGGTGAGGCCGAGCCCCTTCTGCTTCGTGCGCGGTGAGGCCGACCTCCTCGTCTTCCACGGCCGCCGCCAGGAGGCCGCCCCTTCTACTCCGCCTGTTCGATTGCGTGCGCGGTGGACGAGGCCAGCGGGAGGATCTGCCGTCGCCATGGCCGGAAAAAGGAGCTAGTCAAATCAACTTCAAAAGATTTATAAAAATAATTTATACCTTTTTAAAACATTCATCTACATGATTTCAACATGTTTAAAAATTATAAATTTCAAAATAAGTTTAAATGCAAATTTGACACTTTATGTCAATTTAAAGATATTGTTTAATAAGGTCATTTGTGGCTTAAAATGAAATCCAGAAAAACATCACAAATAAACATGTTGAAAATAATCCATTTTAAATTCCTTTTTCAAAATCAAATAATGGAAAAAAAACTATTTTCAAAAACAGAGCATGCTCTAAATAATTTAAAACACATCATAAATATTGTTTTAGGGTTTATTAAACACCCAAATATAATATTTCAAATTAATCATCAAGATTTGAGAAATTTATTTTTATTAAAATCAAAAGTTTTTAATTTTTTTATGATTTTTAAACATTCCAAATTTTAGGGATGTTACAGACTACCACTCTTAAAAGGAATCTCATCCCCGAGATTCGAAGATGCTAGAAAGAAAGATAGGTTTGGGCAACTGGGTTTGGATCATCTAGGTGGGCTACCACCCTTAAAAGAAACTTTTGTGGGCAGGCTAGAATTCTTGGCTTCATCTCTTGAGTGTTGTTTCATCGTCCTTAATTTTCTAGTATAGTATGTACCAACTCCTTGTTGGGATTTCAGGTCTTGAATCTTTGAGTAAACTTTCCCTCACGGTAGACCAACATATGAACGTTGAACCACTTTTGACATAGAAGGTTCACTCCTTGGGTCAATCAGAAGACCGAGATGAGAGGATTTTACTACAATCCCTTGTCGTCTTTCTTTTGTTGTCCTCTGAAGGTTTCATCTTAATAGTTGAAAGCTTCCATGCAAACACTACATGACCTGACGATACTCTCATGGTAGGTCTAAATTTCCAAGTGTAGAGTTTCTTCTTTAAGATGGCCGAGGTCCATCCTCACCGTGATTTCATACGTTTCGGCAACACTTGCCTAACATAGGTTAATATATCTTACCATTCTATGGTTTAGGCTTATGATCGTCGTCTCTCTTGTAGGTATGTCACTCAAGATTTACCATTACTTATAGCAAAGCGAATGATATGAATATTCGCCATGGGGGCCAATCCATGTTGCACTCACTCATTACTTTGTACTTGGTTTGATGAATCTCGCATTCTAACACTTGGTCAAACCTCACTTACCTCAGAGAATGTTTCCAATCTCTAAGACAAACCTGAACAAATCTATCGGTACTCAAGCTAGTGGGTTTGCGTAAACACTTACAACACGTAAGCTCAAACTTTGTTGTCTCTTCAAGACTTCTTCTCCTTGATATGATAGACTTTACATCCTGTTTTAACTCATAAAATTTCAACTCCACATTTCACTTGTTGAAATCTAAGATAGAGATGGCATGGAGCAAGGATGTGATTGTTTCCTTCACACAAAAGAGGCAACCAAAGTTGGTATGTATTCCTCAGTTGGATGGCTTGTAGTACCATAGGGAACTGGTCATCACATACTTGTTGTTAAATGGGTAAGGCATCTAGTTGGGTTTAGCATGGATGAGTAGAGATAGAAATATACTAAGGAAGAATCCTACCCCAAACACAAAAGATCAAGGCAATTCAGCATACAAAAAATATCTAACAATCATCAAGCAACATGGTTCACACACAAACAAACAAACAATCTAGTATTGTCATAGAACCTAACTTGGTATGATCAATATGCTATCACGATATCGTTGTTCTATTAAGTGGTGGTCTAGTCTATCTCCTTCTTGAGTGCTTCATTTTCTTCCTCAACTTTCTTGGAACCGTCTAGGTGTTATGGACTCTAAATCCAGGTCTTTGTCCAAGTTCATCAATGACCTTCTATGTAGTGCTTCGTGTTGAATCGTAGAATTCCATATGAAGTATCAGACTCACACTTCAAGGACATGGTCATCACCAAACATGTCTTGATTTATACAAAGACGTAGGTCATCTAGAACAAGATAAGATATTTTCAGAAGGTAGATAGTAGATGAGAGTACAAGAAAAGATAAAATGAATTATTTATTTATTTTAGAAAACTGAATAAAAATAGATTTTCAATCCTATTGTCAAAACTATTTCTATCCAAACCTAGGGTCTCGAACCTACAGGCAACACATTGCTCTGATACCATCTGTAGCGACCTCACCTTTTACTAAAGGTTTGAGATCCCTGTGTTAATGTGCTAGTCCCCGGATCGATTAGCTAGCACCACAGTTCAAGATGAAATATCATGCAAATGCGACAAATACTTTATTACATCGCATGATCCAGACTTAAAATGTCCATTACAACTTGCATAACCTCAAGGGCTAGCATTATACAAAGTTCAGTACAGCGGACTAAAAGTAGCAATGAGTCCATCATCTTCATGCGCCACAAGCAAAGCATGTTGGTTGTAGACTCGAACCCTAACGAAATCGCACTCATCGTCTGACGAACCTGCAACGGTGAGTTACAGCCCAAAATTGTTGGGTCAGCACAATTGAATTGTGGTGGAAAGTGACACTTATATGGATATAAATGGCAAGACTATGTCTACATGCATATCTGGCTGGTGGAGTTCAAGGCTGATTTGCATAAAGCCAGTTTTGCCTATATTTTTAAAAGACATTTTCATATTAAACAAAGAGTACCACTGATAGACATCAGTGAACACCTTTGCTCAACTAAAATTAATCAGTACCACTGATAGACATCAGTGAACTCCCAACCCTTGTTCACCCATCAAGTTTTATTATGAAATTGGAATGAAGATATTTTCCATACACCACCTTGTTCGAATACACGTATTGTCCATAACCGGGGACACGGCTAAGATCTTAGTTTTATACACTCTGCAGAGGTGGTGCACTTTCACCACTAGACTTAATCAACCAAAACTATCCTTTACACTCATTTAGTGTGGCGCCCCGACCTGACTGCTATACAGTGATGCTGTGTGTCACCGGTTAAGCGATACAACCGGAGATTACGGGTTTACCAATCCCCGGCCAAAACCTTTGGCAGGCGTTGCTCGGAATTGATCATCGGCAACGCAACTCCCCGATTGATGCCTTAACACAGGCACAACTATCAATGCATAATAGAAAGATCAAGACTTGTGGAACAACTGGCACATCACAGACTCTACGACACAAATCATATAGTTCAACTCTTATAATAGAGAAAGATAACAAATTACAACCAGAGGTCACAGACCCAACAGTACAACATGCGGAAGCAAATTAAGTTGTTCTAAACAACAAGATCCAAATTATGGCCTAAGAGGCCTACAAATAAACATTCAAGCGCCAGCTGTTCCGGGATGTCCCAAGCTGCCACCTGGGAACCCCAGACTACTCGTCGACGTCCACATAGAACCCACCTTCGAGGTCGGTGAAGTCCTCCTCTGAAACAAAACAAACGACGTTGAGTTCGACGAACTCGCAAGATTAAATATAGAGCTTTAGCTCGATGAGGCTTTCAAAGTTTTATGGCTGTTTTGCATAAAGCTGATTTTATTTATGAAAACATAACTCCATGGCATCGACTAATCAGAGTATTTTTAAAAGGGTAAGAAGTAACTCTTTTCTTTGATCACCTTTCTCATCATCAACCACCATCATCCCGGTACCTGTTCTACAAAGGCACCTTCCCGAATCACCCTCGAGGAAGCTCACCTTGCATTGTTGAGTAGTACCTTTAGTACTCAGTTTTTAATCATTCCGTTAAAGTTATTCTATGATCTCTGAATCCGTCACCAAGTCGTCCATAACCGCGGACACGGCTTTTCGAAAAGATTTATCCCTGCAGGGGTGTACAATGTGAAAGTCGCCAGGCTCCCGAGGGCCCTCCCAGCTTCTTATCCATGCGTACCGTCCGGCCCATTGCCTAGCTCTTAGCTCTCTTCCGGGGAAAGCCGGCTGGGTGGGAGCGGTTACAACCTTTACCTCGCTTAAGACTAACCAAGGATCATCAGTGAGGACGGGACAGTTCGAGTGCCTCCAACACCCTGCCCCGTGGCCACCATTTTCCTAAACACCACAATCCTCATCTCGGTCTTGGCCACCATCTCAACGCACGCGCAAATGGAAAGCCAAACTAGAGGACCCTCGGCTAGTCCGCCACAAGTTAGTCGGTCGACGAGGTTCCATATGCCCACGCATGGTTGCACGCTCAACTTGGCTCGTAGGCGAGAACTCGCATCTAGGCGGCGAGAACGAGACAAAGCACCACCATACCAAAGTAGCCTCTCATCCCCACCTTTAAGCATTTTATTACCCGTCACCACAATTTCTCCACCATCATCCGAACCTTTAAGCACCTGTTCCCAACATGATCCATCCATCGGACGAATAACATTTAACTAAGCATGGCTAAGCATCAACATAGCATAGTTAAGTATCTCAGGCCAACAATACAAACCTATGGATAATAGGAGGGAAACAGGTAATGGCATCGGAAACTTAATGCAACTATAGGATACTCTAATCCAATAAAATTGACATTTGGAACCGCATGCAATATTATTGTGGAGAAAATATTTGCGGAAAATAGGATAAGACATGCTCAGAGGGGGATTACGCTTGCCTTGTTGATACGGTTGGTAGTAGGGATCATCGGGGTATTGCGGTGTAACCCCGGCTGCTTGATCTATCGAAGCATAACAACGGAAAATAATCAATCACCACACATGCTTAAACAGATGCAATGCGCAAACACTTGATGACATGACAATTTAAATGCACCATAAAAGCTTTGAACATGACCAACAAGTTAAATGGGGTCCCCATTATATTTATTGCATTATTTGGAATAAACCCCATATTTAAACTTAATGGAAATAGCCAATTTTTAAAAGTACGGAACTGAAATATTGCCAAAAATGCATGCAATGGATGTTACTGGATACCTCATAATTTTGTGAGCATTTTTGATATAAGGAACACATTTTTCTGAGGTCCCGATAAAAAGTTATTACATTTTTAATTTCCTCTTTTAAATTTATGCTTTTAATTAAGTTATTTTCAACAACAATAATATTTCATTACCCGAATTCGAGAGAGAGAGATGGAACATGAGATTCATCGGAGTTCGATGTCCCTAAGTGCGCGAGGGAGGAGCGGGAGGCATGCGCTATAGGGAGGAAAAAGGAAAAGGAACAGCGAGGAAGAAACAGTGAAACCGGCCTCCAGCCCGGTTGGGCCGGTTTCCAGGCCGGCCTGGCTCCAGAGAAGACCAGTCTCCAGCCCGGTTTGGGCCGGCTATGGGCCCGAGGAAAACGGCCTGTAGCCCGGTTCTGCCGGCTCTACGACCGGGCGTGCGAGGTACTTCGACGGGGAGCACGGCTACGGTGGCTACGGCGAGACCACGGCGAGGCTACGGCGAGAGAGGGAGGAAGACGAGGTTCTACGGCACGGGAAGCTCACCCTCAAGTCGACGGAGCGACGTCGAGGCCGAGGATGCAGCGACAGCGAGGAAATCGTCCGGCGGAGCTTCGGACGGCAGCGAGGAAGACGAGTTCGGCGGCGCCGATTCGCGGCATTCCGGCACGATTCCTTGGGCGAGGTCGTAGAGGACGGCGCGGCGTAGCGTCCCGTGGTCCTCGATTCACTCGGGAAGCTTCAAACGGCGACGACGAGCACGGCGGGCTCGAGCAGAGCTTCGGCCATGGGGAGGACAGTAGAGGGAGAGGAAGCAGGGGAGCAGGTGGGTGAGGGAGCAGGGTGGCCTCGTGGTCGTGGGGCTCCTCTTCTGGCAGGGGAAAGCAGAGAGGGGGCCGGCGCGGTGTGCACGGCGAGCGCGGCACGGCGAGCTCGCGGGTGCGGTCGAGCTCGTCTCGGTCGCTACAGGGAGGAAGGAGCAGATTTTACAAAACGCCCCCTGGCCATTTTGTTTCCATCACAAACGGATCCTTTTCAGTTTTAATTTTAAAACCTGTGACTTTAGGGATTTATTTAAGGCACTTAAACACTTTAGAAAAATATGAGATTATTTGAGTAGCCTCTCCATATCGAGTAGAAGCTACACAAAAATTGGGGCTTCATAATAAAATGTTTTGAGCAACATTTGTTCAAAGGTTAAAATATGGCATTTTTGCTAAATTTCAAAATGTTGCTCCTTTATTAATTAAAAGCAACTGCAAAATATTGTTTTGAACTCTAGGAACTTCCTTGAAAAATATGAGATGTCAAAGTATTTGTGTTTGCAAGTTTTAATACTCTCATTGATTTGAATTTGTAAATGAAGCAATTAATATTAGAGGTTTTTCAAGGTTATAATTGCTTGAGCATTTTTAATCAAGGATGCCATGATGCACAAGAAATGAAAAGCGAAAATTTTAATCACACTTTTAGGTTCACAAATTTCGGGCTGTTACATTTAGTGATAAGGAAAATGAGAAGATCGAGACGACACTTTTCAGAAGTGTTTTCCCATGGTACTACTAGCGAGATCACCGCCCAACTATCCCGCTACATCTTTAGATCTCACTGACCCAGGTCCACACAACATACTCCGTCAAGACAGATCCCATATGACTAGTGGTTGCACATTCGGCAACAAACACGGAGTGATTTTAAATCTCGAAACCCTGGGTGGCCATCCACAAGTGAGCGTACTCAGGTTCACACTACCACGCAGCATGGCCCCAAGTAAGTAGAAACTATCTTGGGCGAAGACAACCATGCTACCATATGCCTGAGTAGCCACTCCACTCACATCATCCTCTATCAAACCAATCCACCCAGGCGGTAAATTAATTTAGTGGAGTTTTCACTTATCACATCTACAATAAAACGATCTTTTTTGCAGCATGTACTTCCACTAAATTATAATAGGTCACTACCTAACAAGTCATGTGGCTAACCTAACAGGTTTGCATAGCATACTATAATAGTAGTAAACGTATCATGCATACTACTGAAAAATCTACAATGCAGTAGAGAAAATAATAGGACTTTTATGAGTGAGTGTCACTTGCCTTTCGAAGTTGTCGTTTCTCACACACTCTTTTCAACGAATAACGTTGCACTCCGTTAAATCTATACACTGAAATAACAAAACAATAAACAAAAAAGTCAACAAACACATAGCAAATAAAAGCAAACAACACAACGTTGTGTTCATATATGATTGTTTTATAATATTTCTTTTCTGGTCTCGGCTTATCACACAATTCAATTTACAGAAAGAATCAATGTGATTGGGCTTAGGGTAATCTACACAAGGACTTGGATATGGTCAGAAAAATGGTTAGATGCTACTGGTGGATAGGTATGATTATAGGATTCACTATTGGTCAAAGGAATCGATGAAAAAGGAGTTGTAGAATTTAGGTTAAGACATAATACTCAATATCTCTCATTTGAAATTCGAATATTTTATGATTGTCAAAACTTAAAACTAATGATAGGAACGTGTTCTAGATGTTCTAAGGATTCCAGGAATACCAAATTTGCAAAATTTGGATGAACAGATCAAAAGATATGAATTTTAGAAGTTTCTGCCTAAATTAAACAGAAAAACGAAAATGGATATTCTACTATATACAATGGACGGAAGAAACGCAGCCTGATCCAGCCATCCACGTCGCGGCCAAACCACAGCCGTCCGATCTGCGAAATGGACGGCTGAGATGCACCCACGTCTCCCCAATCCCGCGGAACACTGTTCATACCTATTTTCTACCAATGGCAACCCGCCGCGTGTCCCGGTCACCGGCCGGTTCCATCCCATTCCGCCAGTCACCGTGGCAGTTTTACAGAAAAACCACCGACAAAACGAAAACGTGCCCCGCAGACCAAAACCTATCGCGCAGCGGGACCTATCTGTAAATACAAACAAACTGGAGGACTTTTCTGCAAAAACGTCATCGACCTCCTCCATCCTCCGCGCGACGCCGTCGTCGCCGCGGATGCCGCCGCGCCACCCCGCCGTTCTGCCGCTCCCCCGTCAAGTCGCCGGCCGCGAGGAGGTGCGTCGTCGCCGGATCTACCACCTCGCCGAAAATCAGTCGCCGACACGTCGCCACGCCGCCGGAATCGACGCCGCCGCGTCCGCCGTCCTCCGCCGCATTCACGCGGCGGCGCGGCCGCTCCGGCGACCATCTGGAGGCGGCGCTACCATCCTCGGACTCCCCGCGGCGAGCCGCTTCCGACGAGCCTACGCGCGAGTCCTGGAACGCGGCGGCTCGCCGCCGGCGAGGTCAGCGCGGCCGCGGCCGAACCAGCCCAGGGTTGGCCCCTGTGACGTCAGCACGACGTCACAATGGGCCCACCCTGTCAGTTTTCCATTTTTTTTAAAAAAGGACCAAATTTGATTAAAATTTAATAAATCATAACTTATTCATTTAAAATCAGAAAAATAAGAATAATATATCAAAAATTTCATAAAAATGCAATCTTACTTTTAATGCCATAATCATACCCTTCCTTTTTTTATAACTCAAAAAATTCAAACAATTTCAAAAACATCTTCAAATCAATTCAAATCAATTTCTAAAAAATAAAAACAAAACAAAAAACAGCATTTCAAGGACATTGGGAACTTCCTTAAATTATTTCAACCTTTCTTTTAATGCCATAATCATACCCTTCCTTTTTTTATAACTCAAAAAATTCAAACAATTTCAAAAACATCTTTAAATCAATTCAAATCAATTTCTAAAAAATAAAAACAAAACAAAAAACAGCATTTCAAGCACATTGGGAACTTTCAAAAATTATTTCCAAGCTTAGAAAATTCAAATAATACATAAGTCCTCCTTAATAGATTTCGAAAAAACACAAGTGTTAGAATCTTTAAACTTATTGATTATAATAATGCAAAACATACATACAAGATTTAAAAAAAAACAATTATTTTTGGTAAGTCCTAACATAAAATTCAATAATTAACAAAATCAAATTCTTTAAATTTATGAAACACACAATGCACCCCATATGTTAAAAAAAAACCACAACAAAATTATTTCCCACAAAAAAAAATCTACAAAATATTCATTTCCTACTTACATTCCAACATGGATTTCAAAAACTCAACAATAACTAAGAACTTTAATTTAATAATTACAACTATGCAAACCTTGCATAAAACTAAAATGCAACAAAAAAAAAGAATAATTCTTCCAACAAAAAAAAAAACCACAGGTTCCAACTGTTAGATTTTTAAACAACAAATATGCCCCCCCCCCCCCCCCCAATAAAATGTTACGCATTTTCTATAAGTTCAAAACAATTTAGAAACACGATTTGTTACAAATATTTATAGGAAATACAAATTAAAATTCCCTTAATTATAGAGTATATTTTAAAAAATCTCACAGTAATACATTCCCTTTGATTACAATGGCAAAAAAAAAAAACGACAGCATAGAACTATATTTTATGAGAGAAACAATCACAATTTTTGAAATACTTTATACAGACAATATATAAACAATTATAAGTAAAATAATGAAATTAAAAAAATAGCAATTACAAAAAATAATGATATTCAAACAAAGATGAGTAATACACACAACGTACATATCTTCCACCATGCAATTCAAAATAACAATTATACAAAAAAATTAGGATTCAAACAAAAAAAACAAAATTTTCAAATCTACGTTCCAAAATAATGCAAACAATATGACAAAATTTCATAACTTTACCAAATTCTCACACTTACCACACAAAAGTTATACTATACGTCCTCTAATTATGAAACTGAAACAAAAATTCCAGCAAAATACAAACATATATAACCATTTCGATTTTCTAAACATTTGACGGTACCGTATATCATATAACGGCACTCAAAAAAATACTACCAATTTCAAAGTGTTTCCCTTGAAAAAAAAACACATTCGAAATAAATGTTCAAAGAAATGCAACACATTTGAACATTCCGAATCGCTAGAAAATTTAAAGCACTCTAAAATATAACTCATAAAACGCATTAACCCTAACCATGTAATCGAAACAAATGGTTATGATATACTTCAAATATATCCAGACATCCCAATTTTCTAAATATCTGAAAATAATCAATATGACAAATTGCTTCTTCTACGATAAAATATATCATATTTCTCACAAAAAAAATACATGCAGCACATTTCTAAAACTCAATTTGCTATAAAAAAAAAGAAAAACTCTAAAATATAAATACTTCACATATTATCTCACACAACCTTTAACAAAAACTAACAAATTTGAAGTAGACGTTAAAAAAATGCAACACATTCGAACATTTTAAATTGCTAGAGAATTAAAAACACTCTGAAATATATCTCAAAAAATTGCATTCACTCTAATTACGAAGTTGACACAAATTTTATGTTATATTTCAAAAGTATGCAAGCATCCTCATTTTAAAAAGAAATAAAAATACTCGATATAACAAATTGCTCCTTCTACGATAAAATATTAGTATCACAAATCTCACAAAGAAAAGAGAAACAATACATGCGAATTGTAAAATTGTTACAAAATTAAAAACATTCTAAAATATATCTCACAAATTGCACTTACCTTCATTATGAAGTTAAACCAAAAGCAACACATTCAGGCATTCAAAATTGTTAAAAAAAAAACAACACATTCAAGCAACCAGGTATATAAAGTTACCTTATAAATTTATTTAAAATGCAAACATATTTGACAAGTTTGCCAAGTATTCAAGCTACTGCACACGACAAATTCCGACGGAAATTAAGAAGGAAAAAAACCATATCAGAGCTTTCCAATCGAAATTTCAAAATTAATCCCTCCAAAAAAATAAAATTCTTTCGAGTCCACGGGCGCGGCGAGCCCGCGCTTAATCCCCTAGTATAGATGAACACATGGCAGAAGTCTAGTTGATGGTACCCCTTCACTAAGTGATCTATTTTCAGCCATAAGATCAAGATCGAGTGGATGTGGGGAAAGGCAGCAGTAGCTAACCAGCGGGAGGGGTTACAGTCGCCGGATTGTACAGCGACGGATTGCTCGGTTTTGGGCGTTCCGGCCACTCTAATAATGATATATCTCGAGGAAGTAGACAACGAGAAACAGTGCAACAAGGTGATGTTGATGGCGCGACGGAGTCGTTGATCTCGTCTTGTGGAGGTGCCGGATGGTGGCTGGAGACGCCGAGGTCGGCGGTGAGCTTTGGTTGGGAACACGACGGTCGGCTTGGGGCCTCGATGCTCCGGTTGTGGTAGATATTGGGGAATACGTCCAGGAGATGTGGCTGGGCACGGCGTGCTCTTCTGCGTCCATGGCGACGTTCCTCGAAGCTACATGCGTCGGCGGCGGCAGTCCTCGAAGTGGCTCTGGCTTCGATGGTCGCGCGTACAAAGACTTAGTCTTGATGCACGACCATGTCCTGAAGGTATGCGGCAATTAGGAGAGCAGACGAGTAAAATGGAATCGAGGGAAGGATGACGGTATGCGACGTACCAGTCCCATGAACTCGGCAAGATCTAGAATAAGACGTCGATGGCACGAGACGTACAGAGATCCTCTGGAGAAAGTTTGAGAACGAAAATGGTGGAGAAGAGCAAAAGGCTCGACGTGACACGCTCGGCTTGTCTATATACATCCTGAGGAGGGAGATCGGGATACGAATGTCTACTGGTGGTGTTCGGTTCACCACGCCGGTCTGGAATGATTAAGCTTTAAAATTGGTTTTTAATGGCCTGAATGAGAGTGTGGTGGAGTGGGACGTAAATCTCGTGTTGAAATCGAGCCGTTTCGGGGTCTTGTATGTGAACACGAGGAGGAAGATGACCACGAGCTGGGTCGCTCAGTCGGCCTAGATGGGCCAAGATTCGGCCCAGAAGAAAAATAGAAGAAAGGAAGGAAAAAAAAGAAACATGGGCTGGTTGCCCGGTTAGGTTAGGTCCTTTTTTTTTTAATTCTTTTACCTTTTTCGGTTTTCTCTATTTCTTTATATTTTTTGTTCTAGGGCTCCAAAACTAGTCAAATCAATTTCAAAAGATTTATAAAAATAATTTATACCCTTTTAAAACATTCATCTACATGATTTCAACATGTTTAAAAATTATAAATTTCAAAATAAGTTTAAATGCAAATTTGACACTTTATGTCAATTTAAAGATATTGTTTAATAAGGTCATTTGTGGCTTAAAATGAAATCCAGAAAAACATCACAAATACACATGTTGAAAATAAGCCATTTTAAATTCCTTTTTCAAAATCAAATAATGGAAACAAAACTATTTTCAAAAACAGAGCATGCTCTAAATAATTTAAAACACATCATAAATATTGTTTTAGGGTTTATTAAACACCCAAATATAATATTTCAAATTAATCATCAAGATTTGAGAAATTTATTTTATTAAAATCAAAAGTTTTTATTTTTTTAATGATTTTTTAACATTCCAAATTTTAGGGATGTTACATATACGTTCACGTGAGGCTCTCTGTTCTTTAATGTTCAACGGTAGGGTTATATGGATATTTGACCCGACTCAAGGCTTTAATTCAGTTTTTTTGTAATCACTAAAGTCATTATAGGTCTTCTGTGAGGAAATTGTGTTGTTTAGTTTCTGGTCATCTTGCAGGTAACAAAACACATCAAGATGAAAGAAGTGCTGCCATTTATGACAGACGATTCCATCGAGTGCCTTGATTTTCACCTTTAAGAATTTTGTCTGAATGACTACCGTGGCACCATGTTCGATCTTAGTTTCGTCAGTTTTTTGTTCAGAACGCAAGGGTGTTACAGTTGGCTATGATTGACGTACTTTTTCCACACCAGCCTTGGTGGTGGTCTGCTCAGCGGTCTCGGCTGCGGATGTGCAAGAGAGGTTCTCCAGATGTCTATATTCATTTCGAATCGCTGATAAATTTTGATAGGTTTGGTGTTGGAGGAATTAAAGCACTCATGCATGACTTGTTGGTGGATGATCCATTTGCTGCTTCTTTTTAACTGTGTTGGTTGTAAATCTGAAAAAATAAGAGGCTTGCTTCGGAACACAATGTTGTATTGGAAGAGTTTGCTTTCAAGCTCTTCGTTTAATATACTTATTTATTTTGTTCCGTGGTTCCCTGTGTGTACATGTAATGGTGCTTATGTTATCTTGGGTACCCATGAGTACATCGTCCCATGCTTGGGGTTTTTACCTTCTATGTGTATTCTGCTATTTTTAAGGGAGTGCGGGATATTAATTAGTAGTATCCACTGTGTGGAGTCGGCAGAGTAGGTGATGGCGAACAAACGACTTGAGAAAGCAAGAGGCACGGGTACAGGCTGAGGCGTATGCCCTCCTTCTTGCGGGACATATGGTGAAGCAACTCCAAATCCCTCATCCAATTTTCTTCACGGATTCTCTCATTCTAGCGCAAGCAGTGGCTGCGGACTCGCCGGCAAATGATTCGGTGCATTGGGAGATTAGACATCATGTTGTCAGTTTCCTTCAGATGGTTACGCCCCTTGGTCATAGTATATTCCATATCTCTAGATCTCTAAATGGGGTAGCTCATAATTGTGCGCATCAGGCAAAACGATCTCGTCGATCTGAGCCTACTAGTTCTTGCAGGAACTCAGCTCATAGCTCCTCTGCTTGTCCCATCATTGCAGCTTCTGTTCAACTGCAAACGTTGGGTCTTGTAATCCTCAATGTAACTTGCTTTTGAGCTGAATGAAAGAGGCACTTGGTGCCTGCCCTTGTTCTAAAAAAGAGGCACGGGTACACACAGTGGCGTGCGAAATAAATGCCTTTTCACACTTGAAGGAATCTGAAAGGAATCTCTGATGATACGGCAGCAAAAAAGGATCAAACTGTGGCGTGCGAAATAAATGCTCTTCGTTTCTTACCTAGATCGAACAGAATGGTGCCTCAGCACAGTTTCGGCGAGCTGGAGGCACCATCCATAGGGTGGAACTTAAGCCGATAACCCTAGAAGCCGGCACGGGAGGAACTTTCTTGGTACTAGAAAGCGTCACAGAAAGGAACCTCCCTTCGCAGTGGAACGTACCCGTCGATCAAAAAAGTCCAGGGCAGATGGTGGCCATGCTCACACTGAACGCACTTTTTTTTGTGTTCAGTGAATTTGGATCGCATGCGTCATTGGATGCCTCACACCGTACAACGTGTCGCGTCGCAGACAACGCCATTTTCCGGTAACTTGAGCTGTTTTTCGCCCGAGTTTTCGTAGATGTCCGCGTACACGGAATACTAAATTTACCCACCCTTTCTTCTGCTTAGTTCTATATTCTTCCTATCCCCACCACTGCATCGATATCTCGGGAAATTATATCGGATCGCCGGGATAGTCGCCGACGGCATAGTTCCCTCCCTCCTTCCACGTCCGTTTTTGGATCGTTATGGCCCTTTCGAAGAAGAGATCGGGCTGGAACATTCCAAGGTGACGATGGATAGATTGGAGACTCTCGCCTAAGATGATTTGTTCCGAGCTACGATGTGTGAAAGTGGTGGGCCCCGGGGGATGTGCGGCGGCCCCAACCAGCCGATGAGGAGAAGGTGTTGTTCGTCGGTTTCTTGGAGCGGGGCCTCTCGCTGCCATGCTCTGATTTTTTCGTTCGACTACTCTGTTTCTATGGTATGCAACCACATGATCTTGCCCCTAATTTGGTTTTACACATTGCTTCCTATACGACGATCTGCGAATGCTACTTGGGGACCAGACCTATCTTCCCACTTTGGTTGTCAATCTTCAAGCCGGTCTGTCTGAGAGAAGGTGAGCGCGGCTCACTGTTGTGCTGCGGTGGTGTTGAGTTCCAAGTGTAACCCGACGCGATTTGCCCTCTGAAGGATTTCACCGACGAAGAGGAAGGCTGGCAAGAGACGTTTTTCTATTGTCCATATATGACTCCGCCTGGCGGCGTCAGCCTTCTCCCATTCGAGGATATGGGGGGCAGACCGAACAAGCGTTTCTTGGCTTTGCTGAATAGTGAACACATCCATTTGGTAAAGACGTTGTTCGAGAGGATCAAAAAACTTATCAACATCGAACTGGAATCGAGGAATTTGGTTGCGTGTGGTAGGTTGGCGTTTGCAGCCCCTACAAGCACGATCACATTTGTTGTCTGATTATGATGGGTCGTCTGAATTCGTCGATCGGTAAAAAAAAAAAGATGAGCGTTGTTCAGTTTGTGGAGGCCATGGCCAAACTGGTGAAAGGTGAAATAACCGGGTTTGATGTCGGTGGCTTGCGTCCCTTCTTCAAGTATAATCCTACTCCATCGGTAATTTCTGCTGGTTAACACTTTTTTTGTACTCATCCACTGGTAGTTACGTTGTTAAATTATTCTTCTGATTATTTGGTGTAGATGTACGTATATGCTTTGTATCTCCCTCCTTTTGATGGCAATGATGACACTATCGGTGAGATGGATTAAGAGCTGCGACGACAAGTTTGAAATCGTCATTCACCCCCAGGAAGCTATATCAATATCGGTCGGCGCACATCAAGCTAAACAATACTACTTTTGCAAATTTTGCTTTAGGTGCCGAGAATAGTAATAAGTCCAGTCAAGAGGTCCCGAAGATTTCAGATTCAATTGATTGTGAAAGTCCAAAGAAGCGCACTAAAGTTCATCAGCGAGTGATAGTAGAGTGAGTTTTGTTCGCATGTATTTTTATTTTTCATAGTAATGCGCTGCATACTAAGTTTTTTCGGCTTTTCTCTGCATGTAGCACCGTTTCAGCTCGGACGTTCGAGACGGCAAGCGTCGCGTCGGCTTGCTTATCCGTTGTGGATTTAGTAGAGTCGACTCCAGCTGTTCTGGAACAAGGTTCGGACGGAACGCTTGTTCAGGTGGTCGACTCGATGGCTGTGGCGTCTACTGTGGTGGAGGATGAGCGGATAATGCTCCAAGAAGACGCGGTGGCAAAAGAGAACTTTGCTTTGCCGAATCCATATTTGGTGATGTCATCCGCTTATCCTGACATTTTTATGTCGTCGAACTCGGTGATGATAGACAACCAGGTTGTGGCCAAGGAGAATCAATGCAAGGATGCCCTCTCTAATATAATGTGTCAAATCGATCTTTGTCATAAGGTGATTATAATTTATTTTTTATCTGTGCTTGACCATCCTGTTGTTGTCCTGATGGCCTTCTTTCTACAGCATGAGCTGGCGTTGCGTTGTGTGGCTATATGCCGTATGTGTGTGAGGGTAGGACGGCGGATCTCGGCGGCCAGATCCGCCGCGCCGTGGCCTTCTTCTTCCTTGCTGCAGCTCGCCGGTGGCAAGCGGTGCTGCAGGCGATGTCGACGGAGGCGCGCATCTCTCATAATAAGGTACGCACATGAGGCCTTGATCTGGGGCTTTCCGGCCAGCCCTGGTCTCGTGTTGTTCTTTCTCTTCTTGCGCCTGAGCTCTGGAGGTCGGAGTTCACAAGGAAGGGAAGATCTGGTGGCTTCCATATGGCCGAATCCCTAGCTCTCTGTTGCTTCTTCTTTCATCTGCCTCCTCTGCTTAGTGGCGTTGAAGCAGAGTTTGTCGGCGGATTGATTTGTTTGGCACGACGGTGGAAAGCTAGGTCTTGTAGAATTTCTGGAGACAAAGAGCTTCCTCTTCTACGCCACAGAGGATGTGGAAAGATGAGCGGACGATTTGGATCCGAAGTTCTGCGGGGAGATCAGTCGACTGCAATCAGCAGAGATCCTCAACGGCGGCGAACTTCTGCCTCTGTTATTCATGGCCAAGGGGGCCACTCTGCGCTCTGGCGATGCTTGTGCCAGGGCTTCTTCAACCTCCAGGCCGAAGTGCCAATTCGGAGGCCCTACTCCAGTTCCGCGGCGGCGATCTACGTCACTCCTTTGCCAAGTGGTTGCGTCCCCGGCAATGGCGCTGGCAGCCACTGCGTTGAGCTGCTTGTTTCCGGTGAAGAAGGACTCGATTGTGGTTCTTCTTATTTAACTGAATAGGATTGAATTCCAGGTTATGTTTCGCGTTCAATTTGTGAATTATGAGATTGGCGGAATTGGTGGATGTATTATTGAGCCTCATGGGCGAGTATATATAGGAGTACAGGGATCATCTTGGAGTACAAGTCAAGTCAGGACCGTATGGATACGTATCCTATCTCTATCCTATATTACCATAACAACACGTACACATATACTCTAACATCCCCCCCGCAGTCGTAGCGGGAGCTCCGTGAACAACTGGAACGTCGCGGACGGTCAGACTGGAGATAAGCCGAAATAGAATCCAGGGGCTGACATTCCCCCGCAGTCCGAGCGGGAGTGTCGTGGACGGTGTCGCGGCGCGAAGCTTGGACTGTAGAGGACGCTGATGGTGCTCAAGCGAGGTGGTAGCCCTTGTGCCGATGTCGAGGGAGCCGAGAGCGTTGGGCGGTGCCGTGGTCGGGGTAGCTGCGCGAGGGGTCGCCGTGGTCGATGTCGTGGCCGGTGTCGAGGAAGCCGCACATGAAGCCGCATGCGCTTAGTGCGCGAGGAGGATGACGGAGACGCGTCAAGGCAGTCGTCGAAGATGGGGCCGACGCCGTAGCCGATGCAGTCCGAGCCGTCGAGGACGAGGTGCGGCCATAGTTTTGCCAGAACTAGGCGCACGTCGGGGACGAAGGCATACTCCGGTTTTGCCAGAACTGAGTACGCAAAGAAGAACTCGTCGGTGACGCGGTCGAGGCGGTCGTAGAGGGGTCGATGCCGTAGAAGACGTTGTCGAAGCCGATGAAGACGAGGCGCCGATCCGAGTTTGCCAGACTCGGGAACGCGTCGGGGACGAAGGCACTCCCGGTGTTGCCAGTACCAGGCGTGCGAGGGGCAGGGACCATCATAAACTTGTCGCCATGTCAGAGAAAGACTAGCAAAGGAGGACTCCACGACGGTTGCGACGCGCAGAGCGGCGAGGGAGAGATGCCGATGTTGTACGAGATTGTCGGAGTAGAGTAGCAGGTGGTGTAGTCGGGGACGAGGCGATGACGTTGGCGACGAAGTTGTAGTGGACGTAGACGTAGAAGGCGGCGGAACCAGCGGTGACCTGGGGTGGTCATGCGGGACGCCTAGATCGATGATGGGGTAGTCGGCGGGACCTGCGACAACGAGAAGTCGCCCTGCAGGTTACCTTGTGAAGCGCGGCGGCGGTGCTCGAGGGAGGTGAGGAAGAACCCGGCGGCGTAACGAAGACCGTGCGCAGACGGCGGTGATCCTCGCCGTGGGAGATGGCGCGGTGGAAGCCGAGGCCGTCGATGCGCGGGGACGGCGAAGAAGACTGCGTGCAGCGACGCTACGGCCCGAGGGGGCGGCATAGCTACCAAGCGCGAGTCGGTGCAGCGGCTGGAGGCCACCGACACGTACACGCTTCGGAGGCGCGTTGGCCGCCGGTAGGCGCTGACCAAGGCGGCGGCGCTGCGGCCCGTAGGGGTGACGCAGCGGCAGCCCGTAGCTCGACCGGTGGTTGGCGCGTGCTCGGGGACGTGCTTGGCGTAGACGGACGCGAGATCGGTTGATCAGACCGACGGTGCGCCGTATGCGCCATGGCGGGGACTACGCGTAGATCGGAGTCGATGGCGGCGTTGTCGGTGAAGTCCCGGGGGATGACGACGAAGACGATCCGAGGGGGACGGCCGCAGTACCCTCCCAAGGAAGGCGCAACAGCCGGCCGCGGTGCGCGGCAGCCTGCCGTGAGGCCGCGACGGCCTACCGAGGCAGGCACGGCGGCGCAGGTGGCAGGCGCACGGGCGCGGTGTAGATCGTCGATGCCGATGGTCGGAGTGGAGGCGCGGCGAAGACGACAGCGGTGGTGGGCGACGCAAACCGATCTTAGATCGGAAAACCAAAAAGAAACGCCGATAAAAAAAAGACCGGCGAGAGAGAAAAACTGGATCAAGAGATCGGAATAAAAAGACACTAGGGAAGCCGATCAACCGATCGGCGGACGAATCCTAGGTACGGGTCGCGCGGCCCCCGAGAGAGATCATGGAGATCGATCTCCCCGGGGACGGCGCAGTGCGGAAGCGCGGCGGCGGCGGCGGATAGGTCAGATCGTGCCGCTCTGATACCATGTGAATTATGAGATTGGCGGAATTGGTGGATGTATTATTGAGCCTCATGGGTGAGTATATATAGGAGTACAGGGATCATCTTGGAGTACAAGTCAAGTCAGGACCGTATAGATACGTATCCTATCTCTATCCTATACTACCATAACAACACGTACACATATACAATTCATGCAGTCTTTCGTACCAATCAAAGCCACACGGTGGGTTGCCGTACGAGCCCCTGTGGAAGAGGGTTGGGATCCTGGACGCCATCCTCGCGACTGCCTGACGGGTGCGTCGCGACGAGGTCACGAGGCTCCAGCTCGCTGCAGTCTGGTCCGTCGAGACAAGCAAGTTTCTGTTGCAGAGAATGCCCGGGCCTGCCCTTGCTCGGCTGGTTTGTGCGCGCATCGAGGGTATGTGCAGGCGCTCGAGGTCGTCCCCTCCGCGTTCTGCACGAGCAACAGCCAGAAATTTGACCACCCCGCGTGGGGGTTGCACTTCCTTGCCGACCTGCTGCACCGTCGCTGCCTCTGTCCCAAGCGAAAGACGCCGCAACGGAAACGAGCTTGGCCTTGGCTTCCTGTATGTTTCCGTCACCTCGAGCACCCGGCCAACTGCTTGAACCGTCACCGGGCATAGCGTCACCGATGCTCCACTGCGGGCTGCCGCAGGAGTCCACTTTGGCCGCCTCGCCTTATCCTCTGAACTATCGCGTCCAGGGGGCCAGCGACGCCCTCCTTCAGTGCCTTTGTGCAGAGAAGTGTCTGTTCGGGAGCAGACCAAGTTTTTTTTTTCTTAATGAAGAAGAGAGAAATGTGTCGTTTGCAGTACAGTCATCTCTTCCTCCAATGGCACACACTTTGCACTCCATGACAAGTAATTGAAGTGCTTCTTGGCTTTAGCAGTAGAAGATACCTGAAACATGCGGTTCATGTGGAACCTGAACTGCAAACAAGCACTTCCCCATATCTGATAAACATGCGGTGAGATTTGATATCTGTAGTTCTCTTCTGTTCACTACACATTCATTCAAATCAAGAGGTAAAGTGGCTCGAAGGCTTAGCGTGAGGCAATTCACTCTTTGTCTATATATGTCTAAAGTTATGTTCATGTTAGATTTAGTTCCGGAAAACTGCAACGACATCATGTCACCTATGATCGAGGTCTCTCGTGTTTGTTCCTCTTCCTGAAATGGTAGCAACGAGTCCACCCGCAGCCTATGTAGTTTGGTGTGTAGGACCATCTCATCTACCGTTGCTAACCCGTAATCCTGAGGGATGACAAACTAAATATAATCATTTCCGATGGAAAAGAAATATATCAAATTTCTTACTTTTTACCCCAAAATTCCGGTTGGAAGCAAATTTAAGAAAACAATTATCCCAGCACTAAAATTCTTTATTACCTAACAAATATTCAGTAAAAATCAACCCATAGCAACACAAGGACGTTTTTTTTAGCACGATACGCGTTGCTACGGAAAAAAGGCGAGAATTCGCCTCTACATGTGTTGTGGCAAGTGCGTAAGTTTCTTGCGTTGTGACAAGCGCGCAAGTTTCTCGCCGGCATTTTTCCTCTTCTACAGTCTACCATGTGATTCACCGATACGTTGGCGATAAAACTATTCTGCATATCATACACACCACGGGGAAATTTCCGTGTGCACTACATTTGGATGTATGCCAACAAAACTATTTTTAGAGCCCGTAGCAATGCACAGGCATTGAACTAGTATGATAGAGTCGTGCACCCGGATTTGTGTTGGTAAGTCATTACTCATTTTGTTGTTTACATGCATTTTCTGGTAATTAATTTTCTGTTCTCGTATATATGATTAATCTTTTTAGGAGACGAAGAAACTTCTGGAGAAGCTTTGGATCTGTCTCCCGAGATCCGGCTAAAATTAACTTTTGATCAAGTTGTCAAAGCGAAGTTGGCCACGATTCACTTGCTGAAGCACCTTCTTCCTGGAAAGGACGTTCCAAGTAGTTTGTCTAAGGATCGGCCTTTCTCTCCTCTGCTCCCACCGCTCTTTTGACAGTCAGCCGTCGTCTCCACCGCTCGTCCCCGGCTCACTCCTTTTTCCTCTCCAGCGGCGAGGCTAGCTGGTGTGGTAGAGGATGCGCGGCGCGGGCTGTACATATTAGTAGCCTAGATTTAGCTTTAGATGAGTGTGGCCAAGTGTCGAATGAGGCTAGGAACTTGGATCTTTGCAGCCAGATCCATGGCGCCGTGGACTTTCTCCGTCGAGCTGCGCTTTGCCGGTGGCAGGCGGTGGCGCATGTGAGGCTGTGGAAGCCACATATCCCTCTCAATAAGGACTGCATTGAAGCTCTGGAGCCAAGCTTTTCGAGCCAAGCTTGGCTTCGCGTGGTCGTGCTTCTCATAGCAGCGGAGCTCCCATGGTGGGAGCCAGAGGCGACGACAGCGAAGGTACCATGCAGCTTCTTCAATAAAGCTCGATCCTTGGTTTTTTGCTGCTGCGAATCTTCTATACATCTGCCTCCTCCCGACTCGTGGCGGGAGCGCGGAGTTCGACGGCAGATCTGCTATACAGGTGCGGTGGCCGGAGGCCGGCAGCTTGATCTTGCTGATGGAAGAGGCAATTGCGATTTCCTCTGCTCACAGTGGATGTGTTGAGAGGAAGCAATTTGCCGGGCGCGATGTTGACAATCAGCTGCCATGGAGTAGTGATACCGAGCTTGGTTGTACAATCTCGGCGGCCTTCTGTAGCCGACCGACTCTGATGGCCAACTGGTGGCTAGGCTCGCCGGAGTATCTCAGCGATTGTTCAACCTCCATGCGGAGGCCCTCTGCAGAGCTCGCTGTGGCGTTCAACGTCTCCTTGGTGTCAAGTGGTGTCGTCCCCGACGCGGAGGATGGCGGCCGTGGCTGGAGCTCTCTCTTCTTCGTCGATGGCAGAGGACCCAATTGCATTCGTCTTTTTCTTTGTAGGGTCTTTTATGTAAAAGTTAGGGTCTTGGTTGTTATTTCTGTTTTTATTCTGGTCTCTACTGTAAGTTGTACCCGCCGCTTGGAATAGAAATGGTATCCAGCCCCTTCTGGGCCGCTCCATGTTCAAAAAAAAAAGTAGTTTGTCTAAGGTCGTGGAGATGACTGCCGAGGTCCAACAGTTATAGAGAAGTGGAAGAGATCAGCTGCTCGTCAAGGAGCTTGGGCGGCATTGGTACTTGCCAAATCGTACCATTCCAGCTTGGGTATCGGTGCTATTTCAAAGGGTCTTCCGGAAAAGCTGAGAACGGCTTGCCGTTCACTGATGAGGATAGAAAGGCTGTCGTCGCGGAGGTTGAAGCGTTTGCTGCCAGAAACGTGGACTTCGTAAACACGGATGTTTTTTCCTGCTGTCTTTTTTTAGTTAGATGAGTCGGCACAGCAACATAAAGCCGGCTCTTTCGATGTGTATGTGTTCATACTAAGCCGGTTTGTCAAGTCAGCACGAAAGCTGTTAAGCTAACTAAACGTGGACTTCGTAAACACGAATGTTTGCAATTTTGTTTTCTCGGAAGAGTTATGGACAAGCTGGTTGATGCTTTCTTTAATGTTGTGCCGTCTGTATTTGGTCATGATGATCTTGGTTCCTTCCCGAGGTGCGCGGGGCGAGAGTCTGCATATAATCTTATCAGTCAGACGGGTGGATCCTGCCGGCATGCGATTGGGACAGTGGTTTAAAGACATAGCTAAAAGATGCAGTTCATCAGTAGGAGGTCTCATCACGAGACGTAGATGTTTGTGGCCTAGGTTTTTTCTTTGGTGCTTGCATGTTATTTAACGACACGATATTGCTTTATGTCTATTATTTGTTTAATTTCGTCCTGGACCTTACATACGGATGTTATTTTTTCTACCCGTTAATTATTAGCATCGTGTATAACGTGTTGTCAAAACAAGGCTTAGTGGAGTGTGCTCCAAAGCGCACCCCTAAATCTAGTAACCTTAATAACCTCATGATCTAATAACATGTTGTATAATAACCTGACACTTTAAATGAATCTCTTAGCATATCAACGACTTGGGTCTATCCAGTCATATTGTTTCCACCAACAATATGCTACTCATTGATGCTGACATAAACTATGTCAATGACCATGAAAACACGATCATCTAGCCAAATTAGTCTGAGGACAAGACTAGGGTATCTTTATTCTGTTCATTTTTTTACACGTACGTGTGAGTTTTTTCCGAATCTCATATTCAGGA
Organism: Poa pratensis; assembly: GCA_947311845.1. Lineage (NCBI taxonomy): Eukaryota > Viridiplantae > Streptophyta > Magnoliopsida > Poales > Poaceae > Poa > Poa pratensis. The sequence goes on from CAMZMU010000034.1 coordinate 38,889,484, forward strand.
GCCACATAAGTTATACCATAGAATCATGAAAACTAATTATAAAACATATGTTAATTCTTATTGTTTTTTGGCATACATCCAATAGTATTTATACCTGTACAAATACGAAATATGATGCAGCAGAAAAAACAGAAAATATACTAGTGGCGCACAAAAATAAATACCAGTGGCGCACATGGTGTCCTACCGGTGGCGTACAAAATCAGCTACCCGTAGCGCACATAGCCCGTGCGTCACTAGCCGGTACGGGTACCGGTGGCGCATATTTTGTGGCTACCAGTGGCGCACAAATATGTGCGCCACACTTACCGGTGGGAAGTTAGCGGTGGCGCACATATATGCGCCACTGGTAGCTATTTTTTGTGCGCCACCGATAGCTGTTTTCCTATTAGTGGTGCGACCGCCACCGGTGGAGAGGGGAGGAGAGGTTTTTTAAGATGGGGGAGGGAATGGTTTGGAGAGACGGAGATGGAGCGACGTCTTCTGAGGGTCCGTGTCGAGCAAAAGTTTTGGAAGTTTGAGATAATTGCACCCGCAATACATGAACTTACTCCAGCCACGTTTGCAATAGACCGTCTGGATGCTGTGTCGGATGGTCGTTATTAGAAGCAACGGACATATGGTGCAGGTGTATTGGGGTCGATGGTGATCCCAACATACTTTTCCAATGTATTTTTTGCCCTTTTTTGGTAATACAGTCATATTTCCATTTTAACGTAACCATATTAGGTAGTTTTAAATGAGTGGAGATTCCGACTCCTCTGTTGAAGTGATCGTTTTGATAAAAAAAAATTAAAAATCATATTTGTAAGTTCATAAAAATCTGAATAAAAAATGCATGTAGTCAATGGTGTAGACCACAAAAATGTAAAATACCAATTTAAAATACTTTATATTCTAAACTACACAAAAATGACAAATGTCAATTGTGTGGATTTGAATATACAAAGTTTCAAATCTCCAAACTACATTTCTCCCTTTGGATGTTTGCATTGGGAGGTTTGGCATTTCGCTGGGTTGAATGTTAATATCACAGGATGTAGATATTCATATTGAATGCCAAAATTTCGGTTTGGATGTTTATATACTCAGAGCCAGACTTGATATTGAAATTGAATGTCAAATGTTGTTTGGATGGTCAAATCGAGGAATTGCAGTTTCGATGTTTAAAAGTTCCAAAAATACATGGCAAAATGAACGGTACAAAAAGAAGTGGGCAAGAAAGCAATTTCTACATTCTTCTGTGGAAGCAACATTTTCAGTGATGGCTGTTCACAGAAGTTAACAAAGAATGACACCGAGATACAGGAAGGAAAGAACCACGTAAGTACTAATCCAGTAAACAAGTCTAGCCGTGAACGATATCACATTAGCTCTGATTAAATCAATTATTAGTCTTCAAGAATCTTTACAAACTTCGAATGGGCTTCATGAACTACTGATTGTCGGCCCGACAAACTTCACCAACTACTGGTTCTTCCACACTGTCGGGGCTAAGCACAGCGGCGGCGCGCACGTCCTGAACTCCTGATGGGTTAAAGCAGAGCAAGAAGCCTGCATAGGTTATACAAAAAAATGCATTGTGATGCATGGTTGTAGGATGCATCATTGACTACACACAGAATTTCCTCTGATTTTTTTAGAAACTTGTAAATACAATTTTAAATTTCTTAAAATAAAGAGATCACTAGAACCCGGGAGCCAAAATGAATTTTCGATTTTAAACACACAAATTAGTTACACAATGATTAAAACATAGAAATAAATAATTCATACAATAATTCAAATAGATTGAAATCCGAGAAATTCAACTAGATCAAGACCGGATTTTAGTTTTCTTTGAGAATCTACAAATTCTCAACTACATAGTTTGCGCTTGGTGATGAACATCTTCGTCACGATTTTCCGCATGCATGATGAGAAAATCAGCAAACCTCCTTGATACAATTCTGCTTTGTTACAAATGTCTCCTTTCAAGTCCTCTGCTGTAACATTTCTGACTTGCTCACCCAAAGACTGAATAGCTTTACCAGATTTACCACAATCAGTACAAACATGGTTTAACGAAACCTCATTTCTCTGACGCTTAGTGGATTTGGTTCTGCCATTAGCTGGACCTGCGGTATTCCCATTCAAAACATCCTTAAAATCACTGATTATTTCAGAAAGCCCCAAAGAATCGGATTCTCTTAATTGTGTGTAAGCATTGTCATCAGATTGACAAACTGAAGAATGAGACGGGCCAAGTACAGTCGACAGTATTTCCACTGGTTTTCCCTTGGACTTGGTACTAGGTGAGCTGATGGGGGCATCAGATTGGATAGCTGATGGGGGCAACGCTGCAGTAGCACGACGTTTAGTTTGTTTCGTTAACGGATCTACATTCAAAACCTTACTTGAGTTGTCTATGCATCTTAAGTCTCCCAATACCTCAGTAATCACATTTGTTGTTGCTACATCGGCAGTTTCATCAACCTTCCTGCAATCACCAACTGTTGCCTCTCGTACAGTGACTATTGTTGTTTGCTCTACATTTAGGGGATCAGCACATGTATTTTGTATTGAGCTTCCATTTGTAATCAATCCAGATAATTTTGTCACATCTTGAGTAGGGTCATCCTTTGAAGACTCCAAGTGTCGTCTTTTCTTCCTTTTCCGCTTCCCATCACCATTTGGACTTTTTATTACATCAGAATCCCCTTGCTTCACATTGCTTGGGTCATGTACACTCACCTCATGAGTAGAAACAATAACCAGTTCAGTCGCCTTCTCAACAGAACTAACCTTCTTTGATTGCTTGCAGTTCTTCTCTTGACAAGTATTATCTATGGTCTCCAACAAACCTTCTCTTTTCCTGCCTTTCTCCATGTTTCTTGCGTCAACTGCAGTTTCATCATGATACAGATCATTGGTTCCTTCAGCAGATTTTTCTTCACCAGCTACAACTTTGTATGTGGAAATACTAATGTCTCCAACAATCAGATCTCCATATCCTTCATGTACAAGATCGATTGTACTTTGGTCATCAGCTAGATCACTAGTTGCCTGAGCATCAGTTCCCAATTGAACATGCTTGGTCACTTGGCTTCCACTATTTTTTTGTGATGATGAAAGAAGCATGTCAGGTGGTATGACCTTTGTTTTGTCTCTGCTAGTCATTTCGACATCAGATGCACTTTCACCTGGGTAATGAAGAAGGAAATTAAATATTCTGCATTGAGCAATAGAAATCAACTTTCCAAATGCATAGCTAATTAGCTAGATAGAGCAACAAGAATGGATATATAGTTCTTGGAGTTCTATGGGAAATTTAGAACACCGACAAATAAATGTATTTCAAATCTCCGGTTTTGTGTTCGTCCACGACATGGACCAAAGCAATAGTTTCAACAGAAAACACAAAATTTAGAAAATCTCGCATATTCTTCAAACAGCTATGACCGAATTCAAGCACAAAGAGGATGCCACACACACGTGAGCCAAGTTCCAAACAAATACCAGTAGAAACAAATTATATTATATCGTACAAGAATCTAGGGTATTATTACCTTGGTTTTCATGAAAAAGTTCTTCACCTGTGGCCTTTGGTACCTCCACTGCTCGAGTTGATGGTTCTGTCAATTCACAAACACCTTAAAATTCAAGACAACTATGAACAACATAACTTATTTTACATGCATGTTGAAAAGAATTTAATCATATGACATGAGCAAGCAAATTACTGATTTGAGAATGTCTAAGAAAATCATAGTCTGCAGTCAAACATGAAAGAGATTTGATACAAAGATCCTCTTCAAAAATCAAAAAACTGAAGGATCAATTACAGTGAATAGCTAACCAAAGTATATTCATCGTAACACTTTAAACAACAATAAGAATTGCAAAGCAATACTTATGCTAGCTTGACTCGATAATCAATACAATTCAAATGCGAAAATTAACACTAAGTCAATACCTTTCGGCATTGGAGTAAGCACATCACTTGATCTACCTCTGTCCTCGTCTCTGTAGCGGTGTGTGTCCGTCTCCGCTGCTGCTAAATTAACATGCAGAGAGTGCGGAGCCATAACCTTGGAAAATGCATTCCTCACTACCATCGAATCAGAGAGGCGATACATTGCACCCTTCCGTAGCACCTGGCGGATATAATGACACATTCAGAAAATTGCACTACCCTACGCAGGCCTCCAGATTGCACATGCAAACTGTATGGAGTTCCGAAGAAGCATTTTTTTCAATCCAGAACCATGAGGGCGAGGAATGTCGTGACTATCAGACTCAACATATAATATTTTTTTTTTGAGTTTAAGGTGGTCGATATCCACCGCTCGAATAGATAGAATAGAATTGACCCAGTTTATAAGGGAAACCAGACCCAAAAACCATACAAACTGTACAATGCCCTGTTTATGAGGAAAACAGGGCCAAAAAAACCGCACAGACGAAGCGACCCGCCGCCCACACGACACAAGTCGACCAAACACACACCACCCGTTCCAGGGCCGCCGCCCCGGCGAAGCAACCATATCGACCTTCGCATTGCCCGAAAGCGATCCAGTCATGGTCGACGAACCCTCTGCCCGCAGTCTTCATCCAGGTCGCCACCCAGACCCACACTAGTCAACGACTCTGCCTCATAGAACCGTCGTAGCGTGGGAGACCGAGGCCGCCGCCTCGACGTCCACCACCATCCGGGGCCGCCGCCCCGGCATCCGCCTCCCCCGACCATGGGGCTATCCTGCCCATCCATCGCGAAGCCATCGCACCGCGAGGGCCAATAACTCCAAGACGACGCCTCCAACAAGGTAGTGACACGTCTGTCACCGTCGCCCGCCCCAACGAGGTTTAGGTTTTCACCCGGAGAGTCTTGAAACCACTCGTGTCGGACCGGGTCGAGATTCCACAACGACGCGATCAAGAAGGGAACGACCCCCGAAGGCGCCGCCGTCGTTGGCACAGACTGAATTCCGTGCAAGCTTTCACTCGGAATTCTTCCCGCCCGTGAAGCTCAGGGAGCAGCCGGTTGGGAGCCTAACTCCGTCGCCACCATCGATCTTCAACGCATGCTGCCGCCACCGTGGCACCTCCCGCAACGGCAGCAGCCCTGCCGGCCGCTCCACCTGCCGCAGCCACTGGTCCGGGGCCGCCGCCCCGGCTTCCTCTGTCCCACGAAGAGGCGCATCATAGACCGCCGAAGCCACCCGCACCTCGCGGAGACTACCGGTGACCACTCCGCCACGAAGGAAAGCAGATCCATCAACGGCACACCAAGAGCAGGACCACCGGACCCAGCACACCACCACGCCATACCGAGCACCATGCCGGCAGGGCAATAAGGAGCGCCGCGCGTGGCCACGAACCACCACGGATCCTGGCCGTAGACCTGCACCGGACGCGTCGACGCGCACCACGCGCGCCACACGGCCGCCGGCGACCGCAGATCACCCACCGTCGTCATCTCCCTGCGCATCCCCGAGACCCCCGCGCCCACGCCACACCCTATGCCCGCCACGCCTCCACGCAAAGCCGGGCCGACGGCCACCGCCGCGCAGGCCCAAGGACGGCCCGCTCGGGCCCAGATGCGGCCCGAGCCCCAGCGCCGCGCCAACCCGCACCACCGCCCCTTGCACCGGAGTCACTCCAGAGCGCCGCCGCCTCCGCGCGCTAGCCCGCCGGCTCACCGTCCTCCGCCCCGACCGCCGCCGGCCCCACGGCCGGTCAACCTCCAGCCGAGAGCCAAGGACTGCCCCCCAGCACCGTTTTTGGCAGCGGAGGGGTGCCGCTGCCGCCAGGGGGACTGCGCGAGGGGAGAGATATTTTTGGAGAAACCAAAATCTTTTTCTGAACTTAATTGTCATAAAGTGTTTGAAGAACCATACACACCTAGACTGACACGTCCATACACAAGAAAAACTCCAACTACATGTAATCTAAGCAACCGACCATGAGGAGCTTATCTATACTACCATTAAAAGAGCAAACATGTTCGGATACATTAAATTTGAGTCGTTCAATATTTGATCAACGGCCCAGAGCGTTTCAATGTTTGACAACTCAACACACCTTTTAAGTTTCATGATAATCACAGGATTGCCACCGCTAAAAAATAAACGACTTGTTTGGCGAGTGCAACAGCCTCCCTCGCCTCGCTCCACCCCGCATCCCGCGCCACACTACCCTACGCCGCCACCTCCCTGGACCATTGCCCGCTGCCGCACCGGTGAGCCACCCGCACCCGCTGGCATCGTCGCCTCCTGGCCCCATCCTATCGCGTCCGCGGTCTCCTCTCCCATGCCTATTCCTCTGTTAATCCAACAAGTGTATCGTGTTTCTTCAGATCTAACAAAGCGAGCTGGTATGTAGCTCCAGATCGTGATTTACTTCTCGGCATCATGGTGTGGGCCCTGCCGCTTCATCTAGATCACCTAATCAACGTGATTCTGTTTGATCTTGGACATGCACCTAGCTTATGCATTCCGTTTAGTGAATTTATTCCAAGTATTGCCCGATTGTTCAATTTAGGAGGAATGTAGGCAATGCTCAGTTCCCATATATTTGGTACATCTTGATGCATCCTTTTGTTAAGCCATATGTTTGACTGAATTAAGACAGTACACCACTTGGGAAACTGAATTAGATGAATCAAAATGGCAGCAATTCTTCTGATGTTGAACATGCAGGCATTTAGTAAAATATTATTCATCACAAATTCTCCACCGTGTGTTATTGACGTCGTTAAATGGATCTAGCACGTGGGTTCTATATTTTACTCTAAACAAATTTCTTCTCATCAAGAGAAAATTTGTTAATTTAAAATAACTTTAAAAACTTTTGTGCATGTTCCAAACTTGCAGCCCAAGGAGGCAAGGATCATCAGAGAAGAAAAAGGGGACCTATCAAAATTTGCTTCAGAGTGCAGCAAGCCCGGGATATCCTAAACCCCTGGCGGACAAGCTCCGCCGCTTCACCACCTCTGGCCGCCGCCATTCGTAATCTCTCGGTAAAAAAAAATGCTCCTCCCCACACCGTGCTCTCGCCAGATCGATCTGCCGATACACTCCTAGCATCAGTCCCTCAGTGCAGCGCGGTGCCGCCGAGGGTGTGCTGTTGCATGCTAGGCTTATATACGTTTGCGGAATTTCAAATGTTCCACGTGCAGCACTTGAAGCATGATGGTCATCTGCTGGACCTCAGCTGCTGGCGTCGAGGACGAAGGTCTGAACGTGTTGTGTGGCTGATTCCCACAACATCACAAACTGGTAATGAAATTCATTAACTGGCATAGGTTAGGACATTTGGATATATTTTCCTGGCAAAATGTTTTTTCATCTCTCACTCTCTCAGTTTTATTTTCTTAAAATGCTGCAGTAGAGCCACAGACCACTAGCAGTTTAGGAGAGAATATCCATTTCATGATCTGTTTCTTTTTTTCTTAAAAATCTTGTTGTAGCAGTGATTTTCAAATTTGACTTGCATGTTATGATGTTCATCTTGGTTTCACTTTATAAACAATCCTCCTTGTTAACTTCTTGTGGCAATCTAATTACTACCACTCTTCCATCGTCATCTGTAAATATGCCATAATGATATTTAACCGCAATATTACCATTTAGTAACAGAGATACGTCAAAATCTGAAACACCAGTGAAAGGTTGTGTTGTGAAGTCACACGTACCGTCTTTTCTTTGATGTAAGTATTTCTGATGTTGCCAATTAATATTAGTATTTCGTCCTTGCTGCATCAGCATATCCAAAACTTTTGCTACTCAGACACACCAATCGATGAACACTCCTCTTTTGTTCGACTTACTAATGTGAAATTAGACTCATGGTCGACCTGTAATTCTCTCTGAATTTTAATTATGATTTAATGCTAAGAGTCTGAATTTCTTGAGGACATGATTACCATTTTACTTTTGTATGATTGGAGCTAGCAAACTTATCAACTTTTGATTAGATGGTGACTTAGCAGACTAAGCTAAAGTGCAATGAAGACACAACTATTGGGATTTACAAAGTCAATTGTTTCAAATTTATGGTTTCTTAAGCCATGAAATCAATTTTTCCATGGGATCGAAAGAAGAATAACTAGTGTCTCGAAACAGGTAGGCTGGATGTCCCCAAATCAATAGCTGCAGCAGGAGGCCTTGAAGAAGAATGTGAGAACCCGAGTTTTATTTTAAGATGGGAAGAGAGATCACCATGTACGGTGGTGTAGGAAAACTGGTCAAAATGGCCCGTCTGTTAGTGAATAACATCTAAACTTATTGGAGTATAGTGATGTATGGTGTTGGTTGAGAGTCATGAGGAATTGCAGTATTCTAAGAAAATTCATATATGTGATTTTTTTGATAGAGAATAGAATTGATTATATGAGGCGTGCTTGCGTGTGCGTAATTACTATCAGTTGTAGTTAATGCTGTTAAGCTCTAAGGATATTGATTCTGATTGTTGTATTGAAATCAATATTCAAATATTTTCAGAGTTTTGATAATTCGGTTATCTCTGTCCATTTGGGTTCCATGCATCTTATTATTGCACTATGTAAAATTATGCGTATTTTTTGAAAAAATTGGGGTTATTGATTGACCCAATATTCATTATTTAGGATTGTTCGCATGTGAAAGCGGAAAAAAAGCCCCTTGGCACTGAACTCTCAGCTCTATGTTCCCCTCCCTCTTCAGCTCCCTTTTTGCCTATTGTCTCACTTTGTTACGTGCATGACAAATACAGCTTCAACGGAGAACGAGGATGTGCTAATGATTATTCCATGTGTATCGGCAATACATCTGGAGGTCACTTAATAATTTCGAAGACCTGATTTCATGTGCATCTAAATTATACCACTAATTAGATTGTAAGCTCTTTTGTTTGTGTCGATTCCATACTTCCATAGCAGTTTTTGTTGCTAAGGAACCGTGTGGTTAGTGATACTCATCACTTGGAGGTGCTTGATGAAATAAAACTAAAATTTCTGGCATCTCAGATCAAGTTCGATGGTAATTTGTTCGGCAACTACATATTTCCTGAATCAGATTAGTTTATTTTATGTAGCCTTACTTGATTTCCGATTTTTTATGTAAGTAACACGGCTGGTATCTACCATTTTGTTCCAATACATATTTACGGGTGGCTTTTTTAATTTGTTCTTTTTTGTTATATAGTCAGTGCATAAGCTCAGTATCCATAATCTGATATTTTTGCAGAGTTAATTAAAAGTTAAAACTATTCGAGGACAAAGCTTTTAATGGTGTTGTAGTTGAAAATTTGGAATTGCAAATACAATGATGTTATATGAGCTCCCATTTTACCAGGTTGACTCTCAAGATCTCTCTTGTGAGTCTCTGATGGATGCCTCGGGCAAGGTCAACTAGGCAAAGAAACCACAGATTATGTATCAAGCCAAGCAAGGGCTTAGTTGCTCCATTGTTATGGAGATCTCAAGTAATCAGACCGTACACTGAAATTTAAATCTACTTGCTTTTAGAGGTTCGTGGGTAATTCTTGAAAAAAGGATTCTGAGGGCAGATTATGTTGACATGCTACATTCTACTTTACAATTGGTCCCTGGAGCTTCGCTGCTTCATATATTTTGTTATTTAGCATGATGTGAACTCCGTTATGATCTTTATGCCATTTTCTGTGTTGCAGTTGACGGCACAACAAGAAATCTTGCACAGAGCAAAGGAAAAAGGATAAGTTTAGCAGCTTATGTATATTTTCCACTCAAATGCAAAATTTATTTATTCTGAAATGTTACTGATAAGAGGTAGAGCTCAATTCGGACCATAGCACAGCCGAAGGCGTAGTATGGCGTATGCATCTTGAATTACTGAATTAATATGCTTTTTAATCCTTTCCAGCACGTTATTTCTTAAATGTGCTGCAGTTAATGCTTATACGGTTAGGCATATACCCTTTCAACCAGAAATGAAAAGGTTAAAGAATAGAACACAGTAGTATTAGATATTGTGAATTTGTGTAATAGCCGAAGCTATATAGTGTTAATTATTTTAGTACAGTACTGATGTATAGTTTATGCTATTCATTTAGAGATTTTGGGAAGTGTTTATTTTTCCTCTAATTTCATATATAATCATGTCACAAGATACTGCTTGGATATGTATAGGAGTGTGTTGGGTGTGTACTCCGTCATGCATATGTCGCCATCCAATTGGTTTGTGTGTGAGATCAAGTGTATGAAAAGGCTGCCACATCCCACATGTAATGTAATCGGTGCATATATTGTACCACCAAGCTATTGGCATGAAATCCAAGCTATGTTTGGTTAATTGCTATATATGTGGAGCCTCTCACAAGATCGATGATGTTTGATCATGCTTAAGGGTGTTTCCTCTTTTGAGCAGGTACCGGCTCTACCCTAATATACCAACACATTTGAATATTATTATTTATTAATTCTTTTACTGGGGAGAAAATTAAGCATTGGATGTCGATTACATTATTTATGACAGCAGATCAAGAGCCAACTAATTAAATTGGAATACTGTTGATTTCATGGAAGTGGCATGCTGCTTAGAGCACCAAAACCAGATAGATCTTCCTGCAACCAGGCTCGCCCTAATTGAAACCAATATGTATTATTTTTTGTACTGAGTGGCAATTTATCAGCATGGCAAACCTTATTGCTCACATGTACACTGTATTTGGACAAGGGCCTTTTGGTTTACAAGATGCATGAATTTAAATAGCATTTGCAGCTTACTAACAATGTGTTGTGCATGTTGCATAAGACTGCTCGATATGGCTTAGATTTTTTTTGGATGAGTAACACATCTGATTTCGTTCGTACATATTCAGATGTGAAAACTGCACGTGCAAAATGACTAGCGCTAAAACCGACTCCATATAATGTCGTATCTGGTTTCCAGTCACAGTTCACCTCAACTAATTACTTTATACTATTGATATTGACTGAAAACACCGTACCAATGCCATTTGCACAAAGCTTTCACTTGACAAATAATTGAATAACCCATGACAAGAGACCCCAAAAACATATACAAAAACTGAATAACCGTACAACACTGCAAAAAACCTTATACTACTATATATCGTGCACTATTATCTTTTAGTAGTTGTCATTTTTGCAACAATAAAAGCACTATAACCACGGGCGCCGCTTCACGCCGTCGCCGAGGCCTAATAGTCTTCATAAAGTGTTTGAAAAAACCATACACGCCTACACTGACACGTCCATACACAAGAAAAACTCCAACTACACGTAATCTAAGCGACCGACCGACCATGAGGAGTAAAAATATGATGACGGCCAAAGGCAAAGATCGGAACCTGGACGGACTTCACTACGACGGGGCCGTGGTCAGGGAAGGTGGCGGCGTGCTCCACGGCCACTTGTGCTGCGCAGGCAAAAAAAACGGGCGTCAGGTAAGACGTACTCTCGCGGTTTCAATTGAGGAGAGGATGCGACAACAGGCGTACCCTTGAGGTCGCGGGTGGTGGAGTCCGCGGGGACGCTCAGGCCGAGGTGAGTGCCGAGGTCCGAGTCAAGGTACAGGGCTATGTGGGCGCCTCCACCGGCGGAGAGAGACTGTGTCGGCGGCGAGGCGGCCATTGCTTGGGTGCGGGGCGCGGCCGACAGCGGTGGGGAGGGGAAAAGGGGGTTTGTGAGAGAGGGAGATGGAGCGGAGTCTTTTGAGGATCCGTTTTGTTTGGCAGTTTCAATAGTAAGGGAAGTGCTGATCTTCCTGCGGGATTTGGGGCAAAATTCCCCTGCAGGGCGAGACGCGTGCAATTGAATCTTTTCATCCCAATCCCGCAATTGATTCATCCAAGTTGCAGCAAAAATCTTCCCGAGTGTAGCAATAAAATTTCAGCCAAAAAGTTTGTAAAAAAAATTCAGCCAAAACATTCCTGTCAGACAAAAAAAAAAACACTCCGGCGAGACCTCTTCCCCGACAACATCTCTACTCCGGCTGATAGCACTGCTGCTTGCTCCTTGCGGCACCAGCCTGGACCGATGGTAGCACTGGCGTCAACGGTGGAAGCACCGCTGACCGTTAGCAGCATCGTCTTCTGTCGTTCGCAACACCTCCACCCACCGACGCCAGCACCACCATCACCCGATGTAGCACCAACGTAGACCGATAGTAGCGCCATTGCTTTCTACTTGAAGCACCAGCGTCGACCAATGGTAGCATCGATGCCCTTACTTGGTAGCAGCACCGCACACCTATGGCAGCATTGACACCTACCTTGGTGCTCCGAGAGTCGCCGTTTGCAAGGCACCAATACTCACTGGGCTCGTCCCCTAACTCCAATCTCGACACCCTTCTCGTGCCCTTGTGCGGTGACCATGAGCAGAGGCGCTCTCACTGGAGCCGCGACAGCTGAGCTTGGTGGACCTCAGGGTCTTTGTTCTCGCCATGGCGCCAACGGCGTCGGCTCCCACGTTTTGCGAGGAGGAGGAGGTGGCGCAGCCCATGAAGGCTCGGAGCACTGGTGGGGAGGAGAGGAGAGATATTTCTTATGGGGGAGGGGAGGGTTTGTAGAGAGGGAGATGGAGCGACGTCTTCTAAGGGTGTGAGTAAAGGTTTTGACTGTTTGAGATAACTAGCAAGGTGGCCGTCGCAAATGCGAGGGCATCGCCTTTAGCTATTTTTTAATTTAATGACCTAAAGTTGTTGTATCATACATACTGAAACGACAAAAATATAAATCATAGAATTTATAATTGTCGTAAATATTACGGTAGATAAGACATTACCAACGTAGAACCTTTTAACCTATGGGAGAGGAAGTATATATTCTAACATTTCCTGAAAACAACATGTCACATATTCTAGAATGTCGTTTACTCACTAGTAAAAAAACGAGTATTACATTCGGTTACTAGCGGTGGTTGGAGCAATTAAAAAAATAAGAGACTATCATACGGTACACCTCAGCCGGTTATTACCATTAACCGACTCCAAAGAAAAAGCCGGCTCCTATAGTATGGTTTCCGGGGCGGCCCAAATGCAAACGCGTCTCCTAAAATCACTCAGCCGGGCGTGGGAAAAGCCCGGCGCCGATAATATAAGGGCCGCAACCGGGCAAAATAACTGGGCCGCCTAGGCTATTTTGTGCGGCGGGCTAGAAAAAAGGCAGCCTTCTATGATCTGTAAGTTGGAGTCGGGCTGTATAAAAAAGTCTGAGGTTAGGTTCACTATATTATATTATTTTTGGCTTTATATAACCTTATATATAAAGGGAGGACATGGCAACCCCCTCTCCGGCGTGCCACGTCGCCCTTTTTCCCCTGGCCGTCGGATCGAAGCAACGGACGGCCACAATCGATTCACATCGTCCCCAGCGCGGTACTGTTCCTAGCAACAGTACCGCGCGCCCGCACCAATGAGAAGACGCCACGTCACCCGGTCACCGCCGGTGGAACCGGTGAACAACCGGTCACCCCTCCCGCACGTTTTTTGGCGCATGTTTTTGCAGAAACCCCCGCCAAGGACCAATTAGAAAAATCGAAAACTCCAGGGGCCTCGGTGAAAAAACGCCGCCACATCCCCCCTCCCTCTCTTCTCTCCTCCACGCGAGCCGAGCTCGCCGGCGATGCCGACGCGGCGCGCCGCGCCTCCCCGCTCAAATCGGCGCACGCAGCGAGGTGCGCCGCCACGCCCTGTCCATCCTCGCCGAGCGCCACGTCCTGGGACACCCGAGCTGCGCCGGATTTGCCGCCGCCGTGCTCGCCGTTCTCCGCCGCGTCCGTGGTCGCCGCCGGCGTCTACGGCGACCATATGGTCCGGGGCGCCGCTCCCTGGCCTCCCCGCGACGTCCCCTCGCAGAATCGCGCAGAGCCGGCCCCGCGCGCGCTCCCCGCTCGAGCCCGAGCTCCGGCCAGCCGCCGTGGCCGCCGCCGGCTGACGTCAGCCGTGACGTCAGCGCGGGCCCATACGTCAGATTTTTAATAATTCCGTAAACGATTTCGTAAATAATAAAAACCTGACATGTGGGTCCCACTGCCAGATATTTATTAATTTATGTAAATTTCAGAAAAATGAACATTTGTAAAATTCATATCTTTCAATCTGTATTTCAGAATAATGCAAATAATATATCAAAATTTGCAGAAAAAATGAAACCTTTACAAATATTGCATTTCCATGCATAATTGAACAACTTTGAACAAAGTTTTTCAACAAAAACTAAATAACCTCTCATGTCAACTATGGAGTATGTGGAAATGACGTCTCTTAGTCATACCAACTCCATTTAAATTGATCTTATGTTCTAGGGTGCACTTCAATATCTTTTCCCATTTTGTACAATTTTTAAAATCTATTTGGCCATTTGAAGTCAAATTTTTTAATACATTTCAACACAGACAATTTTTAAATTCACAACATTTTTTAAGCGCACATTTTTTGAGTTCCAAAAATTTCCGGGTTTGAAAAAACTTCTGAATATAGACATTTTCCAAATTTGAAATTTACCAAACCAGCTCCAAATCAATCCGACAAATTTCCAAAAAAATATGAAAATCAAAATAGCCATTTTCCATACTTTGGGACCTTTTCCAAACTATTTCAAATCTTAATATTTTAAAATAATACATAGAGGCTCATTTGATACCTTCACGTCATTTTGTAAAATATGTATTTCATAATTTCCTTTCGAACTCAAATAAAATCCAGAAACATAATATCAGTAATAGTATTCAATATGACAAATCCAATAAAATATTTTGGTACAAGACACCTTATTTAAATAGAGTTTGGTAAATCTTTCAAACACAACTACCCATTTATATCATGGGCTTCAAAATATCAAAATAAGAATACTACAAATGTAGATATCAATAAATAGCTGGTTTACACTTATTCTCCAAATAAATATAATTAAATCAAAAGACAAAATTTAGAACAGAACATGCTTCAACTAATTTAAAACACTTTATAGATATTGTTCTAGGGTACTTAAACAATTTCCAAGAATTACTAAATGTTGCAAAATCAGTAACTTTAACTATATCCATCATAAACATAAAAATGTATCACAAAGATCGAAAAAACAAATGCTGATTATTTACGGCATACGATCAAGCTTCAAATTTGGATATTTTACACTTTTCAATGTCTCCCAAATCTGATCATTTCTCAAACGTAAAAGAAATCGAATGTGAAAGACTTCCCAATTTGAACAAATTTCGAAGCCTGAACAATTTTTAGCCAGAACCTTTCTCTGCATTTTAACAATTTTCAAATCTGCGCTCTTTCAGAATTTGGACATTTTCCAAGTTTGAATTTTACCACAATAACGCGGCATACAAATTTGAATATTTCACAATTTTGGATGCCTTTCGAATCTAACCATTTTAAAACGTGAAAAGAATTCAGATCTAAGTAACTTTCCAACTTGAACAGTTTTCGAACTCTAGACAATTCTAAAACGTACGCTCTCTTTGCATTCCAACTATTCTCAAATTTACACAGCTTTTAAATGTCGACATTCCCAAATTTGAATTTTACCACACGAGCGCGGCCGAAAATCGGCTCTAAAATATCAAAATATGAATATCACAAATGTAAATATTAAAAAATAGCTATTTTAGACTTATTTCCCAAACAAACAAAATTGAATCAACAAACAAAATTTGAAATACAACATGTTTCAAACAATTTAAAACACTTTATATATATTGTTTTAAGGTATTTATACATTTTCCAAAATCTACTAAATGCTGCAAAATCAGTAACTTAAACTATATTCGTCAACAAAATATGAAAAATATATCGAAATAAGCACACAAAAAATGCTGACTATTTATGCCGTACGATCAAATTTTAATTTTAGATATTCTAAACTTTCAAACATCTTCCAACTCTGATCATTTCGCAAAAGTAAAAAGAAATCGAATCTGAAAAACACCCCAACTCGAACAATTTTCAAAATCTAAACAATTTTAAAAACGCAAACTTTTCCAAAAATCAATAATTTCCAAACCTATACAATTTCTAAATGCGCACGCTACCAAATTAAAATTTTATTTACTACACAGGCACAACATTGCCACGTTACACTTACCACTATCTATAAAAAATCTATAACAACTTTGCCAACTTTTTTAAATCTAAACAATTAATAAATGTAATTTTTTTTTAATTCCAACAGTTTTATAATCTGCACAAATTTTTTAATGCGGATATTTTCAAATATGAATTTTACCACACGGGCACGGCGTGTCGACGCGCCATCTTGCCTAGTATATATTAATTTGGTTCTGTTATCTGTTGGGGTGGTGTATATATATGTGTGTGCAGTACAAATTCTCTTACTAGTAGATAATTTGATCACAAATAAAATTCATGCCTCTGCAGAAAATTTGATCACAAATAAAATTGCAGAAAATTTGATAAGTACTACATCAATCCTCCGCAGAAAATTTGATCACAAATAAAATTGCAGAATGAAATATTACATTACAAGTAGATAATTAAAGGGCGCTTCGTCATTACTCCAAAAGCATCGATACAGTTTAAATTTCGAGATTACACCTGGAGATCAGTACCCTTAGTTAATTAGTCTACATCATTCATAGACGACGACGGCCGTGCAGATTCGGGGACTACTTCGAGGGCAATCTCAGTGATGAAGCAGCTCGAATTTTCGCGGGGCAGGACCTCAACGTCGCAGATCATTGGGACCATCGACGGGTACTTGGACCTGGCCTGGACGGCGATGGTGGCGTTGCTGCCGGCCGGTGGCAGAAGCTGCTCCACCTTGCCACCGAACCTGCTGATGATGCGGTCGATGGAGTGTGGCCCCCTGGCATCATGAGGGATGCCGACTAATTTCAATGTGCATAGCTCGCCAAGCTCCGACGGCCCATCATCATCATTGGTCGTCGGCCTGTAGAAGCGCGCGAGGTGGATGAAGTTGCACTTGGGGAAGATGTCGGTGTCCTTCATGCCGGGGTGGTCGCGGATGAACATGATGCCCTCGCCGCCACAGTGGTAGCAGCGGTCGTATAGCAGAAGGCGTCGAGGGGGTTGACGAAGGTGACCGTCAGCGCCCCATTCTCAAGGAACCGGAGGGTGTACTTGGGATTGGCGGGGGTGTGACCGCTGAAGCCCACGCTGAGCCAGGCATGCGCCGCAGTGAGGGGAGAGCGCGTCATGTACCAGGCAAAGACACGGAGCGCGGGGTGCTCGTCGAGGCGCTCCGGGTAACCTTGCTCCCCAGAGGTGGGCGGGAGCCTGAAGGAGGCCCTCGCGAGGTTGAAGGAGGCCATTTGCGACGAGGTATTGTGGGAGATGTTGTTGGTCCTTTGGTGAGATGCCGATGGGGAACAGGAGGCCGGTCATGAACTTGGGAGATTAAAATTAAAGGATCGGAATAAATTCTGGTGGTAAATCCGACGGGACATGGCACTTGATCAGTGGCATAGTTACCTAAATTGCAAATATATCTTTGATTCTACTTGTGTAAATTCTAAGTGTGGGGGAGATTCATTTGATTGCATGTTTCTAGTCCTATTACATTAAAAATGTTGAAAATCGATTACTACATCACTTGAAAAATTTCAGTGATTGATCTTCTATATATAAGCTTTCATGTACTTATGAATCTTTCTTAGGATTGGCTTATGAGTAATGCAAGACATGTATTTAGAATAAAATAATCAGTCACCAATTTCTTCTGCTTCTCTGCTTAAAATATTTGAATTTCTAGGATGCTCACTTCTGTTTTAAAGCTGAATACCATGATCCTCTTAGTAGCCTTCCTACTTAACAATTTTGCATTAGCATGTCATGATCTCATGATCGGTGACATGTGAAGCACTAACTCATGAAAGTTCATTTCAAGTTCCATGATTACAAATTAACAGTTTTGCATTAGCTACCATTATCTCGGGATTGTGGTAAGTGAAGCACTAACCTGAACCAAATTTTGCAGAAATCCTCTAAAAAGGATGAAGCACTCAAATTTTGAGCATTAGCATATTATGGCCTCGGGGTCTGTAGTATGTGACGCACTAACTAAATTAACTAAACATCATTTGCATACTAACATTTGCATTAGCATTAGCATGCCATGGTCTAGGGATCAGTGGCATGTGACGCTCTAACTCAGCATTTACATCTTTGCATTCTGGCTATTATTTGGATCATGTTATTTAACTTTATTGCTTGTAGAATATCCTAGTAATTCAATGTTTTTAAACTTTGAAGCACTTGAAAGTTCTACTGAAATCTCATTTTGAATTTCTCATGCGCAATTCATAAGTTTAAACCTAGAAATGAGTCATAACCACATGGATCCATATATCTTCAAGAAAGGTCACTGTTCATTTTCAGCTGTTGTAATTTGATTTTCCATTAGCTTTACTTGAGGACAAGCAAAGGTTTAAGTGTGGGGGATTTGATCAGTGGCATATTTACCTAAATTGCAAGTATATCTTTAAGCATAATACACTTGATTGTGAAGTTTTATTGTTCAATTATGCTACTGAAATAATAATAAATAAACTATATGCATTGCTTGAGTTATTTTACAGCCTTGCTGTCATATCTGCAGGATTGGTGCGCAAAGGCATCAAAATTCTACACCAAGGCTGTGCAAGGATCTTCTGGAAATACACTCTTGGCGAGTGAGGACCTGGACAGAAAGTTGCAAGGATCTTCTTGGGCAGATATCAAGAAAGAAGAGGGAGTAAGTTGAAAAAGGTGCAGATCAGATCGAGGAGAAATAGAGGCCAGCAGCCTCCATCACACCTTCAGGCCTGGCACTTCTATCCCCAACCCCATCTTCTCCGTCTCCGGCAGCCGCCGCGGCCAGGCAGGCGCGACGGCGAGCCACCAAACCACCACACGCTGCTCCACCCTCTGAACTGCGACATCTGCTGCTCGACACCAACCCAGCGCAAGCAACGAAGACGGCGGCGACCTGAACCTGCTCCCTCCGACGCGTCCGGCCGCTTGCTGCTGCAGTTGCTGATCTTCCACAAGCGATGCAACCAGAAGCTCCTCTTCCTCAACGTGCTGCTACTCTTCCTCACCTGCATCAACTCCACCAACACATGATGCTCATCAACGAATTGAAGTTTCCCTTGGGTTGACTCCACTCAATCTCTCCTCTTCCTCTCTTTTTTCCTGCAATTTCAGAGAATAAATAGTGGTGCTTGATTTCGTGCTAGCTGTGCACAAGTGGACTTGTGTGGTGACGTGTGTAGAACCAAATCTTGTGTTAGACTTGTGGTTGTTTGACTGTGATTTGCTCAGATTAAATACATGTGTGTGTAATTCTTGCTAAATTCAGTTGTTACAGTAAGTTGAGTGACACAGCTCATTGTTGATGCTGAGTTTTGCTTGTTACGCTCATGTGTAGTTTGATCTGTGGCGTGTATGGCTAGTCCCTGCACGCCGGTTTGTTGCAACATCTTTCCTTTGCCTCCAACTGCTTGTTAACTCACAGTGATCTGGCCTGACAACCCAGAAAGTTGTGATCTTTGTGTTCTGAATTTTCTCCTGTCTAAACCTGCTAAAAATCCTTGCTTGCATGACTAGTCTCTGCATGTTGTGAAGTAAAATCTTGTTCCCTGTCTAAACCTTGCTTGGATCCTTGTTAGACTCTTGATTGACAACCAGGAGGCTGCAAGTTAAATTCTGAATTTGAATGTGGATCTCACCTGTCTGAACATTGCGTAAATCTTGTCGTCAGTTAAAACCTGCTCCTTTGAACTCCCATCTAGCTTTAGCCGAAACTTGACTGTTGATTGCCTAGTCTCTGTGGGGAACACGACACTCGCAGTTTTGGGTGAAATACCTACTGCTATATTTGCTTCGATCAAATTGGCGCCGTTGCCGGGGACTAGCGTCGAACAATTGAGTTAGGCTATAGACTAGGTCTTTGTTAGCTTTTTTGTGTATATTTTTAACCTCTAACCCTTGTTCTAGTTATTTTCTGTGTTCCTCTTTGTTTCTTCTTCCTTTTGTGCAGATTGTAGTTGAACAAATTTCACCTTGATATGGCGTACTTTTTGGATCATCATGGAAATGTGAATGGTTGCTCCATTACTATGGAAAAAATTCAAGAACATGAAAGTAAGCTTTCTCAAAGATTGCATCAGTTAGCGCTGGAGCGAGGTATAGTTTTAGATGATGGGCCTATGCATTCTGATCATTATTCCTATGGTTATCCTCATGCTGCTCCTATATGTCACATTTGTGGTATTCACGGCCATACACCGGCTGATTGTCAGCATGGTGGTTATTCACCCACTCCAGATTGTTTTGGGATGAACTTTGCTCCACAGTGTGGTTCATACCACAACAATTATTCCCCTGGATGGCCTGAAAACCCTAGTATGACATATAGGAACAGCAGCCCACCTATCTCATCATTTTCTCCTAGTTATCCAGTGCAGGAATTTAGGTGTGCACAGAAGAACCAGTACAATCAACATCAATTCTATGCAGCTCCAACTTATGCTCCAGAATTTCATCAAGAACATCCTCAGTCAAGTGCTCAGTCCACTCCCCTAGAAGAGCATTCATCTTGGGTGGCAGAATTTAAGAAGAAACAACAAGAGCTGATGGACCAGATGAACTCACAAATGTTGCAGCTGAATGAGAGGCTTTCACAATTAGCAACACCTGAGCCCAAGGCAGGAGAGATTAAAGAAGCTGCTACAGTAGAAGATGAAGATAAAGAAGAGCTTCAAGTAGACAAAGATGTTGTCATACAAGAGGGTGACAAAACAGGTTTATCTACCCCTCTTGATGACATGTTTCCTTCTGAACATCCTGTCACTACCTTGCATTTCATGATACCATCTCTAAAGGAAGAAATGAAAAATGATTTGCCTAAACTTGATAATGCACATTCTCTCAGCAACATTGCTTATGCCCATGATGATAACACCTACTATTCATATGATGGAATTATGTTGAAGGATGCATGCTCCAAAATTGCTTATATCTCTCTCGTGGACACTTATCATCCTCACCATGTGCTTTATTGCTATACCTACATCATTGGTTACTCAATTGATGATCTTGTGGGTGTGAACCCTATCACTTGTGCAAGTTGTACTTTGTTTGTGTGGGCTTTCAGGATTTTACCTCTGCACCACTCATTGAGGTCATACATGGTGCGAGTCGACATTCCATGGGATCCTGGTGGATTCATGGCATGGTGTTGAGGAGAATGGATGGAGTGGAGCATGGAGAAGAGTGAAGAGTGACGAGAGCATGAAAAATAGGAGAAGGATGCAGAAGGTTGTGAGCTGCCACAATATGCGTCCGGTGAGCTGTTTCTTACCCCAACTATTTGTCACTACTTGTGTAAATTCTAAGTGTGGGGGAGATTCATTTGATTGCATGTTTCTAGTCCTATTACATTAAAAATGTTGAAAATCGATTACTACATCACTTGAAAATTTTCAGTGATTGATCTTCTGTATATAAGCTTTCATGTACTTATGAATCTTTCTTACGATTGGCTTATGAGTAACGCAAGACATGTATTTAGAATAAAATAATCAGTCACCAATTTCTTCTGCTTCTCTGCTTAAAATATTTGAATTTCTAGGATGCTCACTTCTGTTTTAAAGCTGAATACCATGATCCTCTTAGTAGCCTTCCTACTTAACAATTTTGCATTAGCATGTCATGATCTCAGGATCGGTGACATGTGAAGCACTAACTCATGAAAGTTCATTTCAAGTTCCATGATTACAAATTAATAGTTTTGCATTAGCTACCATTATCTCGGAATTGTGGTAAGTGAAGCACTAAACTGAACCAAATTTTGCAGAAATCCTCTAAAAAGGATGAAGCACTCAAATTTTGAGCATTAGCATATTATGGCCTCGGGGTCTGTAGTATGTGACGCACTAACTAAATTAACTAAACATCATTTGCATACTAACATTTGCATTAGCATTAGCATGCCATGGTCTAGGGATCAGTGGCATGTGACGCTCTAACTCAGCATTTACATCTTTGCATTCTGGCTATTATTTGGATCATGTTATTTAACTTTATTGCTTGTAGAATATCCTAGTAATTCAATGTTTTTAAACTTTGAAGCACTTGAAAGTTCTACTGAAATCTCATTTTGAATTTGTCATGCGCAATTCATAAGTTTAAACCTAGAAATGAGTCATAACCACATGGATCCATATATCTTCAAGAAAGGTCACTGTTCATTTTCAGTTGTTGTAATTTGATTTTCCATTAGCTTTACTTGAGGACAAGCAAAGGTTTAAGTGTGGGGGATTTGATCAGTGGCATATTTACCTAAATTGCAAGTATATCTTTAAGCATAATACACTTGATTGTGAAGTTTTATTGTTCAATTATGCTACTGAAATAATAATAAATAAACTATATGCATTGCTTGAGTTATTTTGCAGCCTTGCTGTCATATCTGCAGGATTGGTGCGCAAAGGCATCAAAATTCTACACCAAGGCTGTGCAAGGATCTTCTGGAAATACACTCTTGGCGAGTGAGGACCTGGACAGAAAGTTGCAAGGATCTTCTTGGGCAGAAATCAAGAAAGAAGAGGCAGTAAGTTGAAAAAGGTGCAGATCAGATCGAGGAGAAATAGAGGCCAGCAGCCTCCATCGCACCTTCAGGCCTGGCACTTCTATCCCCAACCCCATCTTCTCCGTCTTCGGCAGCCGCCGCGGCCAGGCAGGCGCGACGGCGAGCCACCAAACCACCACACGCTGCTCCACCCTCTGAACTGCGACATCTGCTGCTCGACACCAACCCAGCGCAAGCAACGAAGACGGCGGCGACCTGAACCTGCTCCCTCCGACGCGTCCGGCCGCTTGCTGCTGCAGTTGCTGATCTTCCACAATCGATGCAACCAGAAGCTCCTCTTCCTCAACGTGCTGCTACTCTTCCTCACCTGCATCAACTCCACCAACACGTGCTGCTCATCAACGAATTGAAGTTTCCCTTGGGTTGACTCCACTCAATCTCTCCTCTTCCTCTCTTTTTTCCTGCAATTTCAGAGAATAAATAGTGGTGCTTGATTTCGTGCTAGCTGTGCACAAGTGGACTTGTGTGGTGACGTGTGTAGAACCAAATCTTGTGTTAGACTTGTGGTTGTTTGACTGTGATTTGCTCAGATTAAATACATGTGTGTGTAATTCTTGCTAAATTCAGTTGTTACAGTAAGTTGAGTGACACAGCTCATTGTTGATGCTGAGTTTTGCTTGTTACGCTCATGTGTAATTTGATCTGTGGCGTGTATGGCTAGTCCCTGCACGCCGGTTTGTTGCAACATCTTTCCTTTGCCTCCAACTGCTTGTTAACTCACAGTGATCTGGCCAGACAACCCAGAAAGTTGTGATCTTTGTGTTCTGAATTTTCTCCTGTCTAAACCTGCTAAAAATCCTTGCTTGCATGACTAGTCTCTGCAAGTTATGAAGTAAAATCTTGTTCCCTGTCTAAACCTTGCTTGGATCCTTGTTAGACTCTTGATTGACAACCAGGAGGCTGCAAGTTAAATTCTGAATTTGAATGTGGATCTCACCTGTCTGAACATTGAACTCCCATCTAGTTTTAGCCGAAACTTGACTGTTGATTGCCTAGTCTCTGTGGGGAACACGACACTCGCAGTTTTGGGTGAAATACCTACTGCTATATTTGCTTCGATCAGCACTGACGCTTAGGCGGCGTGTTGACTGCCAAGTCCACTTGATCCGGTTTTGCATATGATACCGAATTTAGCGATGGACTTCTTTGTACGTACGTGAGAACTCCGTGCGTTTTGGGCCTGCCTGTTCGGAACTTCGGATGGTTTTTAGCACGTATATCCGGCAAGGGTTGCTGTACGTGACATGATTAGCTCGTTTGTACACCTTTGATGTTGTACGTAATTTTCTTATTTTAATCTTAACCGTTCTAATTAAGATCAACGGAGTATATATTTTTTCTATGTGGTTTAACGTGGTGTCTCCATTTTACCTCCGTATATTGCTTTTAGTATATAATAATAGAATAGATAGCATCGACCATACATGAACTCGCCGTGTTTGCAATAGTCCGTCTGCATAGTGGATATTGTGCCGTTCGTTATTAGAAGCACCGACATATGTTGCATGTCTATTAGGGTCGGCTCCTCTAGCGACGACCAAATATACTTTCCCAATAAATTTTTGCTTTCTTTTGGTAAATACAATCGTACCTTTTGTTTTAAGGCAACCATATAGTCAATTATAAGCTCTTGAAAAGTCTGAAAAAATTATCAATGCAGTCAATTGTGTTTACCACAAAAATGCAAAATCCTAATTTGAAATACTTTATATTCTAAGCTACACAAAAATGACAAATGACAAATGTGTGGATTGAATATACGCACTTCCAAATCTCCAAACTATATAAGATATTTGCATTTTTGTGTAGGTCATAATACAAACAATTTTGCATGCTTGTAGAATGCATCATTGACACTACATACATAATTATTTTCAGATTTTTCGAACATGTAGATACAATTTTAATGTTTTAAATAAAGAGATCATTGGAATTCAAGAGCCAAAATGACTATTCGGTTCAAACACATAAATTAGTTGCACCGTAATTAACATGGAAATAAATAAATCGGAAATTCACTTGGGCACCCCGTATGCTTCTTTTGCCTATTTTCAGACGAGCTGACTCTTTTCTGAAATTATTATTTCCAGCTACACACGAAGAACTGTAATTCATTCGTTCATGAAAGAGATGCAGAAGAGAGATATACATTCGTTGTCCCAATGCAATCAGAATTTTGGTTTAGGTCAACCACGGATTGCAGTTGGAGCATCCTAAGCTGGCAATGGGCTCGATGCAGTGCTCGGTTAGGCTTATTTCTAACTTAGATGCTTTTATTTATGACTTGTAAGCCAAAAGTTAAAAACCAGAAATAAGCCCAACCGCGCAGCAGGAGTGCCCTGTCCTGGACGCGCGCCTCGAACCCCTCGTCGTGCCAGGTTCGAGCCCTGTAAGCTGGTCGACGGCCTCCATGCCCTCCGGCAGGCCGAGCCACGGGCCGGGGAACGGTAGCTCGACGAGCTCGACCGGGAGTCCGCCCTCCTGGCGCCGTCGACGGTGGCCCTGTTGCGCGCGGCGTTGACGGGCGTGGTGACGAAGGTGACCCGGGGCCGCGCGCCGCGAGGAGGCGCGCGACGTCCACCATGGGGATGATGTGGCCCTGCGCCGCCAGCGGCACCAGTACGAAGTGCAGCTCCTACGTCGACATCAGTGGCAGCTCGACCTGATCTCTCTCGCTCACTCGCTTGTTTGCTTGCGCAGCAGTGGCGGCGACTGGGAGCTGTGTGTATTCAACTACAGGATGATGTCGGGTTGGTAGCTAGTCAGTGTGACCACAGCACAGATCGATGACACTTCGGCCAGTCCGTGTTCAACTACGAGTAGTACAAGCGAAAATGCAATTCTAGCGAACCTGTAGTTCAAATGATTACTTCATCTGCTGTGGTGAACCTGGAGTTCTTACATCGATTTGTTCAAGTGATTACACTGATACATGTAGTTCAAGTGAATGCTGCAGTAAACTGTATGTAACGTACCCGTACTATGGGTAGATAGAATTGGAGGTTCGGGAGGGAATTTAGGGTTCGAGATCAGAGAGAAGCATGGGGATCGGGAGAGAAGCACAAGATCAGGGAAGATTCAGATAGTTCATTCATACGATGGCCCCGGCCACACGGCACGACGAGGCAAATATAGCACGCAACGATTGCTAGCTACGCTGAGCTCAACTTCTATTACAAGGCTCTTGGGCCCAATCTGGGACACAGCCCAATATCGCAATGGGCCTAGCCCACAGGACACGACAATCCCTCCCTCTTAAGGCACGGCATGACCTCATGCCGGAGTAGCAGAGCTCGAACCAGCATCAGGAAGAAGTAGGTCTGCAGTGGAATTGAGATCTTGATCACCACTCACCAGAACGGATGCTGGGACATGCTTCTTGAGCAGGGACACATGCACAACAGGATGAATCTTGCTAGAGTCGGGCAACTTCAAGCGATACGCCACAGCACCAATTCGAGCTAGCACCTTATAAGGACCAAAGAATCTCATGGATAATTTCTGGTTGCTGCGTGTGGCAACTGATTGCTGGATGAATGGCTGGAGCTTGAGGTACACATAATCTCCAACTTCAAATTGCCTTTCAGAGCGCTTCTTATCTGCCTGAATTTTCATTCTCTTCTGTGCACACACCAATTGCTGTCGGAGTACCTCGAGGATCATAGCACGTTCCGACATCCAAGTTTCCAGGTCTGGTGACTGACATTCATTCCCCAGATTGATGCCAAGGTGACGAGGCTTCTGTCCATACAAAACTTCAAACGGAGTACGATCCAATGTGGAGTGATAGGTTGTATTATACCAATACTCAGCCAGAGGTAGCCAATCATACCACTTTTTTGGTGCTGTATGAACTGCACACCGCAAGTAGGACTCCAGGCATTGATTCAATCTTTCTGTCTGGCCATCTGTCTGCGGATGGTAGGATGAGCTCAAATGCAAAGCTGTATCAGACAGACGGAACAATTCTTTCCACAAGGTACTAGTGAAAATGCGGTCTCGATCCGAAACAATCATTTGAGGTAAACCATGTAGACGGTAAACATTGTTGATGAAAGCATGTGCAACTTGCAAGGCAGTAAAAGGATGTGATAACGGGATGAAGTGCGCATGCTTCGTGAAGCGATCAATGATGACTAAAATGACATCATATCCGTGGGATTTGGGTAAACCTTCCACAAAGTCCAGACTAATCATCCCCCAAGCCTTAGAAGGAATCGGCAAAGGTGCCAACATACCTGGAGTTTTAATATGTTCCACTTTGGCTTGCTGATAGACAGAACACTCCGCGACAAATTGATGAATAGACTGTTTCATTTTGGGCTAGGAAAAGAATTGCTTCACTCGCTCATAGGTGGCTCTCATGCCGGAATGACCACCAACACCACTGCTATGTAAAGCTTGAAGAATATGATTCTGTGCCAGTTTGTTACTACCCACCCAAATGCGGTCCTGATAACGAATCAACCCATCCTTCAGAGAGAATCCAGCTTCATTGCTGTGAGATGGACTGGCACTTAATTCAACTAGCAGTTGCTTTGTTTGAGAGTCATCAGCGTATCCAGCTTGGAGATGATCCATCCAAATGGGGTTTGCCTTCGAAATGGCAGAGAACTCATTGCCTTCTTGTTTCCGAGACAGGGCATCCACAGCTGCATTGGTTATTCCTTTTTTGTACTTGATGGTAAACTGCAAGCCAAGCAATTTCACAGATGCTTTATGTTGAATGCCTGTGACCAAACGCTGATCCACTAGGTGAAGCAAACTTTGATGATCAGTTAAGATAACAAATTCCCTATGCTGGAGATATGGTCGCCACTTGTCCACTGCAAATATGATTGCGAGACACTCTTTTTCATATGTTGATAGAGCTTGATTTCTTGGACACAGAGCCTGACTGAGGAAAGCAATTGGATGTCCATTCTGCATCAACACCGCTCCAATGCCAATGTTACTGGCATCAGTCTCCAGAACAAATCCTTGTGAGAAATCCGGCAGTGCAAGCACAGGTGCATTAATCATAGCCTGCTTCAACACCTCAAATGCTTGTTGTTGATCAGGTCCCCAAGTGAACAGGGTCCCTTTCTTGAGCAACTGGGTCAACGGATGTGCGATGATCCCGTAGTGTGCAATAAATTTGCGGTAGTAACCTGTGAACCCCAGCACACTGCGCAAATCTTTAGCCGACCGTGGCCTTGGCCAATTTTTTATCACAGCTACCTTACTTGGGTCAGTGGACACTCCAGTACTGCTGATCACATGTCCTAGATACTCCAGCTGTTGCTGAGCAAACGTGCATTTGCTGTACTTCACAAACAGTTTGTTTTGCTGCAACAATTGAAACACTTCTCGAAGGTGTGTGACATGCTCATGTAATGAAGAACTGTAAATCAGGATGTCATCCACGAAGACAAGCACACATTTCCTTAGGAGATTAGCAAAAACCTGATTCATTAGACTTTGAAAGGATGCTGGAGCATTTGTCAGACCAAAGGTCATGACCATAAATTCAAACAAGCCATGGTGAGTTTGAAACGCTGTTTTAGGTTGTTCACCTGGTGCAATACAGATCTGGTGGCACCCTGAGCGAAGATCGAGTTTCGTGAACCATTGTGCCCCAGACAATTCGTCCAGTAGCTCATCTACCACTGGAACTGGATGCTTGTGTTTAACTGTCAAGGCATTGAGTTGGCGATAGTCCACACAAAAGCGCCACGTGCCGTCCTTCTTCTTTACTAAGAGCACAGGAGAAGCAAAGGAACTGACGCTCTTCTGAATGATGCCATTAGCAAGCATTTCTTTCACTTGGTTCTCAATTTTAGTCTTCTGTTGAGGAGTGTAGCGATATGGTCTGGCTTGGACCGGCTGCGCTCCAGGGACCAAAGGTATTTTGTGATCCGCTGGACGAGAAGGAGGTAACTCAGTTGGTTTGGCAAATACCGAAGAGAATTCCTGCAGCAACTCCTGAATTTCTGGTGCCAGATTGCTCACATCCATGTCATTATCTCCCACAATTGCGTCCACCTGGAATGTATGTCCATCAGTTTTCAGCTGTACCTGAACCATGTGGGAAATTGCTCCCCTGCGTTGTAACCCCTTCAATTGTTGTGGAAGAACAGGTTTACACGAAGTTACACTATCCTGCACACCATGCAAAGTGATACGGCGATGATTATGAGTGAACCGCATCACCTTCCTGCGCCAATGTATCCACATAGGACTGTGCTCATCCAACCAATCATGTCCAAGTATCATATCATAACATCCAAGCGGCAACACTTTCATATCCTGCACAAATGTGTGCCCCTGGACTGTCCACTCAAATTGGGGAACCATCTCATCACCATTAGCCACAACATAAGTAGAAGCAGGCATTTGCTTACGAGTACACTGCAATCTATCAACAACCTCTTGATTCAAGAACGAAGAAACGCTGCCAGAGTCAACAAGAATAAGCAACTCATGCTTTCCAACTGCTCCCTGGAGGCGAAATGCTTTCTTCTTCTTTGACAGCTGTGCTTTGTCCATTCCCATAAGCATGTTGAAATCCCCTTCTGACTCAGACGCACTAGAATCTTGCATATCTGGAGGTGTCTGAATTTGTAATACTTCTAACAATTCTTCAATGATATGCAGCGGCACATTGGCTGGACATTTATGAGTCCGGTTCCACTTTTCACCACAGGTAAAACATAGACCCTTGCTGCGCCGAAATGCCTTCAGATTTTCCAGCTTGTCATCCATCTTGCCATTTTCAGGTGATTTTGCATCACGCTTCGAATGATCATCTGTACGGTTGTGCCATTTGGATCTAGACTGGTCTCTGCCATCAGATTTGGAATATGCCCTCTTCTTGTGTGGAACAACTTCTTCTTCCTGCAACAACGCAAGCAAATGCGCAGTTTCCAAATCCTGGGGACGATGTAACCAAATAGCAGAACGAATGTCGTCTCTCAACCCAGCTATGAATTCATCTACAAAATGTCCCTCATCTAGGTGTGGATTGTAAAGCAAAGTTGGTGTCTAAGCCTAGATTTTTTTCCCAATAGTCAGAGACACTCCCAGTTTGCCTTAACACTCTCATTTGATGTCTATAACTAGCTTGCTTGTTTTTACCAAAGTAATCGTGCACTAAACGGCACATTTCCTCCCAGTTCTCCACTCTCCCTTTTGCTTCCACTCCCTGAAACCACAGTGCCGCATTCCCCTGGAACCCGAGTACAACATATCTCGTGCGCAAGCACGGCTGAACACGAAATACCTCGAAATACGTCTCGCACTGCTGCTGCCACAATTTTGGGTTCTCCCCATCGAATTTGGGAAACTCAATTTTGGGCGCCGGTGCTCGCATACCCTCCTCTCTACTCTCATCGTGGTGCATCCGAATCGAACCCGACCTAGATGGTCTGGATTGAATCGCACCTGTACCCGGGCTGGCAACGGGATCCCAAGGATACCCGGAGCATCACCCCGGCGAAGATTTGCAGTGCCGTGGTCAACAGACCCAATTCCCGGTGGTTGAAGAAGACTTGTTGCCGCCGCAGCACGCCCCTCCAGAGCGGACTGGCCTGGATCGGTCGTTGATGCCGGCCCTGAAGGACTCGTGGGAAGACGCGCCCCGAGTTCCGCCGCTTGCGCCCCGAGCTCGGCCGCTCGTGCCTCGACCGCCTCCGTACGCACTCGGATGTCCTTGACCGCCTCGTGCGTCTCGATCTGCTTGACCTTCAAGTCGTTGAAGCCGTCCAGGAGCTGCTTCATCATGTCCGTCAACGCCGCGGTCTGCTCCTCTTCGTGGAGCCAGCGTGCTTGACCCTCAGATCCGAGCGGATTCGACCAACTGTGGGTGTCCCGAAGGCCCTTTGCGCGATTCAACTAGTGAATCACACCCAATCAGTCAGGAGAAATCAAAATTTCTCCCGAATTTCTGCTCAGATCCTTCAGTACATGCGGGAATAACCTCGCACTGATACCAATTTGTAACGTACCCGTACTATGGGTAGATAGAATTGGAGGTTCGGGAGGGAATTTAGGGTTCGAGATCAGAGAGAAGCATGGGGATCGGGAGAGAAGCACAAGATCAGGGAAGATTCAGATAGTTCATTCATACGATGGCCCCGGCCACACGGCACGACGAGGCAAATATAGCACGCAACGATTGCCAGCTACGCTGAGCTCAACTTCTATTACAAGGCTCTTGGGCCCAATCTGGGACACAGCCCAATATCGCAATGGGCCTAGCCCACAGGACACGACACTGTAATCTGTGCATGCAGTACATTTGGTTGGTAGAGATTTTGTGTGATGCGTTGCGATCATCAGGATGTATGGATTTTATTACAAAAGGAGAGGTTCAGATCATTTGTTTGATTGCTGCTCATCGATCGATCGTTCGTTTTCATCGGTGCTTGCCGTAGCTTTTAGCTCCACTAATCCATGTATTGCTTGCATAAAATGGTGAAAATGTTTCAAAAAATTCGAAAAAAATATACCTGGATGTAGCCAATAATATGCACTACAATTATGGAAAATTACAGTCTAAAATACATCGTATTTTTGGCTCAGCAAAAAAAAAAACAATATGAGCAAATCTGTGCATGGCGGGCCCTGACGGGCTGACGCGGCCCGCCGCTCTCTCCCGCGCGAACTGCAGCGCAGCCTGGCAGTCGGACCGCTAACTCCTGTCGGCGGATAGCAGCCCGCCAGCGGAGCGTGGCGACCAGCCGCGACCCGTCGGTGAAACCTAGTTGCCGCTCAGGCTGTAGGTGGGCACGCTAACGGCGGCCCACCAACTACCCACCTGTGCCCGTTCAATTTAATTGGGCTTTCGACTTCTTTCTATTTCTAACACACATGCTAAATGGGCTACCATCTGTCCCAATTAAACCCATCTAATTTTCTGTACACGGGAAAGATGTAAAGGACCTCGCTAATTCCAGCTCGATGGCCTCGTGCGTCTCGCGACGATTCCACGAACTTTTCCAGGAGCGGATCCCCGAGGACGTCACTGGACACGTGCGGATCCCCAAGGATCTCGCAGCCGCCGGCTGCTCCCCCTGGATGTCGCCGGACTCTGCTGCTCGCCATGGATGTCGCCGGGACGAGGGGCAGAGGGGAGGGACGGAGCAGCCACCGGCTGCTCGCCATGGATGTCGACGGAGACGAGGGGCGGATGGAGGGACGGAGCAGCCACCTTCCTTTCCGACGGCGACGCAATTGACGACCTGAAGCCCTCGTCGGACGGGATGGATACGGCAGGAGAAGGGGAACGGAGGGGGAGGTGGCAGAGGACGATTAGAGCACGGGAGCGGGAGTGTTCCAGCCATGCTGCCCGCCGACACATCGCCATGGAGGCAGCTACCGATGCGGCGTGGCGGCGGTGGCGGCCGCGCCGTGACTGCTCGTCAGAATTTTATTTGTGCCCGTGGGCCGCGTCGTGAGGTGGGCCGGCCCAATAGCACCTTCAGCCGAAATTTGGTAATCTGGTTCGTTTTTTTCCTGTTTGTTTTGCTTTTTCTTTTTCTTTTTTGTTTTCGCTGTTTCTTTTTTTCTTTCTTATTTTTTATTTTCCTTTCAAAAATGAACAATTTCTGAAAAGAGCAAATTTCGAAAATAAATAAATTTTGAAAATGAACAATTTTCGAATCTGAACAAATTTCAAAAATATTTTTTTTTTGAAAATGAATAATTTTTGAAATGAACAAATTTTGAAAATGAACAATTTTCAAATATATTTTTAAAATGAATATAAAAAAGAAAAAATGAAAAGAAAAAGGAAAAATCTGTCCATATATTAAAATCATTCCAAAATCCGTTTAAACCAAGTTTCTGTTCAACAGAGTTTTACAAAATCGTTCAATACCAAATTATGTTCAACGGTCTTTCAAAAATCGTTCAAGACCAAATTACGTTCAACATGTTTTTCAAAACTCGTTCTACATGTTTTTAAAAACCGTTCTACATGTTTTTTAAAAATTGTTCAAAAATCCGTTTAAACCAAGTTTCTGTTCAACTGAGTTTTATAAAATCGTCCAATACCAAATTATGTT
>CAMZMU010000034.1:39115271-39207047 GCA_947311845.1 Poa pratensis
TGCGGGGGGTTTTGTGTAAAAGTTTGCGCCAAAAATCGTGCGGAAGGGGTAACCGGTCGGGTGCCACGTCGCCAGTCACCGGCCGGTGGAACCGGTTCCGGTCCACCGGCCGGTGACTGTAACCGGTTCCACCGGCCGTGACTGGCGACGTGGCACCCGCTGATTGGTTGAAATGTGCGTGTACTGTAGCTAGGAACAGTGTTGCGCGCTGGGGGCGTCGTGGCTCGATCCTGGCCGTCCGTTTCATCAATCCGACAGGCAGAAGAAAGGGGCGACGTGGCGCGCTGGAGAGGGGGTGGAGATGTCCTCCCTTTATATATAGAGGTATAGGTTTAATAGCAAGTTTGAGTAGGCTTGAAACTGAACCGGAGAAAACCCAAATGCAGTACAAACCAAAAATGACCCCACCAAAACCTGACTTAAGGCCAAATAGAAATCAGGTACTCCCTTAATCTGTGATTATACCGGCCATTAGCCAACATGGCCAGCCTAGTCCTCGGTCATGTTGACTGGTTTTGTAGAGTAACTTTTTATTTAATTGAATGTGTCATGATTACTTTTCCAAGTTCTGTCTAATGCAAAAAAAAATTGAATTTTAAAAAAATTGATTTTTTGTCTAATGCTATTTTACCGCTACCAATGAGCGGAAGATGATTTCCTTCCCTATCTAGCTAGGACTCTGTGATTGCCCTTCCATCAGAGTGCCCCCCTGTTTCGCGCCATCCCTTCCCCCAAACCCTACACCAGCCGCGGAGGCGGAGAACCTTCCGTCAGGGTCGCCGCCGCCATGGCCTCCTCAACCTCCGATATCGCCCTCCAGGCCGCTTACACGGGCAACCTCCGCCTCCTCAAGAGTAAGCGCCGCCTCTCTATCTCTCTCCTCTCTCTTGCAGCGGCCTGCAGTACGGGTGGGGTCGCTGCAAATAGCTAATTTCCTTGAGTTCTGCGAGCGAGCTTCGATTCATTCTACATTGGGAGGAATCCCCAAAGACATTTACAAGGAAGAAACCTTAAATTTGGGGAATGCGTGGACTCAGCTTCACGAAATTGTGGAATTCTCATCTCTGCTGTCTGACTTCAGTTGTGTCTGCACTTTCAGAGATGACGAGGAATGTGGACCTGCGGGAAGCTAAGGACGCGAAGGGAATACAGTGCTTCATGTTGCAGCAGCAAGGGTTTCCTAGAGAGCTGCCGGTTTCTGGTGGAGGAATCTTGGATTGATGTCAACACGTTGTCGAAAACTGGTACGCGCACCTAGTTGAAATTCTGTGTGCGTCCATGGCAGGGAAAAATCGTTACTTTTATCACCGATATATTCTACGCCCCCTTGTAGGTGAGACGCCCATGTCCTACGCCGCACTTGAGGGGAATGTCAAGGTTATGACGTACCTTCTCGACCGCGGTGCCGACCCTGAGATGCCTGACGAGACGGGCTCCACGCCGCTGCATAATGCTGCAGAGGAAGGTGCGCTTTTTCACTCTTCGGTGAATTGAAGGAATGACATTGCTTTAATACAAGTACTCCATACTGTTTACATATATACTCTGTTAAGGCTCTGGTTTTGATCTATCATGATTTGTACTATCTTTGTTGTGTCTCCAGGGCACTGCGAGGCTGTAAGGCTATTGCTCTCTGAAGGAGTTCCTGTGGATCCTATTGATCATCGGGGTGCGCCATTACACGTGGCGCTTGCAAAGGCCCGTGTTGAGGTTGTGAAGCTTCTGCTGGAGCATGGTGCTGATGTAAGTTTGTCTATTCCATTTGTCAGTTTGTTGAATGAATATTACAAATTGAAATGGAAAAAGCGATTGAGCGTGTCTACCTGATGATGTAATTGTTTAGTCTTATAGGTGTACCTGAATACTTTGTAGGCTATATTATTTTGTGATCAAAATAAGTCTTCTCAAAATTGTGATTCGTTCCCCTTTTCAGCCAAACAAATTGGTCAATCACATCCTTACACCACTCCTCATGGCTGTCATGGGGAAGTCCTTGAAATGCATGAAGCTACTGATTCAGGTCCAGTAATTTACTGACTTGCTATATTTTTTTATGTTTGACCGTGTCCTGTTTTTTTTTTACGGTAACTAGCAGGTGTCCTGAGTTTGTAGAGTAACTTGTTTTTCTGGTTGAACGTGTCAGATTACTTCTACAAGCTCTGAGTCTAAAGCTATTTTACTGTTATCCATAGGCTGGTGCTGATCTGAATGCCCATGGTAACTCTGTACCAACTCCTTTATCGCAAGCAGTTGATGATGGCTTCACCGACTTTGTCAATTTGCTCCTAGAGGCTGGAGCCAACCCTAACATTCCTAACGAGGTAAGTATACCTCTGTCTCAATATCTCTGTTTACTATCTTTTATGCTTTGTGATTTGAAATCTTGGCCCCGTTCTCCTGAGATACCAGTGCATTTTAAAGATTGTTCATGTTCAACTAACTGTACAGTAGGTTTGTATTCGAGTGCACTTGTTTGGATTTTCTTCAGAATTTAGACTGCACTGCCTTATGAAGGAATCCCAATATTGCAGCTCTGGTTCTAAGTAGTACAACAGGCCTTACATATCTCACCTCAGTATCATAATACTAGAAGGTCATCGGGATTCAGTATCATATTTAGTGGTCCTCTCGGTACTATGGTTCGAGAGGCAGTACTGTGTCTAGTTTTTTTTTTTTTTTTAAAGGAGAATTCCCACTTGTCTCTGCATCGATTGATGCACGCAGCCACTTTTAAAACGGGCGAGGATTTGAAATTTTCTTTCTTTAAGGGGAGTACTGTGTCTAGCTTTCCTTCAAGTTGTGTTCTGTTCATTTAACAGTGTTTACAACTGTTACTGTCAGTGGGATGAATTCAGGAATATCTCATTTTCTCACAAAGCTTTTTGTCTCATCCGTCCGTTTACTGTCTCTTGTATGCTTTCCGATTTGCAATTTTGGCCCCCTTCTCCTTGTATCTGATACAGGGTGGAATCTAACTAAGGTCTCCTGAGATAACAGTACGTTGTATAGATTGTTCATGTTCAACTAAATAATGTATAGTAGGTTTGCATTCAAGTACATCTGTTTGGGTTTGCTTCAGAATTCAGACTGCACTGACTTAGGAAGAAACCCCAAGATTGCAGCTCTAGTGCTAAGTGGTACAATAGGTATTAAATCTCTCATCTCAGCATCATGATACTAGTTGGTCACTGTAATTTCATATTATGTTTTAGTGTTCCCCTGAGTCCATGTACTATGGATCAAGAGGTAGTACTATGTATAGCTTTCTTGTAAACTTTGTTCTGTTCATTTAACAGTGTCTAAATCTCTTACTGCCAGTGCAATGAATTCAGGAATATCTCATTTTCCCGCAAAGTTTTTTTCGAAAAGAAAATCTAATGGCATTGATGGCATTTTTCATTTTCGTGCTGGATTATATGGTATCTTATGTTGTTTTTTATGATACAGCATGGTGCAATTCCAGTTGAGGTAGCAGCATTTCATGGTCGACGTGACCTTGTTGAAGTTCTATTTTCTAGGACAAAACAAATTCCATCTCTGCCAGATTGGAGCGTTGATGGGATAATTAGAACTCTGAATCCTCCACATATCAATCCTCTTCAGGCATGAACATAATGTTTTTACCATTTGATTCCAGGTTATATTAATGAAGCATAATGTGCGATTGCTTCGTATTTTCTACTTAGACCACAATAATTCGTTGTGCTCTTGTAGATAACTTTTGTTGTTCGCCTTACCAAATTACAAAGTTCCAACACGCAGTACGCATACTCATTGACTCTGTTTGCATGCATGGATCTCGTTGGTCCTTCAATTGTTTTCACTTTGACATCCTTAGGGCAAGTCTTATGCATGATAACATTTGTGGAACTGTAGGCACCCTGTTCTATCTGCAAGCCTGTACATTTTTCATAAATTCTTAGTACATTCACCCTTTATGTATGATGGGAGATGTTATTCTTATACCTAATAGAGCTTGTATTCAAATTTGAGTTGATGTTTTGTTCACTGGGAAAGTTCTTGACAGATTTCAGTCGTGATGGTTGTGTGGGTACTGCCCCCAGCCAAGTTTGCAAAGCTAACGAGATTATGGACCAAGCAGCACATTATTTTAATGTTCGAACTTTAAGTTGTTACTGTGCTGTCCATCTGTCATTCGGTACGCGTGTAACTGAACATGCTATTGTGTTCAGGCCAAAGTTTCTCTGGAAGAAAGATTTGCTTGTTGGAAGTCACAAGGAAAGGAAGCATTTGCAAAGGAGGAGTACCTTACAGCAATGTCCTTCTATGGAAAGGTAAGTGCATGAGCCTATCTAGTACTTGTTTGGAACAATTGCAAATATCATACAACAAATAATTCCAGATCAGGCTCAAGATTGAAAATGTGGCGTTTTAGTTTTCTCTGTAGCTCTACGGTTGTCTGATGGTTTATGATGAACTCAATATCCTTAGAGTCATTCCTGCCTTACATCCGATGATGAAATTGCGGCATTTGGAGTGTTTTTTCTCTCGTACAATGACACACACTCAGAGTTTAGCACTTCATCTTGAGATGCCCTTTCTTTGCTCAGTCAGACAACAACTTATATTCGTGGTTTGTTACTTTGGGTCAGACATTAATTAAACTAATGATGCAGAGGCTGGGGAATAAGCCTCCTTTTTTAGCAAAATAAAAATAAACTAAACTGACGCAAAGGCAACTATATGCTCCATAGAACCTGTTAGTAGATCCATTGACCAACCTGTTGAGCTAAACTGAGCCCACGTTTGCTCATTGTAAACGCAGGTACTTGACATAGACCCATCTGATGCCACCATGTATGCCAACCAGAGCCTCTGCTGGCTGCGCATGAGACATGGGGATTTAGCTCTGGAAGACGCGCGCAAGTGCAGAATGATGCTGCCCCGTTGGTCCAAGGCCTGGTACCGTGAAGGCGCAGCCCTCAGTTTCATAAAGGTACAGCTGCTTGTATCGATTCTAGGCTCGCAAACTCATCCTCTCCACTTGTATATACCTCCCTCTCGTGGTATCGATATTGTCTCATTGTGCACAGGCTTACAAGGGCGCTGCTGACGCGTTCCGGGAGGCGCTGCAGCTCGAGCCCAAGAGTAAAGAGATTAAGGAAGCGCTCAGGTAACGATGACATTGCTTGGCTCTGGGTTACTATTACCATCGTCGACTGAATCCATCATCCACGGGAAGAGATGGGGCATATATCGAAATCCCTTGTAGGTCGATCTGCCGGTTGAGATGTAGTTTCGACGCCTTTTGATCTCTGCGACTTGATTAATTGCAGGAAGGCTGAGAAGGCTGCGGAGGACCCGTAGCGTGTATAAGATAAGCAACTGCCCATGCCGGGTCGTTCAGAGAGAAGGAAGAAAAGGAAAACTAACTTGGCTTGGTTCCTCTCACATCTCTGTAATGACCGGAATACCTGGTACTCAGTACCCTACTGGCCTACTAGTACTAAACTACTAATAGAGCACTACTCGTATGTTAGGATGTGTTGCGCTGGCCAGGTAGCCGGTTTCAAAATCTGCTCGATCAAGGGCCTCGATTTTGACAGTTTAGGGCGATGAGGCCTCGTTCTTTGTGACAGCATTATCTTAGGTGGGTGCTGTGCTATACATATAGATAGATGTATGCTATGCTATGTAACAGTCGCTGGAACATTGCCCTGCGTTTTATGCTCCCGTTTTGGCCCAACTTTCTGGAAAGGGCAGAATACAAAGCAATTCCAAACGTCACCTCTAACTGCATTTACATTGTGTTTTTTTAGCGGCTTTGCTTAGTTTTGGCTCAACCAGAATATATTAGGTGCAAACCTTTTAATTTCTCTAAGATTTATTGATCTATGTTTAATGCCAAAAAAATCTATTTCTCAAAGGAAATGTGATACTCCTCATTCTATCAATAGTTAGCGTATTAATAAGTAAAAAACACTCGAGAGCTTCTTCAACAAAAGAGGATTCAGAGCCATGAAAAATTCATGATTACGTCACTGCCGAGGCTCGCCAGCGACAACCGAGGGCATGGGCATGACCAGGACGAAGCTGTGGTTCCATTTTTTGGAAAAAAGAGAGATTGCTGCAGATTATGAGATCAGCTATGGAGAGTTGCTACAGATGTGGAGGTCGGTCATGGAAAACCATGGGGATTCGCCTAGAAGGATAGGAAAAAGTGGAGCCAGCGAGCTTGCTGCCGGTCAGTGTTCTCTTCTCGATAGCCTCCAGCAGCGTTCTCTTCCACAAAGCCGTGGGCGTTCAATTTGCCGCATTGGAGAATAGAAGCATTTAATTTGTGCTTAATATTTTGGAGCGTCTGAGATCAGCGTCCTGTGTTGGGGAACAGGACGGATGACACTTATTTGATTTTTCTTTTCCTTAACATTTTTTATTTTTCCTAAAGCGCCTACTTAAGCGCTCTGCACTGTAGGCGCCCTAAAATATATTTTACTCCGTATAATTTATTAGAGTATTGTAGAAGTTAGTAGTTGTCTGTACATATTTGGTCAAACCTATGAATTACTGACCTTTTTCTTACTCTACTTATACGAGACATATTTGAGGGCGAGGAAGCACTATGAACCTCAATTGTTAAATATGGACACGTATTCAAACTCACACATTTAGAGAAACGTAATCTATTGCATTAAATATAACTAAATAAGTTATGTTCTAGTAAGAATAAATTACTATTCCCTCTATATCAAAACTAGTTGAAGGCCCATGCTTTGCTATGGGTTCTCCAAAAAAATTGATTACCGCATAGGTTAACA
Organism: Poa pratensis; assembly: GCA_947311845.1. NCBI lineage: Eukaryota > Viridiplantae > Streptophyta > Magnoliopsida > Poales > Poaceae > Poa > Poa pratensis. Next base: position 39,122,051 of record CAMZMU010000034.1, read on the forward strand.
TAATGCTCATGAAAAAACCCTTGTTATATAAAGGATATGCGATTGAAGGCATCTTTTTAGTCAGCATTTCAACGGCCCAGCTGACCAAGGGGAAGAGTATGTAGAGTATGTAGTTTGGCGGTACTCAAACAGCAGTCTCTCTCTCTCTCCCTCCCCCTCCGACCCTCTTTCTCTCCCCCCCCCCCCCCCCCCCCCCCTATACAAACAGAACCGAAGGGTATGGAAATGATGTGTTTGTTGTCCCTTCTCCTTGGTAGTCACCCCACTCCAACATTGTTCTTGCTATACTTCGTAGTCAGCCCCACTCCAACAATTGTCACTTATTGTTGTGTGTTAAAGTTTTATCCAAATCTGGCAATTTGACATAGTTGCTCTAGCCCATTCTTTCAAAGGGATTGCATCAACCATTATCCCACCACTGACAATATATAGAGCCGGTATGTTTTGCGGGAATAAGAACAATTCAGCAGAAATCGGTGCTCCGAGGTCGATATTAATTAAGGGTGCGCGCCGGTGTGCATTGCCATGATTGGTACTGAGGTAGTTTCCACCAGCCAAATATGTCAGGATTCACCGAAACACATTCTAATACTTTTGAACCTAATTTGGTAGTTGAGCATAATAGGAACACATAAATGACACATCCACTCTACCCCTCTCATGCTATATGAGCTACTAAGACTCCGAGTTACATCTTGTAAAGGAGGATCAACCATTATCGTCGGCAATTTCTTGTGATAAGTATTTGCTACGGAAAGAAAATAAAATCATATAAGCATGTTGGTACGAAACAGTGTAGCCATTTTAAGAATGTTGCACCTTGTAAATGCACGCCCAGAGCATAATACACATGTCAACTTCAAGACAACCATGGTGTCGTGTCTCGGGTGACGGACACCGGGAGTAGATGGTACCCCCTTTTAGGTTCGGCACGGGGCGCGAAGGAGGCTGGAAGATGCCTTACCCGGGAGCAAGGTCGTCAAGTTCTTCGTCGGGGGGCGAGGGCAAACAACACAGAAAGACACACGGAGTTACCCAGGTTCAGGCCGCCCGGAGGCTAAAAGCCCTACTCCTGCATGTCTGGATTGAGAGGTTCATCATGGTGTAGTGTACAAGGTGTTCTGGGGTGAACCCGGCAGAGTTTCGGCCGGAGGTAGACGAAGAGCAGATCCTGCCCTGGGGAGATCACCTCTCTCTCTACCCTCCAAACCCTAGTCTAGTCTTGCCTGAGCTCTATCTTGCCCCTTTCCTTCCTTTCCCTCCAGTGCCATGGTCCTCCTTTTATAGGCTAAGGGGATCCGACATGGGCACGCGAGGGGCGTGAAGGGTTTTGGAGGGAAAACCCCTCGGTGGTCTATGGAGGAGACGTGGCGTCCTCTCCTCCAAGCATTCTCTGGAGGGCAGCGTGGTCGTCCGCCCTTGGAAAAGGTGGGACGGACAAAGCCTGTCCGCCCCACCAACTACGCTCGTGGCAACGTCACCAGGGCGCGGCCTTCATCTCGGCGCCCAAGTCTTCCACCAGCTTCCAGCGAGCTGGCGATCTTATCCTCTCGGCGGTACGGATGGAGGACCCGGGGGCGCGCCTGACCTCCTGCCGGGCGCACGGACCCGCGGGTATCCCGCCTTGTTCTTCGGGTGAGGGGGTGACCCCGGAAGGTCGCCTGGTCCTTAGCCGCAGAGCCTTGCTGTCGAACTTGTCGGGTTTCCTAGGGGCAGATGGGCTAACCCATCTGCTGTACTTGACTCCTTGCCTTGTCCATCTTCTTGGCGGGCCCTAGTGGAGGACCCACTTTGGCAGCATCAGGGGAACCCATGTTCCACTGCTGCGACAGTAGCCCCCGGGCATGGTCCCGGCGGCTCTTGCTCTAGCTGCTGCCGGGGCTATGGCCAAAGAGTTGGCCAAAGTGGGTATCCGGCGCCTTGCCTGCTTTGCCTGAGGCTCGCCAGGGCGAAGTAGAGACGAACCCCCGAGATTTCTTGGACTTGGTCGCGGCGAACGTTCCAGTTCGCACGGACGGCCAACGTCTATCTTGAATCCAACGGGAGGGAGCGCTTGAAGCGGAACGTCCCCTCGATCCCCGCGTCAGTCGGAGTAATGGGGCCGCGACGTGACGCGTGGGATGCCTTATAAGCCACGCCTCGCAGTACTGTGGCCGTTTCTTCCCCAAATCTTCCGAAATCCCCAAATCGCCGCCTCCATTTCCATCTCCCTCTCCCAGCTTCGGGCCGCCGCCTCTGCCGTCCGCCGCCGCAGCTCTCCTTCTGCTTCAATGGCGCGAGTGAAGGTTGTGGCTCGGAAGAAGAGGGTCAGCAGGTCCTCACTCTTGAGGCAGGAGCTGTCTCTCAGATCCGAAAGGGCGCGGCGGAGATCGGAGCGCAGCGCCGAGCGGGCTGAGCTTCACAGGCAGCAGGCCTTGTTCCCGAGCGACTATGCTGACAACGTCGAGATGATGCGGAAGGCCAGGCACCTCGGAGTGATGGAGTCCGACGAGGCGCCTGATGTTCCTGCTTGAGTGCCGACGAAGGTTTTCCCACCTTCGGAGACCAGGGCGCCTGGGCAGATCCCAATTTTTGACGGCTTCATGCTGATGGGACTCGTTCCTCCCTTCTCAGATTTCTTTCTAGAGATCTTGTGCGCGTATGGGTTGAGGCTTCTGCATCTGACCCCGGGCGCGATCTTGGATTTGACGGTTTTCGCCTATGCTTGCGAAGCGTTCGTCAGGGTGATGCCATCGTGGCTTGTTCCGCCACTTCTTCTACCCCCGCATCGAGAAAGATGGCTAGATGGGGGGCGGTGTCACCTTCTGCTTCCGCCAGAAGGTCAAGCTGAACTATCCTCACTTGCCAATCAAGTCCAAGTGGGACGAGTGGAGGCAACGCTGGTTCTTGGTCGAGGTGCCAGAAGCTCTGTCACTCCTGGAGGAACCGACGGAACATCCGGTGAGCCTGGAGACCTGGAGGTGCATCAGCCTCCAGGATGACGATCTTTCGGCTGCGGTTGCAAGCTTCAAGCTCCTTCGCGAGAAAGGAGTTTCCGGAGCTGCCATTGTTGCCCACTTCCTTCGCAATCGCCTGGCGCCTCTGCAGAAGCGGCCACACCCAGCTTGGGACTTCCAGGGTCCCCTGGACCCATCTCGTCTGAGGAGTCCTGATATGGACCGCGCCCTCCTCCGGGACAACATGATCGGGATGTTTACCCGGGATGTCAAGTACAAGCTGCCGGCAGGATTCCGGCCCCTGTGTGACGACCCGGAGAAGGCAAGATTCTGAAGTCAATGCCGACTTGCAATGCCCTCGGAATTGTGGGCCGTTCTGACCACGGGCCCAAACCTGCTAGGACGTCAACCCGGAAGGCCAAGGCTCCCTCTAGTTCTGACGAGGAAGGAGAACTCCCTGAGTCTGAAGAAGAGAGCGAAGAAGAGGAATCCGGGGAGGAATCCGCTGGCTCTGATGACGGAGACGGCGGCGACGGCAACGAGGTCGCCACTGGTGATGACGACGGCAGCGACGATGAGGACGATGGTGAAGACGGCGATGGCGACGAAGATGACGACGATGGTGAGGACGCGGGGGAGAAGATTTCTTCCCCGCACCGCTCTCCGGAGACCGCCGTGGTCCCCGATCCGGGGGCAAGCATTCTTTTCCCGCCCGCAGAGGTGGTAGGCGGCGATGGCGACCTCATGGATGTGGAGATCGCCGCGGCCGACTTTGTCTTGGCCCCACGGCCAAGGGTGTCCCCCCACCGTTCGCCTCCTGTGGCGGGACCAGTCACTTCTCCGGGCGAGCATCAGCAGAGCCCCCACGCCTCCTCCGCCGGGTCTGCGGAGGTGCCGGTGTCCTTGGGGAGCAAGCGCGCCCGGGAGTAAGCTTCTCCCCAAACTTCTTCCAACTTTTTGTATTTCTTTCCTCCCCAAGGAAAGTGACCATGTGTCGGTGCAGGGGCTCACTTTCCCTGGAGACCAGCAAAAGGCGGCGCGACGCGCGGAAGATGACACCGCTACTAGCTTCGGAGCTTGTGGCGGAGGGATGTTCCCTCCCCCATTGGCGGAAGTTGATGGTCGTCGCGGGAGCGGGGTGGGGAGCGCGACTGTGGCCTCCCCGGCCCGCCCTAGAAAGGTCCAGACGCTAGTCCGCCGGAGCAAGCAGGTATACTCAGGTTCACGGGTTACGCCGTTCTTGTTTCATGTCTCCAATATGCTTGACATTTTCTTGTTTCCAGATGCTTCTGTGGCGAATGTCTTTTCCCCGGGTGAACTGCTTGGCGTTGCCAGCCAAGAAAAGCCGCCCTCCTTTACTCCTTCGGATGGCCAAGAGGTGTCCAAAGGCGCGCCCAGCTCACGCGCGCTGGGACCCAAACTATGACCCCTGCTCCAGGCCAAAACCGTAGTGACGCGCCGGGTCCCGAGGTCTCCCTTGACTTGCTGGAGAGCTCGCTGATGACCGGGCAGATTCTGAGGACGTTCACCAATTTCTCCACGGATTCGGGAGCCAGTGAAGAGATCGCCGAGTTGACGAGGATCAAGGAGGACCTCGCTGCCAAGCGTTTGAAAGCTGCCAGTGCCCGGGGAGTTCTTCAGAGGTGGCTCCCCAGATCATTATCAGCGGAGAAAGCGCCATGGACGCCATTCTCCGCGGAATGCATCAATTGGAAAAGGAGTACATCGGTCGTGAGGCGGCCATCGTGGAGGCGATTGGGAAAGCCGAAGATCTGATCCAGAGGGGAATGGGTAAGCTCAACCGCCTCGCGGTTCAAGTTTCCAGCCTGCGTGAGTCCCTTGAGCAGAAAGGTGCAGAGCGGAAAGCTGAGTACAACCGACGCGAGCAGGCTGTGGCGGAGAGGGAGCTGCAATTGGCGTCCCGGGAGGACGAGCTGGCTGAAAGATTAAATCCTTGGAAAGCCAGAAGCTGCAGCTGGAGCAGGAAACAGAGCGGCGTCTGAAAGATGCCGCTGACCTCCACCAGGAGGCGCTCGAGGCCAAGGACAAGGAGATCAAGAGCCGCCAGCTTAAGGAGGAGGAAAACAACCAGATCATCGAGGATATCAAGAAACCCTCCACCAGGAGCAAGAGTCCGTCCGCGCTTTGCAGCAGCAGGCCGAGAAAGATGGCCAGAAGATATCTGAACTCGGAGTCTATGAAGACGCGGAATGACGAGCTTGCGAGGTTGAAAGAGAACAACCAGGAGCTGGCCCAGGCCAACTCCCAAGCGTCAACTGAACTGTCGGAGCTTCGCCGCTCCAATCAGGAAGGTCTTGCCAAGATTGCGGAAGCCTGCCAAGAGGCTACGATCCGGGTGGAGCGGCTGAAACTGGGCACTGCACTTCCAAAGTTGGAGCCGAACTGCCAGAGCTTGCCCCTTGTCGCGGAGTTCATCATGAAGGTTGCTGTCGACGTTCGATCCTTCAAGAACAAGATGGCCATCCAACTAGTTCGTGATAAGCATGAGGCGAGCAAGCTGACAACAGCTTCAGTGATGGCGGCGTTCCGGGAGGCCAATCCGGGTGTCGTCATGCCGAATTTCGCGGCATCGTCCCCTTCCGAGGATTCCCGCCAGGCGGTGAACGCTCCCGCGACCGCAATTGCCACGAAGATGTTCCCGCACCGTTAGATTTCCTGCAAAACATTCGAGCACCTCGTGCCCCAAATGTAATAAAACTCTGAGTCAGATTTCATGCTTTGACTCCAAAACTTGGATGTAATATGCTAGAACTTGCTTTGCTACTCTACTTTGCGAGTATTTTTACTGAGCTTAGCATGTTTTTACTGTCTCCACGTATTTTTGAGGGATCCTTCGGGGATGTAAGCTTACCTGTGAGGCCCTGACCGGTCAGGAATGCGCTCACAAGCCCTACCGATTCCCAGAAGGCCGCTCACTCTGTTGGCACGCACGTCCCCGGGAAGTATCAGGTCTCGCACCGCTTTTTACCCCCGGGAGAGTCGCTACCCCATGAGTGCTCGCTCGACGGTCGAGCCACGTTCCCGATTTTTACACATGTTTTATACCCGCAAAATAGATAGCTATACACAGAGAGGACTTGCTCAAGGAGCACTTATCTTTTATTGATCACAGGAGCCCTTGGATTGGTAACTTGATACTTCCGGGTACATCTTGCAGTGACATGTTTCAGCGAGTCTGGCGGGGAGGAAGGTTGAGAGCTTCCTCTCCCCTGGCACATCGGTCAGCTATGTTCCACAGGTCCTCCAACGTTTCCACGCATGGAGGCTTACTTTCTCGCGCATTTTCAGGTTGCGGACGTTGACGTGGAAGACAGCGATTACGGAGACTTCTCGGAGATCAGCCGGGGGAATGCGGTCGACGACGCCCCGGAACCTCCAGATGTAATGACGCAGCGTCTCCCCCGTCTCTTGTTCCAGGCGATAGAGATCGAGGACGGTCGCCGGGTACGGTGTGCAGCAGGTTCGGAGGTGTGGGCCCGCCCGATCCTCCATTTCCTCCCGGGAGCGCCGCCGGGGATTGGAGCCCTGGCCAGTGCCTTCGTGGAGAGACTCCATGGGCTTCTTGCCATGAGGATCTTCGGGCCGCACTTCCTCCGGCGGTGCTGGTGCAGGGATGGTGGTGCCGGCATCGATAGTTGGTGCAGAACTCGTGGGAGCGTGGCATAGGTGAGCATAGTTCAACAGACTTTCCAAGCTAGCGATCCATGCCTTCGCACGGGGATCGTTCTTGCACTGATCTGGTGGGAAAGAGAGAAGCGCTCGGGCTGCACCCAGAGCTTCCCCTAGCCCCCAGCTGTTCCGATTTGACTGACTTGCTGGCTCACCAAGGACCTCCCGAGTTCCTGACATTTTCCACGCTTGCTGATGAGGCGACCGTCCACCTTGGCCGGAGGGTGCTGATGACCTTGTTGGAGAAGAAGAGTTCAGGGCAACTTCCGACGCGGACGAGAAACAGGCTGTTGAATCTGCCGCGAACGCAGAGCTCGACGAAGGTCTTGAGACGGTCGGAGAGCTCGACTCAGATCTGATCCCGGACGAAGTGCATGACGTAGAACTTGTCGATGAACTTGACGCAGAACTTGAGGTTGATGAAGAAGAAGACGAATCCAGCGCTTGCACCCCCTACCTGGCGCGCCAGATGTCGTGTCTCGGGTGACGGACACCGGGAGTAGATGGTACCCCCTTTTAGGTTCGGCACGGGGCGCGAAGGAGGCTGGAAGACGCCTTACCCGGGAGCAAGGTCGTCAAGTTCTTCGTCGGGGGGCGAGGGCAAACAACACAGAAAGACACACGGAGTTACCTAGGTTCAGGCCGCGCGGAGGCTAAAAGCCCTACTCCTGCATGTCTGGATTGAGAGGTTCATCATGGTGTAGTGTACAAGGTGTTCTGGGGTGAACCCGGCAGAGTTTCGGCCGGAGGTAGGCGAAGAGCAGATCCTGCCTTGGGGAGATCACCTCTCTCTCTACCCTCCAAACCCTAGTCTAGTCTTGCCTGAGTTCTATCTTGCCCCTTTCCTTCCTTTCCCCTCCGGTGCCATGGTCCTCTTTTTATAGGCTAAGGGGATCCGACATGGGCACGTGAGGGGCGTGAAGGGTTTTGGCGGGAAAACCCCTCGGTGGTCTATGGAGGAGACGTGGCGTCCTCTCCTCCAAGCATTCTCTGGAGGGCGGCGTGGTCGTCCGCCCTTGGAAAAGGTGGGACGGACAAAGCCTGTCCGCCCCACCAACTACGCTCGTGGCAACGTCACCAGGGCGCGGCCTTCATCTTGGCGCCCAAGTCTTCCACCAGCTTCCAGCGAGCTGGCGATCTTATCCTCTCGGCGGTACGGATGGAGGACCCGGGGGCGCGCCTGACCTCCTGCCGAGCGCACGGACCCGCGGGTATCCCGCCTTGTTCTTCGGGCGAGGGGGTGACCCCGGAAGGTCCCTGGTCCTTAGCCGCAGAGCCTTGCTGTCGAACTTGTCGGGTTTCCTTGGGGCAGATGGGCTAACCCATCTGTTGTACTTGACTCCTTGCCTTGTCCATCTTCTTGGTGGGCCCCAGTGGAGGACCCACTTTGGCAGTATCAGGGGAACCCCATGTTCCACTGCTGCGACACATGGACTTTCTTGCCACTTCCTCTATCTCGCATCAACTATATTTCTTTTGTCTTCTGCTCTAAATGGTACGGAGTACAATTTATAATGTGGTCCAAGTCTCTATAGGGTACCATTATTGCGGAAAACCATTTGTGTTCCCGAGCTTCAGTGCTCCCTTCGTTCTAAAAAAATCAAAAAGAAAAATACTTAGAAGTTTTAAAATAAATTGAAAATAATTCTGGATGTAGTCTATGATGTTGCCTACAAACATGCAAAATCACAACCCGAAAATTTTGTATTATGGGCTACACGGACAAAATCTTAATTTTTTTGAAGATTTTTTTTTGAGCTTAAGGTGGTCGATATCCACCGCTCGAATAGATAGAATGGAATTGACTCAGTTTATAAGAAAAACCGGGCCCAAAAACCATACAAACTGTACAATGCCCTATTTATGAGGAAAAAAGGGCCAAAAACCACACAGACGAATCGACCCGCCGCCCACACGACACAAACCGACCAAACGCCACAACGCACACCACCTGTTCCGGGTCCGCCACCCTGGGGAAGCAACCAGATCAACCTTCGCTTTGCCCAAAAGCGATCCAGTCATGGTCAACGAACCCTCTGCCCGCGCAGTTTTCATCCAGGTCGCCACCAAAAACCACCCTGTTCCAGGGCCGCCGCCCCGGCGTAGCAATCAGATCGACCTTTGCATTGCTCGAAAGCGATCCAGTCATGGTCGACGAACCCTCTGCCCGCGCAGTCTTCAGAAACACTATATTCAGAAACACTAAATTTCGCATGCTTTTAGAATGCATCATTTAGAATATCCATGCTTTGTTTCACATTTTTTTGAAACTTTAAAATATGATTTTTAATTTTTTTAAACCATAGGGAGGAGCACTGGAGCTCGGGAATGAGAAATCGCCACTCACCATTATTGGTGGTACTACCTCCGCAACCTGAAGAAAGAGAACGACTCGTCTATGGTATTGTATAACACAATTTGCTCCCGTCTCATACCGATGATTGATCTCCTTCTATTTCGAAACATGAGCAAATTATAATTCGGATTACTCCTAAAAAATGAAAAACAATGTACAGATCGTTTTAAGTTCAAATTTGTTATTCTAGAAAAAATCCATTACCTTATAATTGAGAGTAGAAGTCGAGAAAGCATCAACATCTTTGTGGAGAAATTAAAATGCTAGAAAGGATTATGGATAGCTTTCATATAATAATTTCGGTGAATCCTGACATAAAATAAAAGACCAGAAAAAACATTTAAAAATCCATTCTACAAAATATTGCAAATTAAGACATTTCACTATTCAAATTGTTGCAAAGATGCAGATGCATGTGAACTTTTACCATACTTATCATTTCAGTCATTAGGTGTGGAATATTCTTCTCCGCTGCAATGCCAACCGTAACTTCACCGTTCTGCAAAATATTGGGATCAAATCAACAAAAATGAAATATTTACGAAGAGTTTGCTTGGGAAAATGAGAATTCTATCTACAGCCTTGAGTTTCACCACTCGGCAACTTTTCTTTTCAATTATTAATTGCACCTTTTCTTTTCAATCATCATTCCCTCACCAAAATCCAAACTATGCAGTGTGTAAAAAACCAATATGGAAGTATAAGAATAAAAATGAATATTGAGTTTCAAATAAATCTGTGAATAATAGAAAAGATGAAAAAAAAATCAAAATATAGACAAGGCCTCAAATATTCGTCTGTATTAGCACTGTATATAGAACCTGAACATGCCAAAAATATGTCGCATACCTAAAGAAGGTTAGCTATCTTTCAGTAAATTTTAGAGAATACTACAGAAAGCCATACCAGTGACGGGCTGTTTTTGTTCATCAATGATGGGCAAGGTGCCCGTCACTGATATGCTGTCACTGGTAATACGGTTACTAGTGACAGGCAGATTGCCCGTCACTGGTATGTGTGTACTAATGACACGCCCATTATCCCACCCGTCACTGCTACGAATTTCAGTATTAAAAAAATATGTTTACCACAAATGTTTCAAATAGCACAATAAGATATTGTAACAATTGCATGTTCACAATACCCAATATGACATAATATTTGCACAGATAACACTGGCATAAGAACTTGAAAATTGTGTGATCCGAATTACAACATGGCACTAATGAGTATTACTTCTTCCTTCGTTGCCGCGGCAATGTCTGCGGCAACCCCGACGATGCTGCACGAGAGCGCCGTGTCCAGCCTGCTCTGCTCCCTGAGCACGCCGCCGTCACCAAGGACAACATATCCATCCAGATTGGGGGCTGGATCATCGCTCCCCAAGCAGGCCGCCGTCATCAAGGATTGCTTCAGCGGCTCCTGATGTCCATGTTCAAATTACAGCAAGGAATACGGCATAAGAGTCAACGCTTTTATATACAGAGAATACAATCACAATATGTTCAACCAAGAAATACTAGAGTGGAAAAGACCGTCAGTTTCTGAATTGGGAGATTATAGATCTTAAAGTATGATTTTGTGCAGGAGCACCACATCCTTCCCCAGAGTTGACATTTTCATAGAAAGATCGAGTTCTAGGCCAGTGTCTTGCGTGATTATCACAACATAAATGGCCATTCCTGTAGCTATAAAACAATAATTCATGTGGTTGGCGCTCCGTAAACGATGATGGACAGGGGTCAAATTGCTTAGAAAAGGACTCCAGGGGGCGGCGGTCTGTCTACTCTGTGATCAACTCCCTGAGACCATGGATCATCTGCTCCTACAGTGCCCTACGGCTCGCTCGATTTGGTACCAGGTTCTGTCTGATAGAGGTCTGGGCGCCTTCTGCCCAACTGCAACAAGTAAGCTTCGGAGGTGGTGGTACCAGCTGGGAACATGCCGACCGAGAGAGAAGAAACGAGAGCTTACGACATTGGCCATTGCGGTCTGTCGACGGCTGTGGCTAGAAAGAAACGACAGAAATTTCGAAAGAAAGAAGGCAACAAATAGCGTCATCATCAGGCTAATTCAACAGGAGTTCGAGCTGTGGTTGAAGGCAAGGAAAAAGGCAGGTCGGCGCGAGGAGTAGCTCTAGCTAGGCTGGCTGTGTTTGTAGGCAGTGTGGTGTTGCAGTCTTTGTGTTGCGTTGTAACATAATGATGTAACACTGTTCCCTCTCTTAATGTCATGACATGCAAGCTTTGCATGTTCTTGAAAAAAAAACATTTGGAAAAAACAAAGGGATCTCTGAAATGATATACTAAACTGACATGCCAATCATGTATGGTACAGTCAATGCGATTTGTTCAATCTAAGGTTGAACTGACCCCACTGAGACAAATTAGCCTGACAATTGTGCCCGTTGTGAACTACCATATCGATGTTCTCTACGTCTCTAATGATATGGTTTCTAGTGTTCAGTGAGCCTGGTTGAAAGTCATTGAACTCATTCGAACCATCCGCCTGTGATACAACCTTACAAAATGACCAGTTATTACTAAAAAATGAAATGAAACTAAGACCGACAGGAACGAAGTATAATTTTCTTACAAATAGGACAATTTGTTGCCAAGAATCTTGGGTATTGCTCCATATGTGGGTACGGTTCAGTGACCTGTGGCCACACCCGTAGGTATTTCTGCAAAAACTTTTAAAGTGCTCATTTGGTAGTAGCTAGGAAATTCAAAATTATAAATCAGGTTAAAGAAGCAAGATAGACCACACACTGCGAATCTGGCCACAATTAATTCATTCAAGAAACACTGAAGGTCTCGTCATGATCAGCACTTGCATGTGGCTGCTGCACTGAACTGCTCTCCTTCTCTATCATCTGCAAACATGGCGGAATCTTGGGTTAAATGTCATTAGTAGACTGGAACCTTCATAGATGACCGGCGGGGAGCAGTTCGGGCACGGCGTTCTCATTGCAGCCGGCGAAGGTGCGGAAGCCCCCATCGCCCTTGAGGCTGTACGCTTGTGTCTACAGTGACAGCAGTTGCCGCACAGGATGTAGCGCTCGCTGCCGCACCTTCGACAAGGGGCGAGGAGGACTGTATGTTAGCGAGGATGGGATGGACGGTGCCCAGATCGCGAGACCAAAATTGTACAAGTGGCAGTGTGGCACAATCAAATATAGTGTTTTGAAGGAACCATTTGCGAAAACAAAATAGACATCCAAATTAAGACGGCGCATCAAAATATGGGAGTACATTCGAATTAAGACGGCAAATTAGAGAGCATTTGATACTACCTCCAGTCCGTTAAAAGTTGCGGAAGAAAATAGCATGGAGTGCACAAATCGTACGTACAGCGTCCGACGCTTTTTTCGGACCGGAGGGAGTATGTCGTATCTGAGGCTCCAACTCGTCTGTGACCAAGGTTTTGGTTACCGGCGGTAAATCTGGTTACCGCCCGGTAACCGGGTTTCCCGAGCCCCCTCGGTAAACAGTTTTACCGACCAAAAAATCCCGAATTTATTTGAATTTTTTGAATTTGAACAATCGAATGTACATAAAAACACCGTGTATCTTCTTTACAACAAAGTCTGCCTAGCATATTGGTAGCACATCTCGTTTTAGTATCGGTCGTCCCTGGTTCGAGTCTCTTTCCTTACGAATATTTCTTGTTTTGAGGATTAATCCGTAGCACAGTTTTGCGAAGAACCAATACGCTAATGTCTGGTGACTGTCAGAATTTAGCTTGGAAACCTATTAATACCGTTTTGCTAATTTATGAATTCAAAAATCCTATTAAAACCGTTTTGCTAATTTATGAATTCAAAATTTGATTTTTGAATTTGTTCGGTAACCATCCGGGATTTCTCGGTAACCGCGGTAACCGGGAATCCCGGCCCCCCTGGGGAAAATTTTCTATTCGGTAACTAAAACCTTGTCCGTGACTGATGTTGTATGACTTGACATCTTTGAGGATCAGCGACCCGACCGCCGTCATGTACCTCCTCTCGGCCTCTCCCATGGCAGCAGCGGCTTCGACTTTGTCCCTGTGAAATTGAAAAACTATATGTACAAACTAATTCACTCGCACGTGCACATGATCTGCCGTGCGACGCAGAGTGTAGTCATGTAAAAAAGTGTATTTTGCAGGTTGTCCTCAAGGCTGCCTCTTGGGAGATACCTGTAGACGGACACCAGGTTGCGGCCTTTGACATATATGCCCATGAGAGGGTGATCATGTCGTACTACAGCTTTGTGATGGTGCCCACCTCCCGGAGAAAGTCGAAGACTCCGCCGAAGGCTTACACAGCTTGATCGCCACCTGTTGCCGGCTCGCAAGGCTGCTCCTGACACCCTGCTGTGCTCACCCTTCCCCATCAACGCCCAGGAGAAGATCATTTCATTTGATGTTTGATCGATCGGCAGCGTGTGATAGGGGATCGAAAGAGAAGTTTGACTATGCATTTATCTGGGGAGAAGTGGTTCGTGGAGTCGTAGAGATCTAACAAACCTGAGTAGATAACCCTGCGCCATGCACTTAAAATCTAACAAACTCATCCTTAAAGATAGGGCTAAATCCGTGGTCAGTGGGGTTGTTTATTTGTGGACGCACGTTTACATTTACAGGAGGGCGAGAGAACTATGGAGAAAGGGAGGTTAGGATTGGAGAATTACGAGGGCGGTGGCATTTGTTAGGTAAATAGTGAGAAGTGTGACACCATACCACGCACTCTGCTTTAATAGTAAAGATATAAGATGTTTTAGATATTTCAATACATACTATATATATAGGCTGAAATAGGTGAATCTACACTCTAATAGGTGTCTATCTACATCTGTATAACACATGTTATATTTTGATACGGAGGTAATAAAATGTAAGATTTTTTTTTTGTAGTTTTACAAATTTTTTAGGCAACTTAGATTCGTGTAAGTGCAAAATGATTGGATAGCTTAATTGGATGGTTATCACTAGTTAACCGATATATAACTATTTGTAAGTCGATTGAACTGTACTCATCGCCTTCTTCAGCACAGAAACAATAATATGTCAACTAACTAGAATGTCCCATGAGAAATAGATTTTTTTTATAGAAAATCCACAACTGCAAACATAGTTTAGGCTATGGTTGCTTAACTGTGATGTGATGGTTGCTTTGCTACTGGAGCGGCTCAGCTGCAAATCCTAGCCTTCATGTCGTCACCCTCCTCACTTCAGTTGTCCCTCGCCGTCGTCGGCTAACATGGCTGGGAAAAACCCGCAAATAGCCACGACGGTGGGACTTGTGCCTCGCGTGACGGCGGCCTCTCTCGCATGGGGTTTGAGGTGGCGCGTTAAGGCGGGAACATGACAATGTCCCTGGTGGTGGCGGTCGTCCATGGTCGTGTAGACGACGTGTGGAGGCCGGATCCAGAGATGGTGATGGCTTGTTGCTCCGCGCTCTTGTGTGGTCTGCAACCGAGTGTCGTCGTTTCAAAATCTGGATGAGGTGTCGTCAGGTGTGGTGCAGCCCTGTGTGGTTCTGGTGGCGATCTAGCAAGAACTTTCTGTGGAAACTTATTCGTGTGATTCAGGTGTTGGTGATGTACTATCTCAAGGACATACAATAGCTTTTTGAGCAAAGCGCTGATGGTGAATAACAGGAAACTCTCAGTGCATGAAAAAGAATTTTTGGCAGTCATGCTTGCCGTGGACAAGTAGCGTCCTTATCTGCAGCGTGGCACATTTACCATTCTGACAGATCATAAGAGTTTGGTTAATTTACAAGACCAACAACTCACAACTGAATTGCAGAGGAACGCAATGGCAAAGATGGTTGGGATGTAGTTCAACATAAAATATAAGAAGGTCTGTGACAATGGGGTTCCTGAGGCTCTCTCCAGAGTAGCTCATCTCATGGCTACAACTACAGTGTCCTCTTGTCGACCTGCTTGGGTGCAAGAGGTAATGAACTTACACACTACTGATAATCATGCACAAGATTTATTGTCATAGTTAGCACTTGTGAGTTCTCACAGTAAAGGCTACTCCTTAGAAGAAGGTCTGATCAGATACAAAGCAAGGTAGGCTGTGGATTTGGAATAATTCAGCATTGCAAACTAAGTTGAACAGTGCTATGCATTCGAGCGCAGTGGGAGGACACTCTAGCATACAAGCCACTTACCAGCGAGTGTGTCAAAAAAATTATTGGCCAGGCATCAAACAACAAGTGGAGAAGTGGGTGAAACAATGTCATGTTTGTGAGCATGCGAAACATGAGAATACACATCCAGCTGGACTGTTACAACCTCTGTCGATTCCTACTAATCTGTGGTTTGATATTACTATGAATTTTCTTGATGGATTGCCCAAGTCAGAGGGTTATGAAGTGGTTTTAGTTGTGGTTGATTGATTAACAAAGTATAGTCATTTCATCCCATTTAAACATCCTTACACAGCAAGTCAAGTGGCCGCTGCAGTGCTTGATAATGTTGTGAAACTGCATGGGGTACCTTCTTCCATCATTTCTGATCGAGACTGTGTGTTTACAAGTAATTTTTGGAAGCAATTGTTTCGGGCAGCAGGTACAAAATTGTCTTACTCAACTACTTATCATCCATAGCCCGATTGTCAGTATGAACGAGTTAACGAGTGATTGGAGCAATATTTGCGATGTGCATCTCATGACACTCCAAAGCAATGGCGCAAATTGCTGCCCATGACTGAATTCTAGTACAATTCCTCCTTTCCCCATCAGTGGGTTGTTCTCCATTCAAGGCCATGTATGAGATTTATCCAAATTTGGGTACTATGCCCAATCTTGGTGTTTCAGGTGCTGAAGCTATTACCGAGGTAGCTGAGGAAAGGCAAGCATTCTTGGACTTGTTGCGTGAGCATCTGTTGCGTGCACAGCTCTGGATGAAGAACCAGGCAGACAAACATCGAATGGATCGCCAGTTTCAGTTGGTGACAGTGTCCTGCTCAAGCTGCATCAATATGTTCAACATTCAGTTGTGCAACGAGCGTCAGTAAAGATGGCTCTAAAGTTCTATGGCCCGTATAAGGTGTTGGCACGGGTGGGAGTTGCTTCTTATCGACTTCAGTTGCCGCCTGAAAGCAAGATACATAATGTGTTTCACATTTCGCAACTCAAGCCATTTACTGCAAATTACAGTCCAGTGTTCACTGAGTTATCTTCAGTGGTGGACCTTTCTTCAGGAGAATTTCTTCCAACCGAGATTCTGGAGTGTCGCATGGTGAAGAAAGGTAATGCTGATATACCTCAGATCAAACTTCGTTCGTCATCACTTCATGTCGATTGTTCTACCTGGGAGGATTATCATGTGTTGCAACATCGCTACCCTGCTGCTTCTATCTGGACCGGGGTTTCATCTCGAGAGGGGGACACTGTCGTGTCTCCAATCCAGGCTGAAGTGGCAATAAACACTGTAATCGACCCTTGTTAGGCTCGATGTTTGGTCGGGTCCAGTGGAGGGCCAAGACAGCTGGCAAGTCGTGTGCGCGCAAGGAAGTGTGTCTGAGAGGCGCATTTATAAGCCTGTGTAATCCGTCGTGGGACACCGTTGAAATGAATGAACTCTGAATTCTCATCTCTTCTCTGCTCTCTCATCCCCTTCTCTGGTTTGAATTCCTCTAAACCCTAGCCTAGAATCGACGGACGTGAAATTCCTACCACATCGGCTCCTCACATGGACGTTGTCGTGCGGATGCGCCCGTTTCTCACATTGGCACCATCAGTGCTCTCTCACATGGGCACGATTCAGACAATAGCTGTAAGGACGTTCTACATATTTGCCAAATCTAAAACGTCATATACCTAGTCGTGTCCTATTTCAATCAGTGCCTCTTAGATTGACCAAGAAAATATTTTATTTTCAAGTTGATGATCCAGAATGTGCACACTTACTCTACATTTATAAGTATTTGCATAATACCCATTAGGGAAGATTTCGTGGAGTTCCAGTGATCCTAATAGATTAATAAAATGAAAATCGAATAAAATATTTACTGGGTTTCAAAAAAATGAAAAAAATTCCTAGATGTACATAAAGATGTATCCCATAAAAGTGTAAAAATAAACTTCCAAAAACTTCATATTCTAGGCTACACAAAAATGAGAAAAGTGTGAATCTGAATATGCATATTTTCAAATCTCTAAATTTATCAAATTTTGTCATTTTTGTAGAATTTATCCTTGGGTACATCCGGAATTGTTTTCAGAATATTTTGAAACTAGTAAATATTTTTTACGATTTTTTAAAATTAACAGAATCACTGTTGCTTGGGAGCCAAAAAACTACTTTTGGAATACCCGTTCGTTACGATGTAGACACCATTATTGATGACGAACACATGTGCAGCAACACATAGTGAATTCATGCGCTCTGCGCATGGCCATGGTGACCTCGTGCACGTTTGGTGACTGTATCCCAACTCAAGACATATTTAGCTATAATGCTTGCAGCGCAAGATGAGATGAGATAGTGGATGATGTGCGCATTTTCCTCCTCCTTCCAATGCTTGACAACAACCTTTTTTTCAAGGATAGGTGGCAGCAACCTCGTCGTCTAAGGTGCCCAGCCCTTGTCGTGTGCTGGTACGAAGTAACGGGACAGATCTGTCTTCAAAGTGCCAGCAGCATTCTTTTGTGGAGGCTTGGTTGGATGAGATGGTAGAGTAAGGCGTGAGTTACTGAAGAGGCTCCTGGCCGAGGTAGCACGTGGAGTCTTTTGGGCCTTCGCAGATGAACTAGAAGCATTCTTTTTGTCTTGGGACTTAGACACTAACTGAATGTTTTCCTTTCCTGTGTCCTGCAAATCTGGAAAGCAAACAAGTGAGATGTAAATACAGATATCCAATCAGTAACTCTTCCAATATTAGCAGCATGCATGTTATGTGATAGCTTTGACAGAAAAGAGATACTAGCAAGTTAACATTGATCTGCGCCAATGTTCGGGAATTCGGCCAGTTAATCAGTTAACGGGCCAGTTACTCGCTACTCGGAGGGTGCCCGACGCGAAAAGGTGCTATTTGTAGCGTTACCTGGCCTTGGCGATTAATCGGCCGTTAATTGGTTGTCAGAGCGACTAATCGGCCTTAACTGGTAGCGAAGCAAAGCCAATATTTGGCCCCTGCCGTGACCCCGCCCAGCGCGCCCGCTCCGACTCCCCCGCTCCCAAACCTCTAGGGTTGGGGCTCCTCGATCCCATCCATCGCACCCCTCACGATTGCTGGCGGCTGGCATCTCCTTGCCGGCCGCAGCCACCGCACGCCGGGATCCCGTCGCTGTTCCTTCTCCCCCATCCTCTCCCCTCGACTGCTCCAGACCTGACCGGCAGCACTTCAGAGTCTTCAGACGTGCAGCATCTCCGACCCGAGCTGGCCTAGATTCGACCTGCAGCGGCCGTCACCGACGCCTCCTCAAGCTTCTCTTCCATGGCTTCACCGGCTAGCAAGGTACCATCTCCCCCTCTGTCTCTATGTTCCTCAGCTGCAAGAAAGTTTTGTATCATTGTATGTGTTGGCCCGATCTGCAAATTTAATTGCTGTGTGCTTGATCTGCTAGCTAGTAGGATGGTTGTGCTTGATCTGCTAGCTACTAGGACGTTTGTGCGTCTCGATTTAGCAATTTCCTAGGTGCTTTCGGTAGTGAACCGTTGATCTGCTTGCTGGTAGGTATCTAGGTATATCCGTAGTGTGTTGATCAGCTCGCTGGCTGATGTGGCTGCTCTGCATGATGATCTACTTGTTGTCATAGTGTCATTAAACATTTTTGTTGCTTATCTAGCTGTCGTTAATTTTTTGTTCCCATATTTGCAGGGGTCTACGGCTGCTTCTACCGCTGCTAGTTCTCAAACTCTCAAAAGAAATTCAGATGACATGGGGTGGGAGTTTGCTGTCTTGGTCAATCCTCTAGATTTACAGCGTGTGAAGTGCAAGTTGTGTGGAAAGGAGATGGGTGGAGGGGTCAATAGGATGAAGCAACATATTGCACAGATTAAGGGGCAAGTCACAAGTTGCATGGTAGCTGATCTGGACCAGCAAAAAAGGTGTAAGGATGCTTATTATGCACCACAAATGAGGAAGAAGTAAAAGGAAAAACATGATGCAGAAGTACGGGCTGATGTTGTCATTGATGTTGAGGATAATGACAAGACCGAGGAAGAGCTGGCTGCAATTGGAGAAGGTGAAGCTCGCAAGGCAGGGCCTATGGATAAATTTGTGATGCCAATTGATCCTTCCATACCATTAAAGAAGTTCCAACAGAACATAAATGACGCAATTGACAAGGAGAGAGCTTACAAAGTAGGGCAATATTTGGCTAGATGGGTGTACAAAAAAAATGTTCCTTTCAATGCCATAAACGATGATGACTTCAAAGCATTTTGTGAAGCCGTTGGTCGATTTGGTCCCAATTGGAAGCCACCTTCCCGATATATGCTCCGAGAGAAGATGTTGCTGCAAGAGGTGGAAAGAACAAAGGATTTGATGAAGCCGCATGAGCTTGAGAGAGTGGCAACCGGGTGCTCTATCATGACCGATGCTTGGTCCGACAAGAAAAGGAAGTATAATGAATTTGTGTGTGCATTGCAAGTTAGGGACTGCCTTTCTTGAATCAAAGGAGGCCTCGGCTGATCCACACACAAGTCTGTACATCTTCAATTATGTAGCTGAGTGCGTTGAGAAAATTGGTGAGTTCTGATTTTACATAAACTCTCAACTTTGCTTTCATTTATTGCTTTCCATAATTTGGTTGCTTGCTGATTTTCCATGCTCGTCTTGTAGGTGTGGACAATGTTGTGCAAGTGGTCACAGACAATGCTTCGAACAACATGGGAGCAAAGGAGATGCTCAAAGGAAAATTTCCAAAGATATTTTGGTCCTCATGTGCAACTCACACCCTCAACTTGATGGTAGAAGTAATTGGGAAGTTGAAACCATTTAGTTCTACAATTGCTAAAGCCAAGGAGATGACAATTTTTATTTATGCACATCATAAAACATTGTCCTTGATGATGTCTTTCACCAAAAAAGGGACATTGTTAGGCCGGGAGTGACAAGATTTGCTTCGGCATTTCTTACCTTGCAAAGTTTGGTTGCTAAGAAGAAGGAACTAATGTCAATGGCTTGTAGTGATGACTGGGAAGCATGTAAGCACACAAGAACAAAGAAAGGAAAGTCAGCTCATGCCACAATAATGGGTAGGGGATTTTGGAAAAGTGTCTCTCTTTGCATCAAGGTATGTTCTCATACTTTTATATGTGGAATTGTGGGCTGTTTATCATTCTTTTATATGTTGGATTGTTGGCTGTTTATCATACTTGGGCACGTTATTTTTTCTGGCTGTTTTCTTATATTTCTATATGTTCTATGCTGCAATGCAAGCTTTTTGAACCATTGGTGAAGGTGCTTCGGTTGGCTGACAGTGATGGTCCATCAATGGCCTCTATGTATGGAGAGCTAATAAGTGCAAAAAAGGAAATCAAGGTTGCTGTTGAAAATTCAGAAAAAGACTATTTGCTGATCACTAATGCCATGGATACCAAGATGAAAGGGAGGTTGGATTCTGCTTTGCACATGGCAGCATACATGTTGAATCCCAAATATAGTTATGCCGACACAAGCATCTTTACAGATTTAGAGGTAGTGACTGCGTTTATGGAAGTCATGGAGAAATTTTATTATGATGATGACAACAAGCAAAATGTAGTGCTTAACATTGACTTCACCAAGTTTAAGAAAAAGGAAGGCATGTTTGGGAAGGTGGCTGCCATGAAAGCAATTAGCAATGACAATTTTGATGCGGGTAAGCTTGTTTTCTCAAATCAACCAGAATATTATAGCATTTCTGAAATTATTGTCTGATCGCATATCATTTCTCTTTTTTCAAATTGCAGCTGATTGGTGGTCAACTTATGGATTACAAACTCCTGCATTGCAAGAAATGGCCATACGGATACTCAATTTAACCACAAGTTCATCCGGATGTGAGAGAAATTGGAGCAGTTATGAAATGGTAACTCTCAATCAATTAGTCAAATCTAAACAATCTTACTCCCTGCAAAAATTCTAACTAGGCTCCATTTGCATTTTGTTGTACTTTGTACTTTTGTAGGTAGATGCAAAGAGGAGAAACCGACTAGATGTGGTCCGTAGGGACAATCTAGTTTTTGTCCAATTCAATGGAAGAATGATTGATAAAAGAAATAAGCTAACCTCTTCTACTGATGTTCTTCTTGGTGAAGATGCAACACGAGCACAAGACTGGATATGTGAAGGTGCATACATTGACGATGAGATTGATCCCACAACGGGGCTGCCATACAATATCATTGATGAACCAACAGGGGAAACCAAATCTGTCGAGCCTCGTAGGAGTGCAAGACTAATGAGAGAACTCCATGAAGTTGAAGATTTTGTTTCCGATGATGACAATGAATCTGAGCATGGGATGGACATGGATGATGACATTGATTTCGAGTCTGATGATGATGGCGTGATGGCCACCAAAGACGATGGTGATGATGAGGACCCCCCGCAGCCTTGAGCCATTTATCATTAACCAATAACCTACCATACGAACTTATTTTGCTTGCTTGTTGCCATGTGGTCTTTGCTGGTTTGTTTGCGACTATGTGAGTTGTGAGAGCTATTTGTGGTCTGTGAACCTCGTTACCTATTTGCCTATTTGGCTATTTATGTTGAACTTGAACCTGTTATGATTTATCTAGTCACGTGTGTGGCTGCATATTGTTCCCATTTATATTGTCATGTGTGGCTGCCATTTAGTTTTTCACATGTGTGACTGCATATTGTCACATGTGTGGCTGTCATTTAGTATATTACATAGCTGTGAGTTTGGTATCATACATACAAAATTAGATATATGCTTGCAATATGTTGTGTGTAACTATATAATCTACCGATTATGGTCGACCGATTAATCCAGTTAATAGGCCGATTCACCGATTAATCGCTACTCCCTAGCCGAGCGAGCAGCTACCAGTTACCAGTTTCCCGAACATTGATCTGCGCCATTCATCATATTTGCGAGAAAAGTACAGATACTTGTACGATTCTCGAATTCTAGCCATAACTCAAGAACAAAAAAATTGATACCATTGACAAAACGCAAGTAGCACTAGGGAATTTGGAAAATCATAGGGTCGTACCTATAAGCTTTCTCTTACTCGGAGGACTTCCGGAGGTCTTGTGATTCACAAGAGACTTGGAGCCTTCATTCTGATCAATCTTCTTAAGAAGATGGTTATACTGAGCCTTGAGATCCTTGTAATTTGCCGTCACAAGATTGACTCTATTCTGCTCAAGAAGAAGATCCTTATCTTTGGACTCCATCTGCTGCTGCCGCTGCTGATGTGCCACCCTCTCCCTCGATATCTCAGCAGCCTTCTCCCCAATCTCCCTTTGGAGCCGACGAATCACCTCATCCTTCTTCATTTCCTCCTCCAATCTCCCCAGAAGCTGCTTCTTCTCAGCATCATGATCCGCAGCCAATCGTGCGGCATCTACAAGCTTCGCCTTCAACTCCTCAAGGGAGCTCTCCAGCTGCAGCAGCCTATCCTCCGCACCCTGCTTCCCGGAGCTGAGCTCCGCCAATCTCCCCAGGAGCTGCTTATTCTCGGCATCATGCTCCGCGGCCAATCGCGCGGCAACCACAAGCCTCCCCTGCATCTCCTCGACGGAGCTCTCCAGCTGCAGCAGCTGCATCTCCGCACGCCGCTTCCCGGAGCTGATCTCCTCCAGCTGGCCCACAAGGCCGGCCTCCCTCTTCCGCCACTCATCCTCGGTCGCCGTCGTGGCGGTGGCACCATCGGCATGCCGCGCGTGGAGGAGCTTCGAGTTGGCCTGGATGCGCGGGAAGAGCTGGCTGCAGAAGATGAACTCCATCTGGGAGACCCAGTCCTTGACCTCCTGGATGCTGGCCACCAGGATGGTGCTCAGCCCGCAGACGTACTTGAAATCATCCGCCGCCGCCGCCGCGCCGCTCGAAAGGCCCGGCATCTTACCCTCCATTTCTACAACCACGGCCCACGGGCGGATCTGGAGGGGTGCGCCCCCTAAATTTGTGGACGCTGCGAAGACGGCGGAGAGGTGGGGCGACGTCGGTCGGGAGCGCAAGGGGGGCGGCCGGGAGAGCGGCACAGGGTTAGGGTTGCGGAATTTGGGGATCTCCGAAATTTAGAGCGCCATTTTTCTAAACTACGGCGCTGGGACTGGAGTGGCGGGCCGGGACGAATTTTGGAAAGTGGGAATAAATAGTTTATTTCGATCGATTTTTCTTAGCTTGAACCAGAAAGTTTTTTTTCTTTTCAAGTTGATGATCCGGAATATGTTGTTCTTAATTATAAGTACTAACCTAATACCCGTTCGCTGCCACGGAGACAACATTATCGATGACGAACTCATGCGCAACAGCGCTCAACGAACGATTTCATATGCGTCAACGAGAGTCATGGTAATATACTAATATCATCCGCTCAGTCCATGGCCACGGTAACCTCCCCAACATTATCGATTTCATATGTCTCGCCTTCGCCGTGCTACACTAGGGTTGTAATTGTTTGGGATAAAGAAGGAGGACAGGCGCCGTAAGGCGAAAGTTTTCCTCCGAAATAACCGGAGCCTCCCCAAGAGGCGATTAAGGTTTCGTGAGGATTTTGATGACGCACGCTGATCTGATAGGCGGGGCGCATAGGAGATCTTCTCGCTGGTTGAGGATGTCCTCGTCGGCGAGCAAGGGCAAGGAGAAGGAGCTCCCGTCGACGAGGGCGGCGAGGGCTAATCTGGAGGAGGCCTTGGGAAAGCTGGACATATCTGAGAAAGAGGCTACACCTCTTGTGATCGATGATCTGGAGCAGGTCGTGCTGCCATGTTCCACATGAAGTCACGCTAGATGACAAGATTGACGTCACCTGACCATCCTGGCAGGTCAATCATTCATCTGACACTAGTGTCGCCAATTTTTCGGCAAGGGGACAGACAAGGGTGACGTTTTGGTCCGTCACGACGAAACGGGCCGGGCGGGCCTCGGGCTGGGTATGGCAGTCATGGATCCAAGACGGTTCCTGAAATCCGTCTAGAGAATTATCTATGGCGCGGCTCCGGCAACGGATGGCAGATCCGTCTTAGTTCAGCCTTTATGGCGGATATTTGATTTTCCACCACGGGCTTAATCCGTGGTTGAAAACCGGGTATGTTGTAGTGAAGCCACAAGTCAAATATGCATGCAAAAGGGTTTCTTACTTTCATGGTGTCATTTTTGGCACTCTCATTTCTCAACACAATTTTTTTAGCACCCATTTATTGCAGAACCCTTTTAGGACGCCACCGGTATCCAACTGATTCCGCATTGCGATCAGGAAGCATGTCATTTTGTGGATACATGTCTTCCTTTCATTGAAGTCATTGTGAATGTGTCTCCAATATGATTCACGAGTTTGTTGTGTGCCGCGATTGGCGTCTAGGCTTAGCGCCATCCATGAGTTGCACAACAACACATCCTCCATGTCGCTCCACGTCCTGCCTCTTGAACCCGGCCTCTTGTTAACCTCGCCGGTCTCAGGATCATGCACGCCCACTTCATCATCCTGGCTAGCCTCTCCATCATGGTCCTGGCCGACCGCATCGCCCTGGCCGGACGCCGCCTCCTACAAAAACACGAAATGCACAAACTGGCCGGCACAATCAATTTGAACATGCACAAAACACACACCTCGCCAAGCTCGGGCGTTTCACCGATCATGTTGGCGTCACACTAACTGAAGAGATGGCACCGGAAGCTGTCGAGTCGCCGCTTGTGAATCCTGTACGACGCAGCGCCGACGACACATTGTAGACGACCTCCTCGTTCAGGTTGATGTCGCGGCTTGGGTCGACGCACGCCGCCCCCAGATTGTTGGGCGATATGGAGAAACGTGACAGTTGCGTGGTCGTCACCATGCCCGGGTCGGCGAAATAGTGCGGGGAAGACGGCGACGAGTTCCCGCAAGGGGCGGCGTAAGTGGTGCTACTTTGGCTAATGGCGACCAGCATGTCAGCAGTGAGGACTTGGTCATGCGTCGCCTTATCCTTCGCCCGTACTCGCCGGTCTTATCGACGAGCGGAATCGAGCTTGCGTAGCTGCGCGCTCCAACGACAGATCCTCCTGCTTCCGCTTCATTCCCTTTTTCTCGGCTGCTGCTTCGGCGTCAGCGGCTTGCGAGGTAGCGTGAGGCCGAGAATCTTTGGCTCCATGGTCGACAAAGACGAGGAGGTTGTGGCGGCGGCAAGGTCTTGTTAGCGCTCTATGCAATTAAAAGGCAGCTCTCTTGTCTTGAATTTATATCATCCAGTGGTGAATCCCTGAGAAAGAATTCACAATAACGGGAAACTATAATTCTTGTACTAAACCTTCTGCAGTTGTACTTAAATTCCTGACCTGTGGCTTTTTGCGTTTACATTTACTTCGGTATAATCATTAGACAACAACAATTTGGCATTTCTGTGCTGCTCAGTTTGGAACATGTAGCAAACGGAAGATCTATTTACCTGTTATTGGATCAGAGAGTTTGACTTTTGTGTTTTACTGGAATCTTACTAGTATCAGCACTCTTTATCCGTTTATCTGTAGTCATATGTGTGAAATCAGTTGAAGACTCGACCTTTCAGGGGGTGATTTTCTTCAGATTTTGTCCATTTGATCACGAGATTCAGTTCCAGTTCAGAGCAGTTTTACTCTGATGGTTTTGTGGATTGGTTTATTGATGAAAGTATTAAACCATGTAACAAATGAATCTGTCCCCTCATTTTCTGCGTGGTTTATCGATGCTTCTTTCTTCTATTTTTCTGGAAACGCTGTCGATGGCATTACATGGGGATGTGCACTAACTCCTACCCGCCCGAAGTCCGCTGACGGTGGCGTGATTGTGCCGCTGGGGAATCGGGGTCAGTTGGTGATACGGGAGTGATATGAGGAAGCAATTGGGATGATCTGGTGGCGGAAGGACTACTGTCTATCGGCCGCGGAATGCTAGAAATATCGGAGGTGTGGTAGACATGGAGGATGATGTTTTCATGGAGCTAGAGGATGGAAATGAAGTTGAGAAGGAGAAGATCTCATGGGAGATTCAGGCCCTATACTGCGCGAATCGGAAACCTAGCACCAATGCAATTTTCGACTATTTTGAGGAGACCTGGCAGCTTCGTACGGGTGTGAAGGATGCACCACTGTTGAAGAAGCACTGCATAGTTGCCCGAAAATCCGCTTTGTCTCCCGAGCACGGATGCTCCCCATATCTTGTCCCCACGAAGTCACCAAAATTCGTGTACAACGGTTGCATTATATCCGTCAGTTATTAAAATTCCCGGTTGAAAATAAGGTGATTTCTAGTAGTGAGGCCCTCTTTGACTTAAATTTGGGTGCCTTTTATTCCTTGTTACTGATTTTTTTTCCAATTACTAGTAGCTGCGGATGAATTCAGCTGTATTTACCTGTAACTAAGCTGCCACGTCTCAGTCTCGTTAGTTTCTACTAGCACTATAACTTTTGTATCCATGAAAAGTAACCGTCTTCAAGGTCTATTTGATTCTTGCCTTTTATGTTATAAGGGTTTCAGTCCATTAGTATGGAAACTAGATTAACTAGTTTAAAGGATTAGATAGACTCCAGAGTGCATGAGCAATTCCCTGGTAGTTACCGCGGAAACTTTGTAACTTAGTTTTACAGTTTCGGGCTATCTCTTGGTAGTCATACCTGTGTACCATTCACCTTTGTGGCTAAGTTAGACTAATCCCCAATGGTAAAACTTATGTAACCACGAGTAACATAACTAGTTCAGCACACCACTCGCTACTACATGTGTACACTACCTCTGCTCTGGAAGCCAACAAACACACTCCGTCTGTTCCTAATTATAAAATGTTTAGGTGTTTCACGTGCTGACTATGTGAGTGAACATAAACATGTCTAACAAACGGCGCGACCCAAACGGACACCCATCTTGTCCGCGTTTTGTCATTTGGGTCGCGAGATAGAAAACAAATGTCTGTGCGTGTCCTCCGTGCCTACTAGTGCACCCAACGCGACGACACATTTTTCATTTTTTTTTTCATTTATAGATAGGGGCCACAAACGGCCGGTTTTATATTAATAAAAATAAAAAAACCTAGATAGCTAGGTGGCCACCAGTCGCCGGAGCCTACTCCTCATTGTCAGATGCGTCGAGGATGACGTACTCCGGGGCCTGGTAGAGATACGTCGGTGGCGCTGCTCCGGGAGAAGCGTGGAGGGGTCGCCGGTCCATGTCCACGACCAATCGAGCCACGGCGCGAACCAAGCCGGCGGCTGGTACTGCGGCTCCTGCTGCTGATACTGCTCCAGCTGCAGCTGCGCCTCCGCCTACATGGCAGACTGGTGGAGCACCATGTCGAGCCCGACCCAGCAGGTCACCTCGTCGGTGTCGATGGAGAGGAGGGAGTTCTCGACAGCCACCCTGTATTCGGGGTCGTCTTCCTCTTCCTCCTCCAGCTCCTCTTTCACCACGGGCGTCGGTGGGGGTGGAGCATGACCGCGAGCAGGAGCACCGCGACTGCATGGGGGAGACGAAGGAGGAGCATGGGGCCCGTTGCGTGCGCGCCGAAGTATGCCTGGCGGCGCATATCGTGCTCGTCGTCGAACCACGTGTCTCAATAGGGACGTTCTCGGTGAAAGCCAGGTGGTTGACGAGGTCGGCGGGGAGTTAGGCCCCGCGCTTCTGGATCTCCCTCGCACGAGTGGTGAAGCTTGTCGGAATGGGAGAGTATTCAGGTGCCACTTGTCGGGGAGGTGGACGTCCGACCATGGCACTGGGATGGCGTTGTCCCAGTACCACTAGCACTTTCACTTCTGCAGGTACGGCCGCTGCCACACACGCCGGTCGCCCTCCACTGGTGGCGTAAGCTAGAACGACGCGGCGGCAGGTGCGGCGGCTGTGGCGGCGCGGCGCTGTCCTGATGCTGTTGGCGGTGAGGGACCAGCGTGGGGACGGAGAGTGGGGTTGGTCGCTATCCGCATGTACCATGCAATAAAAAGGACCCGAAGGGTAGACGAAAGGGCGGTTGGGTCGCTGCCAGGTTGGCTCGAAGCGGACACCGAGCGGACACTCCGTCTCTGTCCGTGGAGACGCAAACCTGACCCAAATTTGGGCCAGGGAATTGGTCGCGGCGGAAGCGCGACGGACAGAAAATAAACACGGGGCACATTTGCGTCGCCTTGCCGTGGTGGGCCATGTTTTTGTCGAACACAACGCAAACGGACGCATGCGGACTCATTGCGTCGCGACGTTGGAGTTGCTCTAAATACATCTAGATGCATGTGAATTTGGAAAAAAGTAAAACATGTTATATTTAGGAACAGAGGGAATACTAGTTGACGTCGTTTTGTCCAAATTCGGATGTATCTACACACTAAAACGGCGTCTAAATACATCCAAATTTAGACAAATTCACGTCAAGTCGGAGGGAGTACTTACTATTTATTGACATCATTTAGATGGGAAATGAAATGTCGGATCGCTCATACACGGCAAGCAACTCTCGGTAGTAAGAGCATCTCCACCGGTGCGCCCAATAGCGTTCCCAATAGGCCTATCAACGGATTGATCTCAACAGCAGCCACAACGCCTGTGGGCCGAACGACCCGGCGTTCCCCGCGTCGGAGGGGCGCCCTGTTGGAAACAAGAAGGCCAAGTCTGACAGGAACAATGCATCGTCCGCGGCGTCCGTGCAAGCGTCCATTGACAAGTGCCTCGCCGAGGTCACAACCATGTCGAAGCAAAACGCAAGCACCTTCACCGACATTTGGTCGTCTTTGATGAGCAAGCATGACGAGAAGGTCGCCGTGGAGAAGGTCGTCGAGAAGGAGAAGGTCACCGTCGAGAAGGAGACGCTCGCTGTCGAGAGGGAGAAGGCGTAGGAAGCTATCATGCAAGCCGACACGGCAAGAATCCAGGCTATGTTGGAGGCGTCACAATCCGTCGACCGGAAGATGAAGGAGGAGTCCAAGATCTTGACCGCCGACCTCTCCGCCTACCCAGCGCCGATTAGGGCTTGGTTTGTGCTCTGTCAGCAGCGCATCTTGCGTGAGACGGGTCTTATGCCGCCGGAGCCGATGCCGATGGACACGACGGTGCAGCCAACGATGAGCACGACGCCCTCCGAGCCGGAGCCAACGCCGCACCCCGGCTGGCAAGACGTGGAGACACAGGAGGAGCCGGTGATGACGATCGATTGATTTACATGCATTCGATGTTTCATAATTGTAATACCCCGTTGCCGCCGGCGGTCACTGGGACGTGAGGAGAGGGATAACGCCGCTTGTGGAGAGCGGCCATCGTAGAAGTTGCCGCTTGTGGGGAGCGGCCACTGGAGAAGTTGGGGATGAGAGAGAGGAACAGGAGCAACCCGTGTTCAGTTCTGTTGTTTTATGCCCCTTGTGTTGATCTCCTGTTCTCCTTATTCCCCCATCTCCAAGCATCGATCTGTTGGGCTGAGCCCAATCACCACCTCACTCAATTGTGTCCATGGGAGTATGTCGGGTGTTACACTACCGCCCCGGCAAAACATTGCTTGTCCCCAAGCAATGGCGTGCTCAGGTCGCAACAAGGTGTAACTCCCACTTCGATATTGTGGTCGTCTGGCCTTGGCACAAACCGATAAAGCAGATGCATAGATTGAGACTGTACCTGGGTCCCAAGGTGCTGACAAGTCGTCCAAGCCTATGATGAGACCGTATGCTTGAGCACCATTACTCTGCATCCTCCATGATCGTGCAGTATGGTTCGGCTCTTGTTCACCATTCATGGTCGCCAAGAATCCACCAGGATCCCATTGTAGGTGTGCATCCAAGACCTGGACTGACGTGGGGTAACCACGACAAGCGCCAGGGTCGAGTACCCCAGGTTGATTGAAAGGGAGAAAGGAGGTAGTGCTGGTGATTTTGACGGCTGACAAGCAAGGCGATTTACCCAGGTTCAGGCTCCCGAAGGATAACACCCTACTTCCTGCTTGTCTGAGATTGATAATATGGAGGTGTTACAATGGCGATCCCGGTGAGATGTCGATCTCGCTAGGGTTTAGGTGGTGGAATAATAGCGTGCCCTAATCGGCGGCCCTCCCAGCCTTTATATAGGAGGCTAGGTCTCGGGAGTTCGCAACCGTCTAGGTTTACAGGTAAGGTAGGTCTCTACCGCCATAGGCTACGCCATCCTTGGGGCACACTCTGTCTTCTTTGGGCCCCCTTCGTGGGCCTCGAGTGTTGCCATCTAGTAGGCCGCATGCTGGGCCCTAGTCCTTGCGTGTACCAGGTACCTTCATGGTGGGGTACCCGAAACGTAGGCCCATGTCAGTAGCCCCCGAGTGTTTGATCGAGTCGAAGAATCGGGTAAGGACTTCTCCCCGGGTGCACGTCGTCTTTTACCTGTCAGAAAATGTTTGCTTCGAGTCGGTAGTACATCGACCACTGTTTATGTTCATGTTTTGCTGTCCAGTCGACAGGTCTTAGGGATAATGACATAGCTGGCCTGGTTCACTCGACGGATCGAGACCAGTTAAATGCACTTGGGCAAAAACCTAGCTAGCCTACTTCAAGCTCGAGTCCCTAGACTCGAACCTAGAAAGAGCTGACAAGCTTCGACTCAGGCCGCGGAGGTCTTACAGAGGACATTGTGGTATGATAAACTGAGTACCCAACGCGTCCGTCGGGATTTTCTTCATGCCTGCTGGCACAGAAATTACAGGGTAAGCGCAGCGTGACAGGGATATACATCTCGGGTACCCTACCATAAGGGTACCTGGTGCACGTGTCGACTAAGGCCCAACTATCAAGAGCCTACATGAAGCCCATGACGAAAGGCCCAACAAGATGGAGTACCCTCCAAGATTAGACATAGGCATAGTCGGTTTATACTTTCCTTACATGTAAACAGGGTCGGTTACGGACTCCCGAGACCCAGCCTCTTATAAAGGCTGGGAGGGCCGTCGATCCTGGACAAGCCATACTCGAACCACCAAAAGCCCTAGCGAGATAGACATCTCGCCGGAGCTCCCTTGTAACCACATAATCTCACACGATCAATACTAGACAAGCAGGAAGTAGGGTCTTTACCTCCACCCGAGGGGCCTGAACCTGGGTAAATCTTTGCCTCTGCTTGTCAGTCGACGAAACTACCAGTACTACCACGTTCTCTCCCCATAATCTCAACCCTAGGTCCTTAAACTTGAGATTTGATGAGTTAACCCATCGTCAATTGGCGCCGTCTGTGGGAAAGAATAGTGCTGGACTCACGGTTTCTTTGGTTCCATCGGAAAACGGCGACTCGCCGATCGGATCTACAAACGGCAACTCGCCGGCTGCATCAACAAACCAGAACTCGCCGACTCGCCGAATCACTCGACAAACGGCAGCACGCCAGCCTCACCTGCAAAAAGCACATCAGATTCTCTGATGGATTTCGAGCCACACTCGCCAGAATTCCAGGAGACGTTCGCCGATCTCGAGTCAGGTTTGGGTTTAACCGTTGGCTCGTTCAATTTTTTCGTCAACAAGCTTGGTGTGCAGGACTTGACAGATCCACGCCAACTCGCGACTTCCGCACCCGAGGCTCCATCGGTTGCGGCTCTTTCGACTGCGGATCCATCAACTGCGTCCATACCATCGTCGATCCTCCAAGCCTGCTCGTCTGAACCATGTCGACTCGAGAGATCAACGAGCTCATTGAAGAACTCCAAGGTGAGGAGGCCGAATCAGCATACCGCACAAACGATCCCGAGCTCAATCTCCACTCGAGGATAGCTTCGACTGCGGGATCTCCCTCAGCGACTTCGACGAGCCCGAAACTCATATCGACAACTACGTCGACTCCGAGATCTGCACCAACAACAACCTCGACTTCGAGATCCATAACAACTTCGCCGACACCGAGATGAGCATAGGCGATGAAGACATCGACAGCGAGATCCGTCCAGACGGACCACTCGACGGGTATATCGACTCCGACATGAGCCTCGATGAAGACGTCGAGTCCATGACGGGACTCGAAAATACATACACATACCCTCGGGTGATACCCCAGCAGGTCTACGTTGCCTTCGCCGCAGAATCATCTGATGCTGCGGCCAGTCGCAGGCCTACAGAATTCCCGTGCACGGTTACTATGCCGGACGGAGTCACAAATCTCACAATTACTGCTGAGATGGCAGCAAAAGCAGATAAAGTTATCAAGGAGTGCACAATGATGCCAGCAGACGCAACACGGGAGGAGATGTTGACCTTCCAGTACTTCAACTGGCAGGAATCACTTCGACTGCAGCAGATCAGAGCAACACTCGAAGAACGTAAAAAGCAAGCTAGCTTGTCGAGTGCGCGAAGAAGACAGCTCTCCCTGAGCTCCACCGGGCGAGCAGACACAAGACCCAGATCAAGGCTGTCACACCTCGCGCCGGATGAGAGGGCAGCACTCACCCGCAACCTAGGCAACTCTTTCATGACATACGACGAGGAGGGAGTGCCAGTACCCAAAACAGCTGCGGGTGCTCTCTTTACCGCTGCAGCATACCTAGAGGCAATCAAGCCTCCAGCTGATGACCCCAATGCAAAACTACATCGCCAACAGATCAAATCACTCGCCTTAGCGGCGAAGGCCATACGCCAAATCCCAAAAACTCCAGGAGGGAGTCGAGATCGTGCCATAGTTGACACGCGTCGTGAAGAGCATAATCGCAGTGGTCGCCGCCACCACTCGAAGGAAAGAAGCGGCTCACGTCGGCGCAGGTCCAGGAGCAGATCACGCAGATCTTACAGTAGCGACTCGTACTCTGATCGGAGCCTGAGCCACACGGAGCTCTGTGCTTCACTCGACGCGTCCGCGAGACACGGATGCCCAAAGGGTTCAAACTCACATCTGAACAGCCCAAGTACACGGGTCGACAGGAACCTTCAGGGTGGCTGGAAGACTACAGGCTGGCTGTCGCGTGCCAGCGAGGCACAAATATCACAGCCATGCAATACATACGACTCATGCTCGAAGGCACAGCCCGCGACTGGCTCAAGGCTCTACCTCCATCAACATACGACTCGTGGGATCACTTCCGCACAGACTTCATCAAAAACTTCGAGCCTCTATGTGAGCGCCCAAAAACGTTCGAAGAGCTGCGAGCTTGCGTTCAACGGTCAGACGAAACGTTGAGGTCATACATCGACGATGGACTGAGATACGCAACTCAGTTGGAGTAATTTCAGAAGATATGGCCATGGATGCTTTCATCATGGGCCTCGCCAGGCGAGACTTCAAAGAAGCACTTGGTCGCCAAAAGCCAACCTCTGTGGCTAACCTCCTGAAGATCGCGACTGAGTGGGCAGACGGAGAAGACATGGCGCACCACACGGGTCCTCACCCCGTGACAATCATGAAAGCGGCAGTCGAAGCCGCAGAGACTCATACAGAGACGACCGAAGGCGCAAGCGTTCAAAACGTCACTACGACGATGACAGACCCGAATTCATGGCGGCTGGGTTCTCCACACCCCGCAACGACCAAGACAGAAGCGACCGACGGTCAGAAGATCGACGGGACAGTCGAGATGACGGGACAGTCGAGATGATCGCCGGGACAGTCGAGACCGCGGCCAACGCACGACAGCTACAAGAGGAAAGACTGGCGCAAGTCGCGCTCGGCGCACAAACCGAGCGATCATTCGAAGAAAAGATGGATGCTGATTGCAGATTCCACCTGTACAAGGGGGAAGACGGAAAATTGCGCTCCAATCACTCGATGAGAAACTGCAGAGAATTCGACCAACTAGCGTCTGAATACGTACAACTCAGAAAGGCAACAGCCGCACACGCACCCGCACCTGCACCTGTGCCTCAGCCAAACAATGTGCCCGTTCTGATGGCACCACCTCCACCACCACAGCCTGCCGCAGGCGGAAATATCGCGGGTGCCATACACCCGTACCTCGGGTGGACGAACCTCAGTACCCTCCGCCCCAAGGGCAGATGTACATGATACAGAAAGGTCGCCCTTCCAACAGGGAGCAAAAACTTCGCACTCGACAAGTAAACATGGCGGTCATGTCACCTCCTGCCGTAACTGAATTCTTGAAGGGATCCGAAACTGCAATAAGCTTCAGCAGAGAGGACCACCCACCATCGGTCGTTCGTCCAGGGCACTCTGCTCTGGTACTCGACGCCAAATTGGAGGCTACGCCATGTCCAAGGTCTTCATGGATGGTGGCAGCGGCATAAACATCATCTTCGCAGATACGCTCCGCAAAATGAACAGGTCAGTCGAAAACCTGCCAAGATCTTCAAATACCTTTCACGGTATCGTCCCAGGCAAAGCAATAAGCCCAGAAGGCACCATACAACTCGACGTAACGTTCGGGGACAAGAACCACTTCAGGACAGAGTCGATTGAGTTCGAAGTTGTCGACTGGAAGTCACAATACCACGCCATACTTGGACGCCCGACGTTCGCTCGATTCATGGCGGTCCACACTATGCATACCTCCAGCTGAAGATGCCTGGACCAAAAGGAGTAATCACAGTCAAGGAAACTTCCAAAAGTCCGACTCTTGCGACCGAGAGTTTAGCAAAATCTCTGAGATGTTCGGCATGGAAGCAACACTCGCCGATCTAGCGGTCTCCAACGATCGAACACTTATGCCGGAGCACAAGAAGGTGGCAGTCGACAGAGCATTCAATGCCACCAATGACACAAGGTCGCATCAGGTGCACCCGACTGACCCGACCAAGACAGTCAATGTCTCTCGAGTCTGCCTATCGCATAGGAAAGCGCGCTCGTCGAATTCCTCCGTGAGAACTGGGATATATTTGCGTGGTGTCCAGCCGACATGCCAGGTATTCCCAGGGAATTCGCCGAGCACTCTCTCCAATTATTTCCAGATGCTAAACCAGTCAAGCAAACAATGCGCCGCATATCCGGCCCGAAAAGAACCGCAGTCGAAGCCGAAGTCGACAGACTACTCGCAGCAGGTTTCATCAGAGAAATCAAGAAATCACAATGGGTGGCCAACCCCGTACTCGTAGAGAAGAAGCACACAGATATCCTTCGGATGTGCGTAGATTTCACAGCACTCAATAAATGCTGTCCAAAGGATCACTTTCCACTACCTCGAATCGACCAGATCGTCGACTCCACCGCCGGGTGCGCTCGCTTGTCCTTCCTGGATGCTTACTCGGTTACCACCAGATAAGGATGAAGGAAGAGGATGAAGAGAAAACGGCGTTCATAACCCCACTCGGGGTCTACTGCTACACAACAATGCCTTTCGGGCTCAAGAACGCAGGCGCAACCTACCAGCGCATGATGCAAGACTGCCTCAAGAAGCAAATTGGGCGAAACGTCCAGGTCTACGTAGATGACATCGTCATCACAACAAGGGAGGAAAACACACTACTCGATGACTTGCGAGAGACGTTCGCAAACCTCAAACGCTTCCACATCAAGCTCAACCCGAAGAAGTGCACGTTCGGCGTGCCAGCCGGGCAGCTCCTGGGTATCTAGTCTCGGCTCGTGGAATCGAGGCGGACCCGGAGAAAATACAGGCCATCTTGACGATGCAAAGGCCTTCAAAGCTCCATGACGTGCAAAAGTTAGCGGGTCGAGTGGCAGCACTCAGTCGATTCATCAGCAAACTAGGCGAAAAAGCACTCCCGTTCTATCGACTGATGAAGAAAGCAGACAAATTCGAGTGGACGCCAGAAGCCGAAGCAGCCTTCACGGACCTCAAGCGAGTCCTCACAAGCCCTCCAATCCTCGTCGCACCAAGGGAACGCGAGCCACTATACCTATATGTCTCCGCAACTAACAGGGTGGTAAGTACCGTACTGGTAGTCGAACGCAGGGAGGAGGGACACGCCCAAAGCATACAACGCCCAGTCTATTACTTGAGTGAAGTGCTCTCCATATCAAAGCAGCGGTACCCGCACTATCAAAAGCTGGCCTACGCCGTGTTCATGTCCTCAAGGAAGCTGACGCACTACTTCGCAGAGCACCCGATCACTGTAATCAGCACCTCAGGGATCGGGGACATCCTCACAAACCCCAACGCAACTGGGCGAGTCGCAAAATGGCTCATCGAGCTAGGACCACGAGATATCAAGTATGATTACCCGAAGGCCATCAAAGCACAAGTCTTACCTGACTTCCATACCGAGTGGATCGAAGCTCATTGCCAGGAGCACCAGATGTGTCCAACTCATGGACTATGTACTTCGACGGCTCAAAGAAGAACGAAGGCGCAGGCGCAGGTGTCATCCTCATATCACCAAAAGGCGACAAGCTTCGCTATATCCTGCAGATGGGATTCGAGTTCCATCCAATAACGAAGCTGAGTACGAGGCCCTGATCCATGGCATGCGGATGGCCAAAGCCCTCGGTGCACTCGACTGATGATCTATGGTGACTCGAATCTTGTGGTGCAGCAAACAATGAAGGCCTGCGATGCAATCGCAGATAACATGATCGCCTACCGTGACCTGTACAACCTCATGGAGGGCAGCTTCGAAGGCTGCGAGTTGCGGCACATAGGGCGCGAGAGCAACGAAGAAGCAGATAAGCTAGCCAACATTGGCGCGACCAAAGCACCAGTTCCACCTGGTGTCTTCCTCGAGCGCATCGAGCACAGGTCCATCAAGAAAAGCGAACATCTCCTACATCAGCCGCACCAGCCAAGAGCAAAGCACCTAGCACAGAGGACCCGCCAGTCGAGGTACTCCTCATTGAGCCAACTTGGACTCAACCTTTCCTCGCATACATACTCCGCGGCGAGGTACCTGAAGACATAACAGAGTCAAGACGCGTCACTCGACGATCTAAAGCATACACCGTCATCAACGGCGAACTGTACAAGCGCAGCGTATCAGGTATGTTCCAACGATGCATAGCATTTGAAGATGGCCAAGCCATCCTTCGTGATATTCATGCAGGTACCTGCGGGCATCATGCCAGCAGTCGATCACTCGTAGCCAAAGCCTTTCGCGCAGGCTTCTACTGGCCCACAGCACTCAAAGACGCGGAGGACATAGTCAAAAGGTGCATCGGCTGTCAAAAATTCGCCACAAAGCCGCATGCACCCGCATCGGCGTTGAAGACAATACCATTGGCCTGGCCCTTCGCGCAGTGGGGGCTCGATATGGTCGGGCCACTCAAAAAATTCTCCCATGGAGGGCATACTCACCTTCTGGTGGCGGTCGACAAGTTCACCAAGTGGATTGAAGCAGTCCCTATCACAAGTTCGACTGCCACTACAGCAGTCAACTTCATAAAATCCATCATATGATAACGGTACAAACTTCACGGCTGAAGAGTTCCGAACTTTCTGCAAAGAGCAAGATATCACGCTCAACTACGCATCCGTGGCACTGATACGTCTCAAACGTATCTATAATTTTTGATGTTCCATTCTTGTTTTATACCAATTGCTACATGTTTTGCATCTACTTTATATCACTTTTATACATTTTTTGGGACTAACCTATTAACAAGATGCCGAAGTGCCAGTTCCTGTTTTCGCTGTTTTTGTATTCCAGAAAAGCTAGCCTGGAAATATTCTCGGAATTGGACGAAACTACACGGGGGTCACTATTTTTCCAGAACAAGCCAGAAGGACCGAAGGAGCAACGGAGGGGAGCCAGGAGGGCCCCACGCGCACCTAGGGCACGGGGCCCCCCTCTGCCGCGCCCTAGGGTGGTGTGGACCCCTCGGGGTCTCCAGCCGCCGCCCTTTCGCCTACTTATTCCCCCCGACGCGAAAACCCTAAGTACCTGAGCAAATATACACGAAAAGTTTCAGAGACGCCGCCGCCGTCAACCCTAGCTCGGGAGGGTTCAGAACCTCTTCCCGGCACCCTGCCGGAGAGAGGGAATCATCACCGGAGGCTTCTACATCGCCATGCCTGCCTCTGGAGTGATGCGTGAGTAGTTCATCCTTGGACTACGGGTCCATAGCAGTAGCTAGATGGTTGTCTCTCCACTTTGTGCCATCATGTTTAGATCTTGTGAGCTGCCCTACATGATCAAGATCATATTATTGTAATGCTACATGTTGTGTTTGCTGGGATCCGATGAATATTGAATACTATGTCAAGTTGATTATCAATTTATCTTATATGTTATTTAAGATCTTGCATGCTTTCCGTTACTCGTAGATGCTTTGGCCAAGTTGATTCTTGTAACTCCAAGAGAGAGTATTTATGCTAGATAGTGGGTTCATGCCTCCGTTTAATCTGGGACAGTGACAGAAAGTTCTAACGTTGTGGATGTGCTGTTGCCACTAGGGATAACCTAACGATGCTATGTCCACGGGCATATGTGTTTGTTTACATTACGCGCTTTACTTAATGCAATTATCCGTTGCTTGCAACTTAATACCAACGGGGGACTCGGATGACAACCCGGCGGTGTATTATTAGTCATAGATGCTGTTGGATAACGGTCTATGTATCTTGTCGTAATGACCAATTAAATATCATAGTAGTCAACATGTCATATATATGCATTGTCATGCTCTCACTATTTGTCAATTGCCCAGCTGTAATTTGTTCACCCAACATGTTAGTTATCTTTTATGGAGAGACACCACTAGTGAACTGTGGACCCCGGTCCATTCTTTTACACTGATTAAACAACCACAAACTGCAAACTGTTCCTTTTTCATTCTCTGCAATTTAATACTCATTTTCCACACGAGACATTTAATCCTTTGTTTTCAGCAAGCCGGTGAGATTGACAACCTCACTGTTTCGTTGGGGCAAAGTACTTTGATTGTGTTGTGTGCAGGTTCCACGTTGGTGATCGTGTTGCGCCGTGCGGCCACCAACAACCTTCTGACGAGTTGCTGCTCCTACTGGTTCGATAACCTTGGTTTCTTTCTGAGGGAAAAATTGCTGCTGAACTGCATCATACCTTCCTCTTGGGGTCTCCCAACGAGCATGTGATTCATGCCATCAGGCACACCCGCAGTCCAATGGCCAAGTCGAAAAAGCCAATGGACTCGTGACGAGCGGAATCAAGAAACGCCTCCTGGTGTCACTCAAAAGAGCCGCGGGTGCTTGGGTCGAAGAACTCCCATCTGTGCTATGGAGCCTACGCACAACTCCCAACGCTTCAACACAATTCACCCCATCCTTTATGGTCTACGGCGCAGAGGCAATCCTGCCATCAGATGTA
This sequence comes from Poa pratensis, assembly GCA_947311845.1. NCBI lineage: Eukaryota > Viridiplantae > Streptophyta > Magnoliopsida > Poales > Poaceae > Poa > Poa pratensis. The sequence continues at coordinate 39,161,262 of CAMZMU010000034.1, forward strand.
AGATTCAATGCACCACGAGTCGAGGCATACAACGAAGAAGATGCAGATGAAGCACTCGAAGATGCAGTCGACTTGCTCGAAGAAGCACGCAACACAGCGCTAGCACGCACAGCTGTCTATCAGCAAGACCTCCGCAACTACCACAGACGTCGACTGCGTACCAGGTCCTTTGAGGTTGGCGACCTGGTACTTCGACTGAAGCAAAAGAAGGTGCACAAACTCGCTTCTCCAGGGGAAGGACCCTTCATCATCACCGAGGTCATTGGTGGTGGAGCATACAGACTGAAGCACGCGAAGACAGGCGAATTCTCGCACAATCCTTGGAACGTTGCGCAGCTGCGCCGTTTCTATGCTTAGATTGCTCAGTCGCACAATGTAACAGGCACATATGTCGGATGGCTGCAGGTTTTAGACGCGCTCTTTTCCTTACCAGTGTACCTACGGGGACAGGAAGGTTTTTAATGAGGCGGCCTGCAGCTTAACATTGAAAAATGGAATATAATCACTGATTCCTCATATTTCTCCCTGCTTACTACTCGCATAGCTTATTTGCACAAACTTAGCCTCACCCGAATACTCGGGGGCTGCGCTATCTCAAAGCATGAGCTTTCACTCCTTATTCAAACATAATACCCAGCCACAGTCGAATACTCGGGGGCTGGGTCATAGAAATCATACATAAGCGAAAAAGTTGCTCAAAATCACGAGTTGAAACTTCAAACATCTCAAAAATTCACAGCCTCAATCGAACACTCGGGGGCTGTGCAATTTATGGTCCATACTCTTAAGTGTTTTTCATAAACCCCACTCGATACACTCGGGGCTGCGTACATACACATAAAACAAATATACACTACGTATAAATGGCAAAATTTACACTCGGGGCTGTCCTCTATACAGAAATACCCTAATCTTCCGGTTCGTCCTTGACTGGTAGAACAGGGCCCATAAGTTGCGTGTGATAACACTCAACCATTACTCTCACAGACTCGACTGTATCGTCGAGTTGCGACTGTGACAAAGTCGATCCAGGCACGGGTGGATGTAGCTGCAAATTTGGACGCTGACTCCGGATATACGCCATCGTTGCGTTGGCTCCATCCACAAGCTTCTGGGTGATAAAATCTCGAATAGGACCCGCACTCCGGAAAAGCCCGAGCAACGCATGGATTCCTTGAGGTTGCGGCCCAGTCGGGAAAAGAGTCTGGTTGATTCGACTGAAGGCCGACCTGCATAACTCAAGCAGCAGAGTCCACACTCGATCATTTAGAGTTGCGAGTATGCGCGCTCGGTGCTTATCCAAGCGAAAGTGCTGACGGCCCATCGTTGGTTCGTCAGTCGCATTGTTCAACCGCTCATCAACATGAGCTTGCTCCGCCTGGAAGTCTAGAACAAAGCCTGCAACAACGCATGTTGGATCAACAAAAAGGACAGACTATGAACTCTTGAGATCAAGGCGTCATGCTTACACTCGAGTTGTCTGTTCACAATCTCCATCTCGCCAAGCACATAGTCCTCTCGCTGAGTGGGTAAAGCAGGCCTCGCCCTCATCCTATCCAGCTCGCTCTGGGCATTTTTCAACTCTTGCTCCAGTTTTACAACTCGAGCGTTCATATAACGCATTACCACGGTATCATTTGCCACCTGAGCTCGAGATCGAGTGGAAGCACGATGCCGCGACGAGCCAGATGAAGTAGCGGCTGCCCGTTTCTGTTCCAAACATCATAAAAGTCTCATGTCAGGTATGAGAGATTCATCACAAAGCTCAGTCGAGTAACAGCACATAGCCTTACAGGCGCAAACATAACAAGGACCCAAATCCATACAAGCATGGCAAAAGCATACGCATACTCGCGATATCATAAAAGTATAATTACAGTCCATAAAAAGGGAAGATGGCCCTAAAGTCTATGATGCAGACTCCGATCTAGCCCTACGCGCGCGATTGGCGACCTATGCTGACCGGCGCTCCACGGTAGTCATAAAAATTTCAGTTAGCTGCGCGGCTGGCTCGTTAACATGCTTCAGAGACACCAGCTTCCCGTCCGGTGTGACGCCCCAAAATCGGTACTATGCAGATTTAAGCGATCCCGCCAAAATCCGCATAATAACGATTTTAGGTCGCCCACCAGACATAACGTGCACGCCGAAACATGCGCGTTATGTGGGTGGAATTGTGATAACATTACAACAGTTCACGAAAGAATCCACAACAACAACAGAAGGAGAATATATACAAGAACGACTCAAACGAGTCAAGAACAACTGATACATTACAAAGATACAAGACACAGCGAAAGCAAAATAGCGTCCGATTACGGACAAGATACAAATTGGACTAAGAGTCCTGAAAATAACCATGGCGTCCATATCCCTGCCCAGGCCGAGCCGGAGGGATAACCAAGCTAACGTCGTCAGACTTCAAACCTGTTGACTGCACAAAAGAGTACAGCCCAAAGATGGGTCAGGCACAACCGCCTGGCAAGCAATGCTCAATTGATACCAACACAAAGACTGCCAAAATATAAAGGAAGGTGGACTGAGGCGCAGCAGCAGCACTAAACAACCTATAGAGACACACTACAACTTCCGTCTATTGGAGAGGGATAAGAGAGCGTGAACGAACCAACTAGCAACTAACACCAAACATAACACTTCCCAGATTCACCCCCTCAACCAAGTATGAGGAAGCAATCGAGGGAAACTCACACAGTTGTCAAATTTTAGTTTACATCTTATTGTGAAAGTAAGTCTAACTTACTAGTCAAGTTAATTAAAATCATTAGGTGTAAGTTGTTTATGATCTTGTTAGCCAGCATCCGATCCAAGTTGTCCATAACCGCGGACTCGGCTTCTCGAAAAGATTTAACCCTGCAGGGGTGCACTACTGTTAAGCCACACGCACGTTCAACCCTTAATGCCCATGAGTAACACACTTCCGTCGGTGTGTCGGCAGGATGTCGCGACAAGACGTTTTCTCTTCACTACCAACAAGTCCAGGGAGCCACCCATCTGAGTTGTTACCCGCGTCCAGAGTCCGGCCGATACCTCCGTAGCGGTCTCAATCGTTTGCGTCTACGCACTAGGTGGAACAGACCACAGTAGGAAAGGTCCACTTCGTGTCGCACCGCACCTATATGTCCCCCCATATCATCGAACCTCTCATCATCAGTCAAGTCTCATGCACATGCATATGAGCAAATGGAAAGCCCGAACTAGTTGCAGCTCCTGGACAAGTTGGTAGATCCAGTACTAAGTCGAGGGGGTTCCCATGGACCCCACATGTGGATAGTGCGCTCGTACTTGGATAAGAGGACAAGAACTGAGTTCCTAGTGCGACACTCAGCAGAACAAAACACCGACGCATTGGCCTTCCACCGGGTGCCTTATCATTTAGTTATAACCCACAAACATTATCATCATATTAAGTAAGTGAACCAAACTATCATACTAAGCAGGTGATACAAAAGAAAGACCGACTCGCAACAACAAACCTAAGCATGCAGCTACGACTCGCAAGGCCAACAGGTAAACAAGCAACAAGGTAATAGGATGTGGGGATAAGGCTGTATGGGGCTGCATGGTAAACATAAATGGGATCGAGACACAAGCATCGTAACATAAGGATAGCATAGATCAACGGCAAGAATGGAAGACAATGTAATGGTAGCAAGTGAGCAAAGCTTGCCTGGAAACACGGTAGGGGTAGCAGAACTTGTCGTTGCTCACATCATCTCAACGTCTTATCCGCGAAGAAGCAACAAACACTGGAAAGCGCAAAAGATGCATCTTACAACTACGGCAAAAGATCCAGCATGTTCATGATATGATGCATGACATGGCAAGATGCAACTTAAGTCAAATTAAGCGGAACCGAGATTCCGACAATTAATATTAGGGTTCAAGTTATTTATCTAACCACAAAGTTAAATGTTGATTAACATGTGAGGCATGGCATGGGTGAGCTACACAAATTAAATGGAATAGGGCAATAATTAATTAATTACCCAACACATTCCATATTTAATTATTTAGGTGATAATGCAAAAGACCACTAAGCAAATGATGCAAACATGATCATGGATGACATATTAATGTTCATTGCATTTTTCTAATAAAAATAGACATATAATTTGTATTAATTGGAGCAGTAAAACTCAAGATATAATTTATACAAGATTAACATATTTTCTGTAAAAGAAAAGACAGAAAAGAAAAAGGAGTGGGTTTATAACTCTGTAAGGATTCGAACTTGGGCCTGCTTGATGGAACAACAAGCGCACAGCCAATGGGCTACGGCTCAGGTTGTGTTAGGATTCAGAAGCGACACTATATGGAGTGCAGTAGCGAGGTTAACTGAACCCGAAACTGAAAAGCTTCAGACTTTCTTCCGAAGCAGAGGCGACGGCGGACGAACTGCAGAGGCTGCTGCTGGTTCCTGTTGTCTGTACGAACTTGAGGGCGCCGGAATGAGCTGGGTGTGCAGGAGGCGACAAAGGAGGGTGAAGCCAAGCGGGAGGAGCAGGAAAAATATGCACAACGGACAAGCTCCCAGCTTTGCACGCGCACGGTCATGGCGGACGAGCTCGGATTCGAGCGGAACAACGACAACAAGGATGGATTCGAAGAAGGGATGGGGGAACGGGACCAGAAGCTCACCCTGGAGTTGGTGGTGTAGGCGTTCGAACTCGACGGCGTCGGCCGGCGACGAAGACAAGGTAGATGGACGGCGAACTTGGCGTTCCCGCGGACGGACGATGTCGTGGAAGAAGAACTCGTTGGCGACGATCCTTCGCGGTCCAGCTCGATTCCTTCTGGCTCCGGGCGTAGTCGAGGACGGCGTGTCTCCTAGACGTGAATACGAGGCTCGGGGCGGCGTGTACTGACGGGGACAACGACGGCGTACGCACGGCCGGAGAGGAAGATGAGGAAGAACGCGACGGATCGAGGAGCTCCCGGCATGGTTCCTTCAGCGTGGGTGAGGCGGACATCGCGGCGCATCTCCAGGACATCTCGGACGAGCGATGCGGCGGCGCGTCAAGCTCCAACAGCTGCGGCCATGGCGTCGATTTCTTGGGTGATAGGAAGAAAGGGGAAGGGAGAGAGCTGGTGGCGGCGCAGGAGGGAGAGAGGCGAGCTAGGGTTCTCCAGGGGCAGCCGGGTGGAGGATTTAAGGAGGGGAAAAGGCAGGGAGGAGGAGGCTGGCCGGTGGAGGCCACCACGGTCACGCCGTGTGCGTGTGCTCCTCCGGGAAGACGACAAACAGAGGCAGGCCCTGTTGGGCCTAGCTGGGCTGAAAGGGGAAGGTGGCTTCGGTTGGGCTACAAAGAAGATGGGCGGAAGGAGAGCTCTGGCCACCAACGAATTTCTGGGGATTTTGCAATTATCCAGAAATTAAAAGAGAAAAGATAGATCAACATAGACAAAAGGGAAAAGAGTTAGGGAAGAGAGGAAAGAAAGAGGGCAAGACTTTTACAAAATAATATTTTTATAAACTTTAGTTTTGTATTTGAAATCATTTTACAAATATTCCCAAATATTAGTTTGGGGTTTTATTTAAAATAGCAAGAGAGAGAGATGGATTATTATTTGCAAAAACTAAAATAGGGTTTGCCAAAATAATATTTTTATTTCTTTAGCAAAACATGCAAGGTGATAACAAGATGCATGATGACATGATGATGCCAAAAAGAAAAACAAACAACACTAATTGGGGGAAAACTCCCGGGGCATTACATCCGGCCTCCGAGGAAAATCAGACAGAGCGGCCTTGAAGTCACCCTCTATCCCATGACCTAAAAGGAGCTTGAGGGTGGTTTCTGAGCCGCGTACCGTCAGGATGCGAGCAAAACTCGCCATCGTCGAGGTTCCCAGGCCTAGGACGTCGGCGAAGCCTTCCACAGTCGATGGAAGTTGGCCAGACGGGAACACGCCCTTGTATACGGCGCCGAGTGTGCTCGTAGACTTGGCGAGTGCATCCTTAGCTTGGGCGGAGACGGCGTCCAGGTCGCCAATAGCACGGTCGAGGGATAAATCGCCACTCGCCTGGTCTACAGGTGCCGGTGCGCCAACAGCTCCTTCAAAAATCAGAAAGAACAGAAACACTTACACAACATTCAGCGGCAACAGAAGTAAACAAAAAGTGGCAAATTTTACTAACCACCCACGTCTCGGGTGAGGCTAGCCAGCCGCTCAGCATACTCTTTCTCGCGCAAGGCAGCGGAGTTCTTGGCATCATCCAAAGCCTTCTTCGACTTAGCACGCTGCTTGGCGAGTGCATCTTCTAGCTCCTTCACCCGAGACTCAGCCGATGCCTTGTCATCTGAATTTGATGGCAAGAAGTAATTCAAACACTCAACTAAGCAAAGACAGTGCAAAAAGGAACTTCAGGTTACGAATCAAAATACACTTACGAGTGAGTTGCTCCAAACTGGTGCGCAGACTGTCTCTCTCTTGCTCCAGTTGGACAAAATCCTTGCCCGATTCTACCAGGTTGAGGTAGTAAGGCTGCAAGCACACGAAACCGGCATAAGTTATACATAACCAGTCCCATATGCGGACTCGACAAAAAGACACTTACGTGTTCTGTCCAAGGCGCAGGCTTCGCGGCTGATGTCCCGACCTCCGGAGTTGCGGCACTCATAGCCTTGGCCGTCTCAATAGCAGTAGCCGTGGCTGCTGATTGAATGACATCCAGAGCCACGTGAGAGACTTCCGGGTGCTCAGGGGTCGTAATCTTCTCGGATGGAGGAGTCGGTGGACGCACAGTCTCAGCACTGCGAGTGACAGAAGAAATACAGCATAAGCACAAAATCAACAACACAAAAAACTTTAGTACAAAAAGCTCAGGAGCATACCTGTGCTCTTCTTCCTCCTCACTATCAAGGTTGTCAAAATTGGGACCTCCAAAAAGCAGCTCCTCACCCGACTGAGGAGGAGGAGCTGAGCTCAACGGGCTCACATTCAAAGGAGCCGCTGTGGTAGAAGGAGACGAGCCCGAGTCTCCGTCATCTTTCACATCTAACTCCTTCGCGGGTGAGCTCGTGGACGAAGACATACCTCGGGCCACCCGACGACGCTTGCGAGTGGGAGTCTCGCTCACATGATCAGTCGTGGCGGGCTTTCCGGCCTGCACTTCCTCTGCCCCTTCCTCTTTGACCTCTTCCATAGGAGATGTGGTAGCCGAAGGTAGAGGCGATTCATCCCCTCCCTTCGTTTCTACCGTTTGCACCTCCGTTTCATGATTTGGGCCATCTTCGGGAAGAGGAGGAAGGGTTGATGCAGTTGAGTGGCCCTGCATACCAAAAACAGCAGTCGAAAGTTACAAAGATGCACAACGAAATAACACAACCAGGAGATCATAAACTTGATTGCTCACTAACCTCCTCCAAAGGCCTTTCAGCACCATAAGGAGTGACGGGGCAGTCGACGTTGCAGGGCTCGCTGGATTTCGTGCTGGTAATGGACCGCACATATGACACCAGCTTGCTCTTCGACAGTTCCTCCTTGCTTATTCGGGTGACGTCGAGCGCACCCTCATACTCCCACATGGGGTGGGCTCGAGCGCGGAGCGGCCACACCCGCAACTTCACAAAGGTGGCAATCAAATGCACACCTGTTACGCTGCTTAGCAGCTCTCCAATCTTCGACAGCAGAGGCGCCGCTTCTGCCTTTTCTTCAGCCGAAAGCGGGTGGTCCCAGGCATTCGTCCTCACGAGTATACCAGCAGTCGAAAATGCCGGGACTCCTTCCTGGTCGACGCGCACATAAAACTACCTCTTCCTCCACCCTTGCGCCGAGTCGACTGGCTTCAGGGCAAAGTAGCGGGTGTCGCTGCGCACTTGGATCCCGAAGCCGCCAACAGGATAGGTGCGGCCGCCTCAGTTGTTGGGCCGGACCATGAAGATCGACTTCCAGAGGGCCCAGCTGGGAGAGACTCCCAAGTAGCACTCACACAAAACCATAAAGCAGGCAATGTGCATAATGCCATTTGGGGTGAAATCGTGGATTTGCACCCCGTAAGCAAACATCAAACCACGAACAAAGTCGTGGAGGGGAAACGAAAAACCGCTTGGAAGAAACTCCGCAAAACAAACGCGCTCGTTAGCGCGAGGCTCGGGAGTACCTCCATGGGCGACGGCGCGCGGACGAACAGCTGGTCCGCGGGTGGCAGCATTCCCTCCTCGCGAAGCTTGTCCAGATGCGCCTCCTTAAGGGTGGATTTCACCCAATCGCCATCGCTCTTCTTGAGGTCGACGACGGGCGCAGATGCGCCAGCCGCAGTCTTCTTTCCCTTCAGAGCGGCCGCGTCGGCCGCGGGCGCGTCGGCAGCAGCAGTTTTTCTCTTTGGCGCCATGGCAGTGGTGGTTAAGGGGAACAGCAGGAGCTCGGGCGCAAGAACAATGGGGAAGCGAGAGCAGAACGATGAAGCAGGGGCGGCGCATAGAGCAAATGGAAAGTAAAAATAATGCCAGCGCCGTTTCCCCTATTTACCACAAATCAAAAAGCGATCACAACCGTTCAGATCATAATTGTGCGTTCCGCAACCAATCCCACCGTACACGTGCCAACCGCGGAGGGTAACCGTCGCTGGCCACTCGCCCACTACGCACGCAAAAAGAGGAGCCATCATCACGCCTCCGTAAAAAGTGGGCCAGCGCGGTCATATCAAGTCCAAACGGCACCGTTGTTCGGTCAGCGCTGCACAATGGGCCCACATACGTCTCACGTCCCATCCATCGCAGCATAACGCACGCCACCGCGTGTCAGGCAGCACAGTCGCCAAAAAACGTCATCCCTGACGTCATCGCAAGCGCTCTGATCAGAAATACATTCGAGTCCGCCCAACGCATATCGGTCACTCGACTGACTTGTTTGGTCCGGGTGTGAAAAAGCAATGTTAAGGCAAAATTGGCCACTCGACCGTTCCTTCGACTGAGGCATATTACTCCCATCGGGAGCATATCAAAAAATTCTTCGACTGGAGATGCTCAAGATAAAATGATTTTGAGATTATCCTCCATTACAAGCAATACAACATAATCTCGGGGGCTACTCCCATCGGGAGCACTGTCGTGCACCCGATAGAATTACGGCAAAAATTTCTTCGATTAACATATGCAGGGTAAGAAGATCTGAGATTATCCTCCATTGCAAGCAATAAAGCACAATCTCGGGGGCTACTCTCATCGGGAGCGCTGTCGCGCACCCAATAGAATAACGACAAAGTGTCAGTCGACAAAAGGATCGACTCAGTTCATATACAAAATCATACTCGAAACATTCCCGAGTTGCATCCGCCGCAAATACCTCGGATGCTGCACGCATAGTGCAAAGGTAAGACCCGCCGAACTTTCGAGCTGGGCTAAGGACCGTTCCAGCAACGTTAATCCTTATACTTTTCGTGTCAGCAGACATGATGAAAAATCCTGACGGACGCGTTGGGTAAAATTCAAATCTATACTGCAGATCGACTCAGTAAGACCTCCGCGGCCTAGTCGAATCTGACCAGTTTGTTCCAGATTCGAGTCCGGGGACTCGAGTTTGATTGAAAGCTAGTAAGGTTTTACCCGAATGTGTAGTTAACCAGTCCCGATCCGTCGAGTCTACTGGGCCTGCTAAGCTATTATCCCTTGATCATCATAAGCAAAAACCACAGTTGATGAGATACTCGACATAGCCAACATATGCTATTCATACAGTAATTCCAATTATAATATACAAAATACAAAGTATATGACGTGCACTTACGAATGAGTCCATGCCCGATTCTTCGAGTCAGACAGGTACTCGGGGGCTACTGACAGGGATGTACATCTCGGGTACCCTACCATAAGGGTACCTGGTGCACGTGTCGACTAAGGCCCAACTATCAAGAGCCTACATGAAGCCCATGACGAAAGGCCCAACAAGATGGAGTACCCTCCAAGATTAGACATAGGCATAGTCGGTTTATACTTTCCTTACATGTAAACAGGGTCGGTAACGGACTCCCGAGACCCAGCCTCTTATAAAGGCTGGGAGGGCCGTCGATCCTGGACAAGCCATACTCGAACCACCAAAAGCCCTAGCGAGATAGACATCTCGCCGGAGCTCCCTTGTAACCGCATAATCTCACACGATCAATACCAGACAAGCAGGAAGTAGGGTCTTTACCTCCACCCGAGGGGCCTGAACCTGGGTAAATCTTTGACCTCTGCTTGTCAGCCAACGAAACTACCAGTACTACCACGTTCTCTCCCCATAATCTCAACCCTAGGTCCTTAACCATGGGATTTGATGAGTTAACCCCTTGTCACAGCGGGTGCGAGCCCTGCCGGCTCGACTGATTGGCGGGTCTTATCTTTGCACGGTGAATGCAGCATCCGAGGATCATATGCGGCGGACGCATCTCGTGTACATAATGTTTTGCGGCTGCTGTAGCCGTGGGCTTTGTGTAGAGCTGAGTAGCTTTGGTCGGTAAAAACTTCTGTCAGAGACTAGTCCCAAGGAACTAGGGGTGTGTCTCACTGATGCCAGGAATCGGAAAGGGGCTGAACACGCAGTCAAACAATCCTCAACTACCTCGGCGACGGTGCTCGTCGAGCTCGGTGAGGAACATCACGACAGAGAGTGAACACGAGCCGCTACCCAGGTTCAGGCCCACCGCGAGGTGTAAAGACCCTACGTCCTGCTTTGTTGTATTGCACTGCTTGTAGAGGTTACAGTACAATGAGCTTGCCGAGGGCTCAGCTATGGCTATGGTGGACTATGGTGGAAGGAGCTTCGTCTTCTTCCTTGTGACGTAGTCGACTGGGTGTAGAATGAATCGATCCCCCGCGTAGAGCGTGCACCACCTCCTTTTATAGGCGCCTCGGACATCTTCCCCCAATTCTCAGGCGGGAAGGGTTACCACATGGCGACAGAGGAGAAGGACGGTGCACGGCTGCGGAGCTGTCCATGGAATGGCCAGGTATCAACTTGTCGGAGTAAAACGATAAAAATTTACCAACTTTAGCCATTTCAAATCTAATAAGTAAAAGGGGGTGCTCAGAATATCTCCAAAAAAATCAACATCATTTCAAAGAGGTTTGAGTGGCAATAGAGAACCCCAGAGATAGCAGAGTAATGCTCACAAGCATATAAGATATCATTTTCTTTGACAAAACCGGCATGGCAGTAAAACAACTAAATAGATACCAAGATGCTATATATTTTCTCAGGCAACCAACTGAACCTTGTTATTCAACCAGTCTTAGCTAGGCAGACGGATGACAGTATGAATGAGCGTTTAACAGTCAGATATGCATTCATAAGCTATTGTAAGTAAAAAGGAAAAAAAAACTGAAATCGAAAAAATCGAGTTTATAAGGAGCATTATTCATAGCTAGAATATATCATAGGTAATAAAAAACAAAACATGGAAAGTTTCTCTGAATGTAGAATTCAGTTTGAAAGATAAACTCATAGGAATTACAGAACCAATTTTCAGCCTCTATCTTCTGCTTACCCACCTAGGTTATCTATATATGAACCCCACAAGATCAAAACATCAGGAACCAAGAAGCAAGTCTGTGCTTTTTTCTCACTACTGCAAGATCCAGGGTGTGCAAGTAGCATGGAACAAATTTCACAAATAAATCTAAATATATAGGGTGGGGAGAGGGGAGAGGAAGAGGAGCAGGGACCGAACCTCCCATGAATGCAGGTCCTCCTCTAGGGCTGAGAGAGAGAGAGAGAGAGAGAGATAGAGAGAGAGAGATGAGAGAGGGGAGATGTGTTGAGAGGAAGAGGGTGGAGCTTACCCATGGAGGAGTCCGCCGGCGCCCTTACTCGCCTCCCTCGTCGCCCTCCTTGCCCCACCCATGGTTGCATCTCATATCCTTCTCGATCCACAAATTTCGAAAGATGGAGAGGGGAAGGGGATTGGCTGTGCGCCGCCGACGCCCTCGCTCGCATCCCTCTCGATCCACAAATTTCGGAAGAGGAAGAGATGGCGCAGATTGGGAGACGCGGTGACGGTCGGCGGTGTGGCCCCCAGCCAAGCACCGCTCCACGGAGGCATCAGACGCTCCAGCCTCAAAGAGCTTGGCGCACGGCGGCGACGCCAGATGGCGAGCTGGAGGAGAAGAACACATCTCGCCGCCTTGCACGACGCTACAGCCTAATAGCACGAGGAGGGGCGGCGTGGGGAAGCCCGGCGGCGGTGCTGGAGGAGGAGGAGGGCGGCGCAGTGAAGACAGGCGGCGGCGCTGGGTAGAGGAGGAGAGAAACCAATGGGAGGAGAAGGAGAGAGTGGGGCGGAGGGGCGAATGAGGATTGGGGGCTAGGTTTTTCCTCTCTGCTCGTTGCGCAGCACCCATTGGACGCTCGTCCGTGCGGCCCCATTGGGCCGTCGCTATCTACCACGACAGTAAAACGCGGAAAAGAAAGGGCGACGTGTCGGACGTGCTGCGCTTGGGCCTCTCCCGCCTGTTGGCCCACCCGTCATGGACTTTCTGTGTCACATAGCAAGTAGAAAAAGGAAAAAACGAGGATCCAACGGCTGTAAAAGAAAGGACGGTGAAAAAAAACACTGTTTAAAGGTGAATGGAGGGTCAGGATAGTGTGCCTTGCCTCCTCAAAGTGGGCTGTGCACACGCCGGGTAGTGCTATAACATTTATAGGTTTAATAGCAAGTTTGAGTAGGCTTGAAACTGAACCGGAGAAAACCCAAATGCAGTACAAACCAAAAATGACCCCACCAAAACCTGACTTAAGGCCAAATAGAAAACCAGGTACTCCCTTAATCTGTGATTATACCGGCCATTAGCCAACATGGCCAGAGTCCTAGCTAGCTCCCTAGTCCTCGGTCATGTTGACTGGTTTTGTAGAGTAACTTTTTATTTAATTGAATGTGTCATGAGTACTTTTCCAAGTTCTGTCTAATGCAAAAAAAAATGAATTTAAAAAAAAATTGATTTTTTGTCTAATGCTATTTTACCGCTACCAATGAGCGGAAGATGATTTCCTTCCCTATCTAGCTAGGACTCTGATTGCCCTTCCATCAGAGTGCCCCCCTGTTTCGCGCCATCCCTTCCCCCAAACCGTACACCAGCCGCGGAGGCGGAGAACCTTCCGTCAGGGTCGCCGCCGCCATGGCCTCCTCAACCTCCGATATCGCCCTCCAGGCCGCTTACATGGGCAACCTCCGCCTCCTCAAGAGTAAGCGCCGCCTCTCTATCTCTCTCCTCTCTCTTGCAGCGGCCTGCAGTACGGGTGGGGTCGCTGCAAATAGCTAATTTCCTTGAGTTCTGCGAGCGAGCTTCGATTCATTCTACATTGGGAGGAATCACCAAAGACATTTACAAGGAAGAAACCTTAAATTTGGGGAATGCGTGGACTCAGCTTCACGAAATTGTGGAATTCTCATCTCTGCTGTCTGACTTCAGTTGTGTCTGCACTTTCAGAGATGACGAGGAATGTGGACCTGCGGGAAGCTAAGGACGCGAAGGGGAATACAGTGCTTCATGTTGCAGCAAGCAAGGGTTTCCTAGAGAGCTGCCGGTTTCTGGTGGAGGAATCTTGGATTGATGTCAACACGTTGTCGAAAACTGGTACGCGCACCTAGTTGAAATTCTGTGTGCGTCCATGTCAGGGAAAAATCGGTTACTTTTATCACCGATATATTCTACGCCCCCTTGTAGGTGAGACGCCCATGTCCTACGCCGCACTTGAGGGGAATGTCAAGGTTATGACGTACCTTCTCGACCGCGGTGCCGACCCTGAGATGCCTGACGAGACGGGCTCCACGCCGCTGCATAATGCTGCAGAGGAAGGTGCGCTTTTTCACTCTTCGGTGAATTGAAGGAATGACATTGCTTTAATACAAGTACTCCATACTGTTTACATATATACTCTGTTAAGGCTCTGGTTTTGATCTATCATGATTTGTACTATCTTTGTTGTGTCTCCAGGGCACTGCGAGGCTGTAAGGCTATTGCTCTCTGAAGGAGTTCCTGTGGATCCTATTGATCATCGGGGTGCGCCATTACACGTGGCGCTTGCAAAGGCCCGTGTTGAGGTTGTGAAGCTTCTGCTGGAGCGTGGTGCTGATGTAAGTTTGTCTATTCCATTTGTCAGTTTGTTGAATGAATATTACAAATTGAAATGGAAAAAGCGATTGAGCGTGTCTACCTGATGATGTAATTGTTTAGTCTTATAGGTGTACCTGAATACTTTGTAGGCTATATTATTTTGTGATCAAAATAAGTCTTCTCAAAATTGTGATTCGTTCCCCTTTTCAGCCAAACAAATTGGTCAATCACATCCTTACACCACTCCTCATGGCTGTCATGGGGAAGTCCTTGAAATGCATGAAGCTACTGATTCAGGTCCAGTAATTTACTGACTTGCTATATTTTTTTATGTTTGACCGTGTCCTTTTTTTTTTTACGGTAACTAGCAGGTGTCCTGAGTTTGTAGAGTAACTTGTTTTTCTGGTTGAACGTGTCAGATTACTTCTACAAGCTCTGAGTCTAAAGCTATTTTACTGTTATCCATAGGCTGGTGCTGATCTGAATGCCCATGGTAACTCTGTACCAACTCCTTTATCGCAAGCAGTTGATGATGGCTTCACCGACTTTGTAATTTGCTCCTAGAGGCTGGAGCCAACCCTAACATTCCTAACGAGGTAAGTATACCTCTGTCTCAATATCTCTGTTTACTATCTTTTATGCTTTGTGATTTGAAATCTTGGCCCCGTTCTCCTGAGATACCAGTGCATTTTAAAGATTGTTCATGTTCAACTAACTGCACAGTAGGTTTGTATTCGAGTGCACTTGTTTGGATTTTCTTCAGAATTTAGACTGCACTGCCTTATGAAGGAATCCCAATATTGCAGCTCTGGTTCTAAGTAGTACAACAGGCCTTACATATCTCACCTCAGTATCATAATACTAGAAGGTCATCGGGATTCAGTATCATATTTAGTGGTCCTCTCGGTACTATGGTTCGAGAGGCAGTACTGTGTCTAGTTTTTTTTCTTTTTTTTAAAGGAGAATTCCCACTTGTCTCTGCATCGATTGATGCACGCAGCCACTTTTAAAACGGGCGAGGATTTGAAATTTTCTTTCTTTAAGTGGAGTACTGTGTCTAGCTTTCCTTCAAGTTGTGTTCTGTCCATTTAACAGTGTTTACAACTGTTACTGTCAGTGGGATGAATTCTGGAATATCTCATTTTCTCACAAAGCTTTTTGTCTCATCCGTCCGTTTACTGTCTCTTGTATGCTTTCCGATTTGCAATTTTGGCCCCCTTCTCCTTGTATCTGATACAGGGTGGAATCTAACTAAGGTCTCCTGAGATAACAGTACGTTGTATAGATTGTTCATGTTCAACTAAATAATGTACAGTAGGTTTGCATTCAAGTACATCTGTTTGGGTTTGCTTCAGAATTCAGACTGCACTGACTTAGGAAGACACCCCAAGATTGCAGCTCTAGTGCTAAGTGGTACAATCTATACCTAATAATAAAAGCATTAAGTCTTCTTGTCGTACGTCGTTAGAACTACCCCTAAAGTTGGTGAAAATTACCCACCACTGCCACCCATAAGTCATACCGTTTCGAATTTGTTTTTTCTCCGTATCCATCCATCGCTAAAAAACCAGGTCCGTGGTCATCCCGTTGCCTCTTTGGATCGCTCCTGGCCCTTTTCGCTTCCTGGACCAGCCAGCCAACACCTTGGACTGGACGCACAGGCAAACAAAGGCCACCTTGCTCTCTCTAGCACGCCTCTGCCTCTGGCCGTCAATTGATCTTCTACACGAACACCAGAACGCTCCTATGGATGTCGGCTCCGACACGAACTCTACAAAATAGACTGCACTTTGCCCCGTTCGGCTTGCCGATGGCCTATATAAATAGGAGTAAAGTCCCTCGACCAATACCCAAATTGCAAGGATTAAAAGTCCCTCGACAGGCTGAAGCTCATCGCCGTGCTAGACGTTCGCACGCGGTTCCACCAGTTCGCCCGTGGTAGAAGTTAGGTCTTGCCGTTCCACCTGCCGCGCGAGCGCCTCCACGCCGAGATGTTGTGCAGGAGGTTGGACGGTGGCCAGATGTGGTTCAGGAGACGAAGACGGCGGCCAGATGCGTTGCTGGCGGACGGGTTGCCGGAGAGATGAGGGTGCTGTGTGGCGGCGCCGGACTCCAGGGTGGCACACCGGCGGAGATGGTGGCGAGGTGGGTTGGTGCCTTGGTGGGCTCGGTCACGGTAGGGAGAGAAAGTAGACAGACCCCTGTGCCGGCTGTGCGCGCACTAGGTCCGGAACTGCACTGCAATCTGACAAGTGCCGCGCCATGTCGACGAAGAAGTGTGCCGCCCTTGGTCCTCTCTTGATGCTAATTAACTCAGGGCGGTGGTGGTTCTTGGATGTGTTCACGACTCGGTCACCATCGGCTTCCGCTCTCCTGTCGGTCTTGTCGAGCGACCCTCCAAGACTACACCTTCTACACCCCCGTCACCATGCATCCCGGCCGCCTGCTGCCTTTTGCTTCCGGCCTGATGCCCGTCTGCTAGGTACCCATGGTTGCGTGCGGGATTCGTGCAGAGGAAGAAGTTAGAACTGAACGCAAGCAAGGCGACTGACTTCAGAGCTAACATGCATACGCTTCTACAGAGTCGTTACATGTGCGTGAACCACAACATTTTATTTTACATAGGTCGGTCGTTTTACTGATGTTATAGCCTTACAGGACTACGTCTTCTTCTCTTTTCTCACATAGTGATCTGAAGGTATGTACGTACGTATGTATTCATTCGCACTTTAGCTTCGGATATAGACATGGTTCAGCAAAGTTGAATGTATGTGTGTACTCCATGCAGGATGATACGTGGAGGTTATCGAAAGAATAACAGGATGAACGTTCTGTTTATTCAGTCCTTGACTTTGCAGGGTCCAAAGACCACCTCAGACGCGACTGTCAGTTAGGCATCAATGACTGTTTGGAACGTTCCACCTTACGCTGCAGATACATCTAAAAGGCGTGGCTTTTTTAGAAATCATTCCTATGCAGGCGCACCTTTTGGATATTATGGGATACTTTAAATCGGGAGAATTTGCTTCAAAAGGATATAGGAGTTCTGTCTCAAATTGTGTGAATTAAGTTACATGAAAACTATTTCAAATAAATAGGAAAACACAAAACTGGGAATTTTCTATAAATTTCCCCTAAAAATCCAACACGCGCTCGGGAAGGTACGTGGGAGACGACGCCATGCAAGATCCAGGGGCGCGCAGTGCGGGTGTGATGGGAAGCGGGTTATTTCAGGAGGTTAGAGTAGGTGGGGTTCAGGAGGTTAGAGTAGGTGGGGTTCGGGGTGGGTGCGACGGTTTTTTCTGGTGAGTAGGGATCTGTTCAACATCTGTATGCACCTCCCCCAATAACGTTGTTCCCATCAACACTGTTGAGCAGAAAACCTCCCGAGTCGTAGATTTTTTTCCCCGTTGCAACGCACGGGCATGTTTCCTAATAGGTATTAAATCTCTCATCTCAGCATCATGATACTAGTTGGTCACTGTAATTTCATATTATGTTTTAGTGTTCCCCTGAGTCCATGTACTATGGATCAAGAGGTAGTACTATGTATAGCTTTCTTGTAAACTTTGTTCTGTTCATTTAACAGTGTCTAAATCTCTTACTGCCAGTGCAATGAATTCAGTAATATCTCATTTTCCCGCAAAGTTTTTTTCGAAAAGAAAATCTAATGGCATTGATGGCATTTTTCATTTTCGTGCTGGATTATATGGTATCTTATGTTGTTTTTTATGATACAGCATGGTGCAATTCCAGTTGAGGTAGCAGCATTTCATGGTCGACGTGACCTTGTTGAAGTTCTATTTTCTAGGACAAAACAAATTCCATCTCTGCCAGATTGGAGCGTTGATGGGATAATTAGAACTCTGAATCCTCCACATATCAATCCTCTTCAGGCAGGAACATAATGTTTTTACCATTTGATTCCAGGTTATATTAATGAAGCATAATGTGCGATTGCTTCGTATTTTCTACTTAGACCACAATAATTCGTTGTGCTCTTGTAGATAACTTTTGTTGTGTTCGCCTTACCAAATTACAAAGTTCCAACACGCAGTACGCATACTCATTGACTCTGTTTGCATGCATGGATCTCGTTGGTCCTTCAATTGTTTTCACTTTGACATCCTTAGGGCAAGTCTTATGCATGATAACATTTGTGGAACTGTAGGCACCCTCTTCTATCTGCAAGCCTGTACATTTTTCATAAATTCTTAGTACATTCACCCTTTATGTATGATGGGAGATGTTATTCTTATACCTAATAGAGCTTGTATTCAAATTTGAGTTGATGTTTTGTTCACTGGGAAAGTTCTTGACAGATTTCAGTCGTGATGGTTGTGTGGGTACTGCCCCCAGCCAAGTTTGCAAAGCTAACGAGATTATGGACCAAGCAGCACATTATTTTAATGTTCGAACTTTAAGTTGTTACTGTGCTGTCCATCTGTCATTCGGTACGCGTGTAACTGAACATGCTATTGTGTTCAGGCCAAAGTTTCTCTGGAAGAAAGATTTGCTTGTTGGAAGTCACAAGGAAAGGAAGCATTTGCAAAGGAGGAGTACCTTACAGCAATGTCCTTCTATGGAAAGGTAAGTGCATGAGCCTATCTAGTGCTTGTTTGGAACAATTGCAAATATCATACAACAAATAATTCCAGATCAGGCTCAAGATTGAAAATGTGGCGTTTTAGTTTTCTCTGTAGCTCTACGGTTGTCTGATGGTTTATGATGAACTCAATATCCTTAGAGTCATTCCTGCCTTACATCCGATGATGAAATTGCGGCATTTGGAGTGTTTTTTCTCTCGTACAATGACACACACTTAGAGTTTAGCACTTCATCTTGAGATGCCCTTTCTTTGCTCAAGTCAGACAACAACTTATATTCGTGGTTTGTTACTTTGGGTCAGACATTAATTAAACTAATGATGCAGAGGCTGGGGAATAAGCCTCCTTTTTTAGAAAAATAAAAATAAACTAAACTGACGCAAAGGCAACGATATGCTCCATAGAACCTGTTAGTAGATCCATTGACCAACCTGTTGAGCTAAACTGAGCCCACGTTTGCTCATTGTAAACGCAGGTACTTGACATAGACCCATCTGATGCCACCATGTATGCCAACCAGAGCCTCTGCTGGCTGCGCATGAGACATGGGGATTTAGCTCTGGAAGACGCGCGCAAGTGCAGAATGATGCTGCCCCGTTGGTCCAAGGCCTGGTACCGTGAAGGCGCAGCCCTCAGTTTCATGAAGGTACAGCTGCTTGTATCGATTCTAGGCTCGCAAACTCATCCTCTCCACTTGTATATACCTCCCTCTCGTGGTATCGATATTGTCTCATTGTGCACAGGCTTACAAGGGCGCTGCTGACGCGTTCCGGGAGGCGCTGCAGCTCGAGCCCAAGAGTAAAGAGATTAAGGAAGCGCTCAGGTAAC
This sequence comes from Poa pratensis, assembly GCA_947311845.1. Lineage (NCBI taxonomy): Eukaryota > Viridiplantae > Streptophyta > Magnoliopsida > Poales > Poaceae > Poa > Poa pratensis. The sequence goes on from CAMZMU010000034.1 coordinate 39,180,751, forward strand.
GATGACATTGCTTGGCTTTGGGTTACTATTACCATCGTCGACTGAATCCATCATCCACGGGAAGAGATGGGGCATATATCGAAATCCCTTGTAGGTCGATCTGCCGGTTGAGATGTAGTTTCGACGCCTTTTGATCTCTGCGACTTGATTAATTGCAGGAAGGCTGAGAAGGCTGCGGAGGACCCGTAGCGTGTATAAGATAAGCAACTGCCCATGCCGGGTCGTTCAGAGAGAAGGAAGAAAAGGAAAACTAACTTGGCTTGGTTCCTCTCACATCTCTGTAATGACCGGAATACCTGGTACTCAGTACCCTACTGGCCTACTAGTACTAAACTACTAATAGAGCACTACTCGTATGTTAGGATGTGTTGCGCTGGCCAGGTAGTCGGTTTCAAAATCTGCTCGATCAAGGGCCTCGATTTTGGCAGTTTAGGGCGATGAGGCCTCGTTTTTGTGACAGCATTATCTTAGGTGGGTGCTGTGCTATACATATAGATAGATGTATGCTATGCTATGTAACAGTCGCTGGAACATTGCCCTGCGTTTTATGCTCCCGTTTTGGCCCAACTTTCTGGAAAGGGCAGAATACAAAGCAATTCCAAACGTCACCTCTAACTGCATTTACATTGTGTTTTTTTAGCGGCTTTGCTTAGTTTTGGCTCAACCAGAATATATTAGGTGCAAACCTTTTAATTTCTCTAAGATTTATTGATCTATGTTTAATGCCAAAAAAATCTATTTCTCAAAGGAAATGTGATACTCCTTATTCTATCAATAGTTAGCGTATTAATAAGTAAAAAAACACTCGAGAGCTTCTTCAACAAAAGAGGGTTCAGAGCCATGAAAAATTCATGATTACGTCGCTGCCGAGGCTCGCCAGTGACAACCGAGGGCATGGGCATGACCAGGACGAAGCTGTGGTTCCATTTTTTGGAAAAAAGAGAGATTGCTGCAGATTATGAGATCAGCTATGGAGAGTTGCTACAGATGTGGAGGTCGGTCATGGAAAACCATGGGGATTCGCCTAGAAGGATAGGAAAAAGTGGAGCCAGCGAGCTCGCTGCCGGTCAGTGTTCTCTTCTCGATAGCCTCCAGCAGCGTTCTCTTCCACAAAGCCGTGGGCGTTCAATTTGCCGCATTGGAGAATAGAAGCATTTAATTTGTGCTTAATATTTTGGAGCGTCTGAGATCAGCGTCCTGTGTTGGGGAACAGGACGGATGACACTTATTTGATTTTTCTTTTCCTTAACATTTTTTATTTTCCTAAAGCGCCTACTTAAGCGCTCTGCACTGTAGGCGCCCTAAAATATATTTTACTCCGTATAATTTATTAGAGTATTGTAGAAGTTAGTAGTTTTCTGTACATATTTGGTCAAACCTATGAATTACTGACCTTTTTCTTACTCTACTTATACGAGACATATTTGAGGCGAGGAAGCACTATGAACCTCAATTGTTAAATATGGACACGTATTCAAACTCACACATTTAGAGAAACGTAATCTATTGCATTAAATATAACTGAATAAGTTATGATCTAGTAAGAATAAATTACTATTCCCTCTATATCAAAACTAGTTGAAGGCCCATGCTTTGCTATGGGTTCTCCAAAAAAATTGATTACCGCATAGGTTAACATAATGCTCATGAAAAAACCCTTGTTATATAAAGGATATGCGATTGAAGGCATCTTTTTAGTCAGCATTTCAACGGCCCAGCTGACCAAGGGGAAGAGTATGTAGTTTGGCGGTACTCAAACAGCAGTCTCTCTCTCTCTCTCCCCTCCCCCTCCGACCCTCTTTCTCTCCCCCCCCCCCCCCCCCCCCCTATACAAACAGAACCGAAGGGTATGGAAATGATGTGTTTGTTGTCCCTTCTCCTTGGTAGTCACCCCACTCCAACATTGTTCTTGCTATACTTCGTAGTCAGCCCCACTCCAACAATTGTCACTCATTGTTGTGTGTTAAAGTTTTATCCAAATCTGGCGATTTGACATAGTTGCTCTAACCCATTCTTTCAAAGGGATTGCATCAACCATTATCCCACTACTGACAATATATAGAGCCGGTATGTTTTGCGGGAATAAGAACAATTCAGCAGAAATCGGTGCTCCGAGGTCGATATTAATTAAGGGTGCGCGCCGGTGTGCATTGCCACGATTGGTACTGAGGTAGTTTCCACCAGCCAAATATGTCAGGATTCACCGAAACACATTCTAATACTTTTGAACCTAATTTGGTAGTTGAGCATAATAGAAACACATAAATGACACATCCACTCTACCCCTCTCATGCTATATGAGCTACTAAGACTCCGAGTTACATCTTGTAAAGGAGGATCAACCATTATCGTCGGCAATTTCTTGTGATAAGTATTTGCTACGGTAAGAAAATAAAATCATATAAGCATGTTGGTACGAAACAGTGTAGACATTTTAAGAATGTTGCACCTTGTAAATGGACGCCCTGAGCATAATACACATGTCAACTTCACGACAACCATGGACTTTCTTGCCACTTCCTCTATCTCGCATCAACTATATTTCTTTTGTCTTCTGCTCTAAATGGTACGGAGTACAATTTATAATGTGGTCCAAGTCTCTATACGGTACCATTATTGCGGAAAACCATTTGTGTTCCCGAGCTTCAGTGCTCCCTTCGTTCTAAAAAAATCAAAAAGAAAAATACTTATAAGTATTAAAATAAATTGAAAATAATTCTGGATGTAGTCTATGATGTTGCCTACAAACATGCAAAATCACAACCCGAAAATTTTGTACTACGGGCTACACGGACAAAATCTTAATTTTTTGAAGATTTTTTTTTGAGCTTAAGGTGGTCGATATCCACCGCTCGAATAGATAGAATGGAATTGACCCAGTTTATAAGGGAAACCGGACCCAAAAACCATACAAACTGTACAATGCCCTATTTATGAGGAAAACAGGGCCAAAAACCACACAGACGAATCGACCCGCCGCCCACACGACACAAGCCGACCAAACGCCACAACGCACACCACCTGTTCCGGGGCCGCCACCCCGGCGAAGCAACCAGATCGACCTTCGCTTTGCCCAAAAGCGATCGAGTCATGGTCAACGAACCCTCTGCCCGCGCAGTCTTCATCTAGGTCGCCACCAAAAATCACCCTGTTCCAGGGCCGCCGCCCCGGCGTAGCAATCAGATCGAGCTTCACATTGCTCGAAAGCGATCCAGTCATGGTCGACGAACCCTCTGCCCGCGCAGTATTCAGAAACACTATATTCAGAAACACTAAATTTCGCATGCTTTTAGAATGCATCATTTAGAATATCCATGCTTTGTTTCACATTTTTTTGAAACTTTAAAATATGATTTTTAATTTTTTTAAACCATAGGGAGCACTGGAGCTCGGGAATGAGAAATCTCCACTCACCATTATTGGTGGTACTACCTCCGCAACCTGAAGAAAGAGAACGACTCGTCTATGGTACTGTATAACACAATTTGCTCCCGTCTCATACCGATGATTGATCTCCTTCTATTTCGAAACATGAGCAAATTATAATTCGGATTACTCCTAAAAAATGAAAAACAATGTATAGATAGTTTTAAGTTCAAATTTGTTATTCTAGAAAAAATCCATTACCTTATAATTGAGAGTAGAAGTCGAGAAAGCATCAACATCTTTGTGGAGAAATTAAAATGCTATAAAGGATTATGGATAGCTTTCATATAATGATTTCGGTGAATCCTGACATAAAATAAAAGACCAGAAAAAACATTTAAAAATCCATTCTACAAAATATTGCAAATTAAGACATTTCACTATTCAAATTGTTGCAAAGATGCAGATGCATGTGAACTTTTACCATACTTATCATTTCAGTCATTAGGTGTGGAATATTCTTCTCTGCTGCAATGCCAACTGTAACTTCACCGTTCTGCAAAATATTGGGATCAAATCAACAAAAATGAAATATTTACGAAGAGTTTGCTTGGGAAAATGAGAATTCTATCTACAGCCTTGAGTTTCACCACTCGGCAACTTTTCTTTTCAATTATTAATTGCACCTTTTCTTTTCAATCATCATTCCCTCACCAAAATCCAAACTATGCAGTGTGTAGAAAACCAATATGGAAGTATAAGAATAAAAATGAATATTGAGTTTCAAATAAATCTGTGAATAATAGAAAAAGATGAAAAAAAAATCAAAATATAGACAAAGATGAAGGCCTCAAATATTCGTCTGTATTAGCACTGTATATAGAACCTGAACATGCCAAAAATATGTCGCATACCTAAAGAAGGTTAGCTATCTTTCAGTAAATTTTAGAGATGACACTACTATAGAAAGCACCAGTGACGGGCTGTTTTTGTTCATCAATGACGGGCAAGGTGCCCGTCACTGATAAGTTGTCACTGGTAATACGGTTACTAGTGACAGGCAGATTGCCCGTCACTGGTATGTGTGTACTAATGACACGCCCATTATCCCACCCGTCACTGGTATGTGTGTACTAATGACATCCATTATCCCACCCGTCACTGCTACGAATTTCAGTATTAAAAAAAATATGTTTACCACAAATGTTTCAAATAGCACAATAAGATATTGTAACAATTGTATGTTCACAATACCCAATATGACATAATATTTGCACAGATAACACTGGCATAAGAACTTGAAAATTGTGTGATCCGAATTACAACATGGCACTAATGAGTATTACTTCTTCCTTCGTTGCCGGGGCAATGTCTGCGGCAACCCCGACGATGCTGCACGAGAGCGCCGTGTCCAGCCTGCTCCGCTCCCTGAGCACGCCGCCGTCACCAAGGACAACATCTCCATCCAGATTGGGGGCTGGATCATCGCTCCCCAAGCAGGCCGCCGTCATCAAGGATTGCTTCAGCGACACCTGATGTCCATGTTCAAATTACAGCAAGGAATACGACATAAGAGTCAACGCTTTTATATACAGAGAATACAATCACAATATGTTCAACCAAGAAATACTAGAGTGGAAAAGACCGTCAGTTTCTGAATTGGGAGATTATAGATCTTAAAGTATGATTTTGTGCACGAGCACCACATCCTTCCCCAGAGTTGACATTTTCATAGAAAGATCGAGTTCTAGGCCAGTGTCTTGCGTGATTACCACAACATAAATGGCCATTCCTATAGCTATAAAACAATAATTCATGTGGTTGGCGCTCCGTAAACGATGCTGGACAGGGGTCAAATTGCTTAGAAAAGGACTCCAGGGGCCGGCGGTCTGTCTACTCTGTGATCAACTCCCTGAGACCATGGATCATCTGCTCCTACAGTGCCCTACGGCTCGCTCGATTTGGTACCAGGTTCTGTCTGATAGAGGTCTGGGCGCCTTCTTCCCAACTGCAACAAGTAAGCTTCGGAGGTGGTGGTACCAGCTGGGAACATGCCGACCGAGAGAGAAGAAACGAGAGCTTACGAGATTGGCCATTGCGGTCTGTCGACGGCTGTAGCTAGAAAGAAACGACAGAAATTTCGAAAGAAAGAAGGCAACAAATAGCGTCATCATCAGGCTAATTCAACAGGAGTTCGAGCTGTGGTTGAAGGCAAGGAAAAAGGCAGGTCGACGCGAGGAGTAGCTCTAGCTTGGCTGGCTGTGTTTGTAGGCAGTGTGGTGTTGCAGTCTTTGTGTTGCGTTGTAACATAATGATGTAACACTGTTCCCTCTCTTAATGTCATGACATGCAAGCTTTGCATGTTCTTGAAAAAAAAAATTGGAAAAAAACAAAGGGATCTCTGAAATGATATACTAAACTGACATGCCAATCATGTATGGTACAGTCAATGCGATTGGTTCAATCTAAGGTTGAACTGACCCCACTGAGACAAATTAGCCTGACAATTGTGCCCGTTGTGAACTACCATATCGATGTTCTCTACGTCTCTAATGATATGGTTTCTAGTGTTCAGTGAGCCTGGTTGAAAGTCATTGAACTCATTCGAACCATCCGCCTGTGATACAACCTTACAAAATGACCAGTTATTACTAAAAACTGAAATGAAACTAAGACAGACAGGAACGAAGTATAATTTTCTTACAAATAGGACAATTTGTTGCCAAGAATCTTGGGTATTGCTCCATATGTGGGTACGGTTCAGTGACCTGTGGCCACACCCGTAGGTATTTCTGCAAAAACTTTTAAAGTGCTCATTTGGTAGTAGCTAGGAAATTCAAAATTATAAATCAGGTTAAAGAAGCAAGATAGACCACACACTGCGAATCTGGCCACAATTAATTCATTCAAGAAACACTGAAGGTCTCGTCATGCTCAGCACTTGCATGTGGCTGCTGCACTGAACTGCTCTCCTTCTCTATCATCTGCAAACCTGGCGGAACCTTGGGTTAAATGTCATTAGTAGACTGGAACCTTCATAGATGACCGGCGGGGAGCAGTTCGGGCACGGCGTTCTCATTGCAGCCGGCGAAGGTGCGGAAGCCCCCATCGCCCTTGAGGCTGTACGCTTGTGTCTACAGTGACAGCAGTTGCCGCACAGGACGTAGCGCTCGCCGCCGCACCTTTGACAAGCGGCGAGGAGGACGCGGCGGCCGCTGATGAAGACCTGTGGGAGGTGCGTGTTGACTATTTCACTGTATGTTAGCGAGGATGGGATGGACGGTGCCCAGATCGCGAGACCAAAATTGTACAAGTGGCACAATCAAATATAGTGTTTTGAAGGAACCATTTGCGAAAACAAAATAGACATCCAAATTAAGACGGCGCATCAAAATATGGTAGTACATTCAAATTAAGACGGCAAATTAGAGAGCATTTGATATGTCGTATCTGAGGCTCCAACTCGTCCGTGAGTCACCAAGGTTTTGGTTACCGGGCGGTAAATCTGGTTACCGCCCGGTAACCGGGTTTCCCGAGCCCCCTCGGTAAACAGGCTTACCGACCAAAAAATCCCGAATTTATTTGAATTTTTTGAATTTGAACACTCGAATGTACATAAAAATACCGTGTATCTTCCTTACAACAAAGTCTGCCTAGCATATTGGTATCACATCTCGTTTTAGTATCGGTCGTCCCTGGTTCGAGTCTCTTTCCTTACGAATATTTCTGGTTTTGAGGATTTATTTCTTGTTTTGAGGATTAATCCGGTAGCACAGTTTTGCGAAGAACCAATACGCTACGCTAATGTCTGGTGACTGTCAGAATTTAGCTTGGAAACCTATTAATACCGTTTTGCTAATTTATGAATTCAAAAATCCTATTAAAACCGTTTTGATAATTTATGAATTCAAAATTTGATTTTTGAATTTGTCCGGTAATCATCCGGGATTTCTCGGTAACCGCGGTAACCGGGAATCCCGACCCCTCGGGAAAATTTTCTATTCGGTACCTAAAACCTTGTCCGTGACTGATGTTGGATTTTTTTTAAGATAAAGAGTGTATATTATTATCGCGGAGATACAAATTACACCCAGCTCTGCAACAACGTAATAACCAAAACTATTACGGATGCACACAGCCGAAAAACAATAAGAAGAAGAAATAAAAAGAAAAGTCCCGCTACAGAGTTACAGTCCTTACAACAGCCGCACAACCACCACCAAGACACCACCTGATGTCCAATTCTTCAAAAGCAACGCCTTCAAGAAGAACAGTGCTAGGCACAACCAATTAAGGCCAGACATTAGGTTTTCACCCTGAAGATAGTCCTCGCTCTCAGAACAATGTCTTCAACAAGACCACTGTCAGGCACAACCAATTAAGGCCAGATCTTGGATTTTCACCCTGAAAGTTAGGACTTTGGACTTCATGTATGTTGTCACCCCCACTTACATGCCGCTGCTCCAAGTCACGAAACACCAAGCCAATTCCTCATCGCCAGAAAGATTCGAACCACCAATGCTAGTCCTCAGATCTCGACTTACAGGGCATTCTCTGCCAGCACCATGGAACGAGAACATGTCCCATGATATTAACAGCCAGCAGAGCTTCGAAGCGCTCCCTCTGAAACCAACCGGCCAGAGTAAAACATGGGTGCGCGCGACCGAATACCACCCGATCCAGCAATCTCCAGGCATGAGTCGTCCAGTGGAGTTCGCCGGCGGAGCTTTCCGGAACACGCCCGTCCAGCCAGATCAATGGGGACAGACATCCGGCAGGTCTTTATCTTGCCACGAGAAGGAACCATAGGACCACCTCCTTTATTCGAACAGAGCCAGTAGCCCCCACGCCGCCCGCCGGTAACCTGCGGGATATGCCTCTCCGAGCAACCGACGGCCATGGCCAGCGGGGCGAAAGAAGGCGGCAGCGCAGGGTCGATCCTCCACCGGAGCCGACCGTGACACAGCTAGGATGGGCTGGGTAGACTGATGTTGGATGACTTGACATCTTTGAGGATCAGCGACCCGACCGCCGTCATGTACCTCCTCTCGGCCTCTCCCATGGCAGCATCGGCTTCAACTTTGTCCCTGTGAAATTGAAAAACTATACGTACAAACTAATTCACTCGCACGTGCACATGATCTGCCGTGCGACGCAGAGTGTAGTCATGTAAAAAAGTGTATTTTGCAGGTTGTCCTCAAGGCTGCCTCTTGGGAGATACCTGTAGACGGACACCAGGTTGCGGCCTTTGACATATACACCCATGAGAGGGTGATCATGTCGTACTACAGCTTTGTGATGGTGCCCACCTCCCGGAGAAAGTCGAAGACTCCGCCGACGGCTTACACAGCTTGATCGCCACCTGTTGCCGGCTCGCAAGGCTGCTCCTGACACCCTGCTGTGCTCACCCTTCCCCATCAACGCCCAGGAGAAGATCATTTCATTTGATGTTTGATCGATCGGCAGTGTGTGATAGGGGATCGAAAGAGAAGTTTGACTATGCATTTATCTGGGGAGAAGTGGTTCGTGGAGTCGTAGAGATCTAACAAACCTGAGTAGATAACCCTGCGCCATGCACTTAAAATCTAACAAACTCATCCTTAAAGATAGGGCTAAATCCGTGGTCAGTGGGGTTGTTTATTTGTGGACGCACGTTTACATTTACAGGACGGCGAGAGAACTATGGAGAAAGGGAGGTTAGGATTGGAGAATTACGAGGGCGGTGGCATTTTTTTTTAGAAAAGGGAATTTTATTAATCCCAGCCTCTGCATCGAGTGATGCACATAGCCAATTATTACAAAGTTTGATCGTATCTGTAGTTCAAGATTACATCTCAGCAAACCACAAAGGAGTGAGACAAAGAGCGGACCAGCACTAAGACAACAGAAGGTAAACTACAAAAGTCGACTAAAATGCTACCACGTATGCTGGGAGAAAAAATCCTGTGCCACCAACAGGAGCCTTGTGCATCCAGACACCATAAGGTCCCGCTGGTCTGAAGGTAGCAAGAAAGCCCATAGTTGAATCCAGTGCACCGCCATATGGATAACCTGTAAGACATGAAAATTTTCTTTCCTGTTAAAAACAAGGTTGTTCCTACAATTCCAAATAGACCAACAAATAGCTGAAACGCCAATACGAATCCTAACCTTGGTCTTTTTATCCGTCCCATTCAACCAATTCCCAAACATGTTAGTGACATTGGCAGGAGGAGGAATATTATAGGAACAAAAGAAAATACGCCAAACAAGTTTTGCAAAAGGGCAGGATAAAAATAAATGATCAATGGTTTCTCTACTCCCACAAAAGGAGCAATGAGAGTCGCCTTTCCAATTTCTTTTTGCCAAGTTATCTTTAGTGAGCAAGACTTTTTTATGAAGGAACCACATAAATACTTTAATTTTCAGTGGTATCTTTAATTTCCATAAGTATGTTTGTAAATATCTAGTATGGCCATTCATCAAATCCTCATACATCGATTTTACTGTGAAACTCCCGTTTTGTGTCAATTTCCAACGGAAGCTATCTGGAACATTAGTGAGAGTAATATTCATTAGTCTAGTACATAAATGAGACCACATATCCCATTTATCCCCAACTAAAGCCCTTCGAAAGCCTAAGTTTATAGGGGGAGCATTATGAAACACATCACACACCAAAACATTTTGCTGTTGCACAATGCTATAAAGTATCGGATACTGGTTTTTTAAAGGGGTATTACCCAACCAAGTGTCTTCCCAGAACCTTGTGGTTTCCCCGTTACCAATCCGAAAAGATCCTCTACTAAAGAAATCTTCTTTAACTCTCATTAGACCTTTCCAGAATGGGGAGTCAGTTGGTTGTGCTTCAACCTGAGCTAAAGTCTTACTATGAAGATATTTGTTTTGCAGCAATTCCTGCCAAACCCCTTCTTCATTTAACAGTTTAAACAGCCACTTGCTGAGTAAACATTTATTCTTTAGTTCGAGTACTTCAACCCCTAAACCACCCTGGTCCTTGGTCTACAAATAATGTTCCATCTTGTTAATCTATATTTTCGCTTATTTTCGTCGCTCTGCCAGAAAAACCGCGATCTGTAGAAGTCCAATCTTTTACGTACCCCTTTAGGTATCTCTAGAAAGGACAACATAAACATCGGTAAGCTTGTTAAAACCGAATTTACTAGGACAAGACGATCACCGTAGGATAGCATCTTGCCCTTCCAGCACCCTAACTTGCCTTCGAAACGGCTTTCTACTGGGTACCATTCGGAGTTCCGAAGTTTCCTATAGTGAATCGGAACTCCGAGATATTTAAACGGTAAAGAACCAGACTCACATCCGAATATGTGTTTATATTGGTCTTCTACCTCTTTTGCCTTCCCGAAGCAAAAGATTTCACTCTTGTGAAAATTAATTTTAAGCCCCGATAATTGTTCAAATATGCAGAGTATAAGTTTCATATTTACGCTTTTTCCAAGTCATGTTCCATGAATAATATAGTGTCATCAGCGTACTGCAATATAGATAAGCCACCCTCAACTAAATGAGGAATGAGGCCACCTATCTGACCATCTTCCTTCGCCCGCGCGATCAAAATGGCTAGCATATCCGCGGCTATATTAAACAACATAGGTGATAGAGGATCTCCCTGTCGAAGACCTTTTTTCGTCTGGAAATAATGACCGATGTCATCATTTACCCGGATTCCGACACTTCCTCCTGAACAAATTGCATAATCCAGTTGCACCATTCTTGTGCAAACCCTTTCATACGCAGTGCTTGTTGGAGGAAAGGCCATTTAACTTTATCGTAAGCCTTCTCAAAATCAATTTTAAAGATCACTCCATCCATTTTCTTCCTTTGAAGTTCATGAATGGTTTCATGCAAGACCACCACCCCCTCTAAAATGTGGCGCCCAGGCATGAAAGCCGACTGTGTCGGCCGAATTATCTTTTGCGCAATTTCAGTAATCCGATTAGTACCTACTTTTGTGAAGATCTTAAAACTGACATTGAGAAGACAAATTGGTCTATATTGTTGTATCTGAACCGCATTATCATTTTTGGGGAGCAAGGTAATAACTCCAAAATTCAGTTTGAACAATGCCAAATTTCCTTGTTTTAACTGAACAAAAAGAGCCATTAAATCATCCCTAATGACCTCCCAAAAGGTCTTATAGAACTCGGCGGGGAAACCATCAGACCCGGGCGCCTTGTTCAGCTCCATTTGTAAAATAGCCTCGTACACTTCTTTCACTAAGAAATCAGTGGTAAGAATACTATTTTCTTCTTGTGATAACTGTGGTAAGTCGTGAATAACATTTTCATCCAAACTAACATCATTTGGTGATGAAGCCCCAAACAACTTTTTATAATATTCCGAAATATAGGTTTTCAAATTCCCCTGCCCTATAATCGTTCCTTCGTCTTGCTCCAATTGAAAGATTTTCTTCTTTCTATGTTTCCCATTTGCTATTAGATGAAAATATTTTGTATTACTTCCACCTTCCTGGATGTGTTTTACCTTGGCCCTTTGTGCCCATTTAGTTTCTTCATCTCTCCGAAGACAACACAGCCTATCATTTGCATTTCTTAAAGCATCTCGCTCAGCTACTGTAAGCGAAATTGTCTTAGCCTTAATATCTAGTTCATCAATGATTTTAAGTAGTCTTTCTTTTTCTTTCTTGTATTTCCCGCTTTGATTCTTTGCCCATCCCTTAAGGAAACGCCTTAGATGTTTTATTTTGTTTTGCCACACCTCAATCGGTGTATTCCCATTAGCATGTTTAGCCCATTCCGCGGCAACCATCTCATAAAAACCGTCCATCCTAAGCCAGGATAGTTCGAATGAGAACCTTGTTGTATTTCCCACATGGGCATGTACTCCTGAGTCGACTAACAACGGAGTATGATTGGATCCCACTCTAGTTAAAGCCTGGACTGTAACCAGAGGATATTTTTGCTCCAACTCGGTAGTAGCCAGCACTCTATCCAATTTCTCAAAAGTCGGATTCTCGCGTCTACTAGCCCATGTATATTGTCTACCTGAAAGTTTGAGCTCTCTTAACTCGAGACTCTGAATAATAGCGTTAAACATAATCGGCACTAATACCCATTGAAAACCGTCGCTTTTCGATTTTAAGAAAAGTTTGACACAAAACTCTCCTACATCCACTTTTGTAACCTGAAGCGTTCCAACATTTACCCCCAAAAGCATCCCGCCGGACCTGCCCCTAGGAGGTAAACAAAACCAACTGAAATCTTGGCCAGCCGCCAAGTGATTTAAAAAGGGAGGAGCAAAATTAGATCTCCCAGTTTCCGACAAAGCTAGAAAATCCAACTTCTTCTCACGAATTGATTCTTGCACGAACAAGTGTTTACCAGGGTCACGAAAACCCTCACTATTCCAAAATAATCCTTTTAAATTATGCATTTTTACGTTTGTTTTGTATTTTAATCCGAGCACTTCTACGCTTAGTCACACCAGAATAATCTCTTCTTTTCTTGGTCCTCTTGACCGTGTCTGACAGGATTGGAAAATCCGACTGATCCTCCAAACTCCTATCATTCTCCTCATCCTCTAAATCATCCGTTAGGGCTGAGGCTCTATTAAGAATTAAACTAAAAGGTTGCGCATCCTCCTTGTATTTCAAATTATTGTCCAGAATACAAATAGAACGATTTAACTCTGATTGTTCAATCAACATAGCTGAATTAATGATTTCTTTTTCTGTTGCCCCTAGTGAAACTCCTAGCTTAGACGCCCTATCCGAAATTTGCTTATCAGAAAAAGCTAAGATCGAATGGGTGGGTTTTGTATTACCTTGTACGAAGTCCCGTTGGTCGGCCAACGCCATGGCCCGACCCAGCTGCGTGTCATCGGCGTTGTGATGCGCCCTGATGCGCCCGCTGGACCGAATGCCCAGCTCCTCGAGGTCTGGGATGCCTCCAAACTCGATGATGCTCCGCTTGGACACCTCCTTCTCACTCACACCGAAGTGCGGAATCGGAAAAGGAGGCGTCGAAGGGGTGTATACCGGCGGCATTTGTTAGGTAAATAGTGAGAAGTGTGACACCATACCACGCTCTCTGCTTTAATAGTAAAGATATAAGATGTTTTAGGTATTTCAATACATACTATATATATAGGCTGAAATAGGTGAATCTACACTCTAATAGGTGTCTATCTACATCTGTATAACACATGTTATATTTTGATACGGAGGTAATAAAATGTAAGATTTTTTTTTTGTAGTTTTACAAAAAAATTAGGCAACTGAGATTCGTGTAAGTGCAAAATGATTGGATAGCTTAATTGGATGGTTATCACTAGTTAACCGATATATAACTATTTGTAAGTCGATTGAACTGTACTCATCGCCTTCTTCAGCACAGAAACAATAATATGTCAACTAACTAGAATGTCCCATGAGAAATAGTTTTTTTTATAGAAAATCCACAACTGCAAACATAGTTTAGGCTATGGTTGCTTAACTGTGATGTGATGGTTGCTTTGCTACTGGAGCGGCTCAGCTGCAAATCCTAGCCTTCATGTCGTCACCCTCCTCACTTCGGTTGTCCCTCGCCGTCGTCGGCTAACATGGCTGGGAAAAACCCGCAAATAGCCACGACGGTGGGACTTGTGCCTCGCGTGACGGCGGCCTCTCTCGCATGGGGTTTGAGGTGGCGCGTTAAGGCGGGAACATGACAATGTCCCTGGTGGTGGCGGCCGTCCATGGTCGTGTAGACGACGTGTGGAGGCCGGATCCAGAGATGGTGATGGCTTGTTGCTCCGCGCTCTTGTGTGGTCTACAACCAAGTCTCGTCCTTTCAAAATCTGGATGAGGTGTCGTCAGGTGTGGTGCAGCCCTGTGTGGTTCTGGTGGCGATCTAGCAAGAACTTTCTGTGGAAACTTATTCGTGTGATTCAGGTGTTGGTGATGTACTATCTCAAGGACATACAATAGCTTGTTGAGCAAAGCGCTGATGGTGAATAACAGGAAACTCTCAGTGTATGAAAAAGATTTTTTGCCAGTCATGCTTGCCGTGGACAAGTAGCGTCCTTATCTGCAGCGTGGCACATTTACCATTCTGACAGATCATAAGAGTTTGGTTAATTTACAATACCAACAACTCACAACTGAATTGCAGAGGAACGCAATGGCAAAGATGGTTAGGATGTAGTTCAACATAAAATATAAGAAGGGCTGTGACAATGGGGTTGCAGTGCTTGATAATGTTGTGAAACTGCATGGGGTACCTTCTTCCATCATTTCTGATCGAGACTGTGTGTTTACAAGTAATTTTTGGAAGCAATTGTTTCGGGCAGCAGGTACAAAATTGTCTTACTCAACTACTTATCATCCATAGCCCGATTGTCAGTATGAGCGAGTTAACGAGTGATTGGAGCAATATTTGCGATGTGCATCTCATGACACTCCAAAGCAATGGCGCAAATTGCTGCCCATGACTGAATTCTAGTACAATTCCTCCTTTCACATCAGTGGGTTGTTCTCCATTCAAGGCCATGTATGAGATTTATCCAAATTTGGGTACTATGCCCAATCTTGGTGTTTCAGGTGCTGAAGCTATTACCGAGGTAGCTGAGGAAAGGCAAGCATTCTTGGACTTGTTGCGTCAGCATCTGTTGCGTGCATAGCTCTGGATGAAGAACCAGGCAGACAAACATCGAATGGATCGCCAGTTTCAGTTGGTGACAGTGTCCTGCTCAAGCTGCATCAATATGTTCAACATTCAGTTGTGCAACGAGCGTCAATAAAGATGGCTCTAAAATTCTATGGCCCGTATAAGGTGTTGGCACGGGTGGGAGTTGCTTCTTATCGACTTCAGTTGCCGCCTGAAAGCAAGATACATAATGTGTTTCACATTTCGCAACTCAAGCCATTTACTGCAAATTACAGTCCAGTGTTCACTGAGTTATCTTCAGTGGTGGACCTTTCTTCAGGAGAATTTCTTCCAACCGAGATTCTGGAGTGTCGCATGGTGAAGAAAGGTAATGCTGATATACCTCAGATCAAACTTCGTTCGTCATCACTTCATGTCGATTGTTCTACCTGGGAGGATTATCATGTGCTGCAACATCGCTACCCTGCTGCTTCTATGTGGACCGGGGTTTCATCTCGAGAGGGGGACACTGTCGTGTCTCCAATCCAGCTGAAGTGGCAATAAACACTGTAATCGACCCTTGTTAGGCTCGATGTTGGGTCGGGTCCAGTGGAGGGCCAAGACAGCTGGCAAGTCGTGTGCGCGCAAGGAAGTCGTGTCTGAGAGGCGCATTTATAAGCCTGTGTAATCCGTCGTGGGACACCGTTGAAATGAATGAACTCTGAATTCTCATTTCTTCTCTTCTCTGCTCTCTCATCCCCTTCTCTGGTTTGAATTCCTCTAAACCCTAGCCTAGAATGAACGGACGTGAGATTCCTACCACATCGGCTCCTCACATGGTCGTTGTCGTGCGGATGCGCCCCTTTCTCACATTGGCACCATCAGTGCTCTCTCACATGGGCGCGATTCAGACAATAGCTGTAAGGACGTTCTACATATTTGCCAAATCTAAAACGTCATATACCTAGTCGTGTCCTATTTCAATCAGTGCCTCTTAGATTGACCAAGAAAATATTTTATTTTCAAGTTGATGATCCAGAATGTGCACACTTACTCTACATTTATAAGTATTCGCATAATACCCATTAGGGAAGATTTCGTGCTCTCGAGTTCCAGTGATCCTAATAGATTAATAAAATGAAAATCGAATAAAATATTTACCGGGTTTCAAAAAAATGAAAAAAATTCCTAGATGCACATAAAGATGTATCCCATAAACGTGTAAAATTAAACTTCCAAAAACTTCATATTCTAGGCTACACAAAAATGAGAAAATTGTAAATCTGAATATGCATATTTTCAAATCTCCAAATTTATCAAATTTTGTCATTTTTGTAGAATTTATCCTTGGGTACATCCGGAATTGTTTTCAGAATATTTTGAAACTCGTAAATATTTTTTACGATTTTTTAAAATTAACAGAATCACTGTTGCTTGGGAGACAAAAACTACTTTTGGAATACCCGTTCGTTACGATGTAGACAACATTATTGATGACGAACACATGTGCAGCAACACATAGTGAATTCATGCGCTCTGCGCATGGCCATGGTGACCTCGTGCACGTTTGGTGACTGTATCCCAACTCAAGACATATTTAGCTATAATGCTTGCAGCGCAAGATGAGATGAGATAGTGGATGATGTGCGCATTTTCCTCCTCCTTCCAATGCTTGACAACAACCTTTTTTTCAAGGATAGGTGGCAGCAACCTCGTCGTCTAAGGTGCCCAGCCCTTGTCGTGTGCTGGTAACGAAGTAACGGGACAGATCTGTCTTCAAAGTGCCAGCAGCATTCTTTTGTGGAGGCTTGGTTGGATGAGATGGTAGAGTAAGGCGTGAGTTACTGAAGAGGCTCCTGGCCGAGGTAGCACGTGGAGTCTTTTGGGCCTTCGCAGATGAACTAGAAGCATTCTTTTTGTCTTGGGACTTAGACACTAACTGAATGTTTTCCTTTCCTGTGTCCTGAAAATCTGGAAAGCAAACAAGTGAGATGTAAATACAGATATCCAATCAGTAACTCTTCCAATATTAGCAGCATGCATGTTATGTGATAGCTTTGACAGAAAAGAGATACTAGCAAGTTAACATTGATCTGCGCCATTCATCATATTTGCGAGAAAAGTACAGATACTTGTACGATCTCGAATTCTAGCCATAACTCAAGAACAAAAAAATTGATACCATTGACAAAACGCAAGTAGCACTAGGGAATTTGGAAAATCATAGGGTCGTACCTGTAAGCTTTCTCTTACTCGGAGCACTTCCGGAGGTCTTGTGATTCACAAGAGACTTGGAGCCTTCATTCTGATCAATCTTCTTAAGAAGATGGTTATACTGAGCCTTGAGATCCTTGTAATTTGCCGTCACAAGATTGACTCTATTCTGCTCAAGAAGAAGATCCTTATCTTTGGACTCCATCTGCTGCTGCCGCTGCTGATGTGCCACCCTCTCCCTCGATATCTCAGCAGCCTTCTCCCCAATCTCCCTTTGGAGCCGACGAATCACCTCATCCTTCTTCATTTCCTCCTCCAATCTCCCCAGAAGCTGTTCTTCTCAGCATCATGATCCGCAGCCAATCGTGCGGCATCTACAAGCTTCGCCTTCAACTCCTCAAGGGAGCTCTCCAGCTGCAGCAGCCTATCCTCCGCACCCTGCTTCCCGGAGCTGAGCTCCGCCAATCTCCCCAGGAGCTGCTTCTTCTCGGCATCATGCTCCGCGGCCAATCGCGCGGCAACCACAAGCCTCCCCTGCATCTCCTCGACGGAGCTCTCCAGCTGCAGCAGCTGCATCTCCGCACGCCGCTTCCCGGAGCTTATCTCCTCCAGCTGGCCCACAAGGCCGGCCTCCCTCTTCCGCCACTCATCCTCGGTCGCCGTCGTGGCGGTGGCACCATCGGCATGCCGCGCGTGGAGGAGCTTCGAGTTGGCCTGGATGCGCGGGAAGAGCTGGCTGCAGAAGATGAACTCCATCTGGGAGACCCAGTCCTTGACCTCCTGGATGCTGGCCACCAGGATGGTGCTCAGCCCGCAGACGTACTTGAAATCATCCGCCGCCGCCGCCGCGCCGCTCGAAAGGCCCGGCATCTTACCCTCCATTTCTACAATCACGGCCCACGGGCGGATCTGGAGGGGTGCGCCCCCTAAATTTGTGGACGCTGCGAAGACGGCGGAGAGGTGGGGCGACGTCGGTCGGGAGCGCAAGGGGGGCGGCCGGGAGAGCGGGACAGGGTTAGGGTTGCGGAATTTGGGGATCTCGGAAATTTAGAGGGCCATTTTTCAAAACTACGGCGCTGGGACTGGAGTGGCGGGCCGGGACGAATTTTGGAAAGTGGGAATAAATAGTTTATTTCGATCGATTTTTCTTAGCTTGACCCAGAAAGTTTTTTTTCTTTTCAAGTTGATGATCCGGAATATTTTTTTTTTTTTGAAAGCGGGATAGGCCCCGAAGGGCCTGGATACTGCATTAACAAAGCGGTGCGGTACATTTTACAAAAAGGACCTCATAAAGAAAAGCTATCATAATAGGGTCCTTAACAATTACAGAACAGACCCGAGAAAGAAAACAGGAAATGCAAACGGGTCCTCCGCCACCGTCGACGATCTCTGGCCTCAAGCAACGGCCTTCGCCACCAGCACCGGGGACGAAACCACTTGGTGCAATGGAGAAGTGGAGCGCCGCCGCGTGATGATCCGGAATATGCACGCTTGTTCTTAATTATAAGTACTAACCTAATACCCGTTCGCTGCCACTGAGACAACATTATCGATGACGAACTCATGCGCAACAGCGCTCAACGAACGATTTCATATGCGTCATCCAGAGTCATGGTAATATACTAATATCATCCGCTCAGTCTATGGCCACGGTAACCTCGTGCACGTTTGGTGACGATATCCCAACTCAAAACAATATTTTAGTTATAATGCTTGTAGAGCGAGATCGGATCAGATCATGGATGATGGGTGGCATTTTCCTCCTCCTTTCGATGCTAGGTGCCAGCAAACTCATCGTCTAAAGTGCCCAGCCCTAGTCATGCACTGGTAGTCTGGTAGAGTAATAGTGCTGCTCTCGCCTTCGCCGTGCTACACTAGGGTTGTAATTGTTTGGGATAAAGAAGGAGGACAGGCCGCCGTAAGGCGAAAGTTTTCCTCCGAAATAACCGGAGCCTCCCCAAGAGGCGATTAAGGTTTCGTGAGGATTTTGATGGCGCACGCTGATCTGATCGGCGGGGCGCATAGGAGATCTTCTCGCTGGTTGAGGATGTCCTCGTCGGCGAGCAAGGGCAAGGAGAAGGAGCTCCCGTTGACGAGGGCGGCGAGGGCTAATCTGGAGGAGGCCTTGGGAAAGCTGGACATATTTGAGGAAGAGGCTACACCTCTTGTGATCGATGATCTGGAGCAGGTCGTGCTGCCATGTTCCACATGAAGTCACGCTAGATGACAAGATTGACGTCACCTGACCATCCTGGCAGGTCAATCATTCATCTGACACTAGTGTCGCCAATTTTCCGGCAAGGGGACAGACAGGGATGACGTTTTGGTCCGTCCCGACGAAACGGGCCGGGCGGGCCTCGGGCTGGGTATGGCCGTCACGGATCCAAGACGGTTCCTGAAATCCGTCTAGAGAATTATCTATGGCACGGCTCCGGCAACGGATGACAGATCCGTCTTAGTTCAGCCTTTATGGCGGATATTTGACTTTCCACCACGGGCTTAATCCGTGGTTGAAAACTGGGTATGTTGTAGTGAAGCCACAAGTCAAATATGCATGCAAAAGGGTTTCTTACTTTCATGGTGTCATTTTTGGCACTCTCATTTCTCAACACAATTTTTTTAGCACCCATTTATTGCAGAACCCTTTTATGACGTCACCGGTATCCAACTGATTTCGCATTGCGATCAGGAAGCATGTCATTTTGTGGATATATGTCTTCCTTTCATTGAAGTCATTGTGAATGTGTCTCCAATACGATTCACGAGTTTGTTGTGTGCCGCGATTGGCGTCTAGGCTTAGCGCCATCCATGAGTTGCACAACAACTCATCCTCCATGTCGCTCCATGTCCTGCCTCTTGAACCCGGCCTCTTGTTAACCTCGCCGGTCTCAAGATCATACACGTCCACTTCATCATTCTGGCTAGCCTCTCCATCATGGTCCTGGCCGACCGCATCGCCCTGGCCGGACGCCGCCTCCTACAACAACACGCAATGCACAAACATAATTCACTTGGCCGACACAATAAATGCACAAACATAATTCACTTGGCCGGCACAATCAATTTGAACATGCACAAAACACACACCTCGCCAAGCTCGGGTGTTTCACCGATCATGTTGGCGTCACACTAACTGAAGAGATGGCACCGGAAGCTGTCGAGTCGCCGCTTGTGAATCCCGTACGACGCAGCGCCGACGACACATTGTAGACGACCTCCTCGTTCAGGTTGATGTCGCGGCTTGGGTCGACGCACGCCGCCCCCAGATTGTTGGCCGATATGAGAAACGTGACAGTTGCGTGGTCGTCACTATGCCCGGGTCGGCGAAATAGTGCGGGGAAGACGGCGATGAGTTCCCGCAAGGGGCGGCGTAAGTGGTGCTACTTTGGCTAATGGCGACCAGCATGTCAGCAGTGAGGACTTGGTCATGCGTCGCCTTATCCTTCGCCCGTACTCACCGGTCTTATCGACGAGCGGAATCGAGCTTGCGTAGCTGCGCGCTCCAACGACAGATCCTCCTACTTCCGCTTCATTCCCTTCTTTCTCGGCTGCTGCTTCGGCGTCGGCGGCTTGCGAGGTAGCGTGAGGCCGAGAATCTTTGGCTCCATGGTCGACAAAGACGAGGAGGTTGTGGCGGTAGCAAGGTATAGAAATGGATATAAGATTTGAAATTTTTGGCGGTCGGGACGACAATGTAGAGGGAGAGCGAGAATTGGGTGCTCTCCCTCTGGCGCTATGTGTCTATGACGAGGCGGTCCCGCTGTCGGAGGGCATGTCCTGCAGCCCTGAACAGGCCCCCATGTTTAGAGGGTGGCTCGGGGGTGCCGGACACATTTCGACTTGGCCCGGAGATTTGTATGTGATCGACCTGACGACCGACATGGACGGCAACATTCTGGAGGAGAACCCCGGCATGAATATGCAGGAGAACACCGGCAGCCCTGGTAAAGATCAAATTTCTTGTAGTAGGGGTTGTTCAGCCAACCTGTTTCCCTCTCATCTTCTATTCCATATAGATCTATGCATATTTGTGATATTTTGTTGATTCGGGTAAACACCATGAGTTTACCAGTTATATTTGCAAGATCATATCTGCTACAAATGGTTGATATTGCACGCTCTTTCTTACGTATCAAGTCATCACTATCGTTAAAGAAGACAATTTTTTTCACAGTCGTATAGGTAATGGTCAAGTACTGTACGGTTTCATGGATTATAGTTGGTTCAGATGGGTAGACCAACTTTCATGTTTGAGATCTGTGCAAGTTGCCGTCATGATTTATTTTCTGTAAGTCTGTTAAAAATGCCACGTTTATTCTGACAAATACTAAACCTAAATGAAACTGAAACAGACAGCGACAACAGCTAGATGAGCTACAGTAAAAGTGTCGCTCTGAAACAGAACCTTTGTCTGTCAGGCTTATAGTTCTGCACGGACCTCGTACTATTCGATTTGTATGATACGATAGTTGCGTCGGTTCAGAAACATAGACATCTGAATTGATAGTTGTCATGTTTTAAGCTATGTGCCATCAATAAATATATATGCATATAAAATTATTCACTTTCTTTTATTTCAGGTAAGGAAGACATATCAGAAGTTGCATATGAGAAGATTAGGAAGCTAGCGATGGAACAGAATGCTTCTCGTATGTCTGCACTACTGAAGAAGCAAGCTGAAGCAAATGGTGAAGAAATGCAAGATTTTGACTCTATAGCAAGAACTTTTGTCTACGGTGGTTCAAGCACCCGAAAGAAGAAGGCTCCTGGACCGCACTGGATGTACTACGATTCAGTATGTTTTCTGCGACACCATGATTTTATAACTCATGTTTGTTCAGTTATAGCTTGTGCATTCATATGTTTTTACATCATGGCTTACTAGGAAACCAACGGGAAGAGTACAATGAACCAGATAGGTGAGACAAGTCGCGCTACAAGCAAGGATGCTAGCGACGAATATGCAGTACGTACTTATCAGTAAAATTCAGTTATACCTAATTATTTCACTTATAACTTGTGCACTAATATATTTTAACTTTATGGTAAACTATGCAATTCAGGGAGTGTATGAATTGAACCAATTAGGTGCGACAAGTACCTTCATAAGGAGCATCTATGGTGGCGACGTATCTGCAGTAAGTGGCTATCCCTCTGAAAACCTTACCTCTTCACTCAATTTTTCATATACTCTTCGTATTTACGTGTTTCGTAACCCTTGTAGGTTCCTCCTGTCTTCAAGATTACTGAGACGCGCGAAGCAACTCCTATTGAAGTTTTTAAAATAACCAAAACAAACAATGCTGGTATCATGAGCAAGGATGCACAAGCTGCTTATGTAAGTAAAATGTTAACATTTTCTTGTAGCATTATTACGTACTGTTTCTTGCACCTGACAAAAAAAATACGCATATCCTATGGCAGGATGAAATGATCCTTGCAAAAATGGGTCCACACATGAAAGATGAGACTCCCCGAACCGATCTGCAGATTTGTGAAGATGTCCTCAAGAAACGCAGAATGAAAGGCATTTTCCTCTCAGACTTGGGGACTACATCTAGCATGACATCTGCAAGCATCCCAGAGTTTGAAGGAATACTAGAAGATCATGAGCAACAGTCCTTACCTACATCTCCAAGATACCAGCAACTGCAGGCAAGGATATAGGCCGTGGAAGAAAAAACTGAAGACCTGAAAAGGAAGCAGACAGAATATGAAGCTCTCCACGAGTCATATGATGACATGACTTATGAAATAAAATCGAGGCAGCAAGAAATGGATTCAATTCTTGGCTTTCTCATCAGGAATTGTCAATCACCATGGTTGACCAAATAAGCAGCAAACCTTGCCCGCCAGTAGTGTTTTCTTCATGAAAACTTGATTTCATCCACATTTATGCCTACGTTCTTTCATTTTCGTGTGGTATTGTAACAGTTGGTGTCAATCAAACATTAAGTTTTTTGTGTGCCTGAATTATAAGTGCAATAATGTTTTATCGGTTCCTTTTGCAAATGGTTCATTTGAATTCTTTTTATTTACAAATTGCCTCAAAATTTGCAAATATTGAAATTTTTCCTTCGGCTAACAACCGTGACAAAATTAGTTAAGCGTCACAGCCGTCAGTCCCACATGTCAGCAAACAGGTGGGTCCCACACGTCAGCAAACCGGTGGGTCCCGCATGTCAGCAAACTGGTGGGTCCCATATGTCAGCAAACCGGTGGGTCCCACACGTCAGCATTTTGTGGACCCATTTTTCGTCATGCCACGTCAGCAAAGAACAGACCCACATGTCAGCATACACGTCAACAGACACGTCGACTGCCACCTAAACAGCCACATCTCAGCATCCACGTCAGCATCCACGTCAGCAGCCACGTCAACAACTATAACAGCCACACTTTTGGTATTGTAAAATTGAACCAAATTTCCACTTTTCATTTTCAGTCATGCATCATGGCATCCATGCATTAAGGTGATCTACTTGAAACAATTAATCTGGACAAATAAACGTGAGTAAGTTAATGTATTTGTCAAGGAAGTTCCAAGAGTTCAAAAATAATACTTTGCACTTGCTTTCAAATGACCAAAGAAATAACAATTTGAAATTAACCAAAAATGCCATAAAAAATTCCCATTTAATTAAAATATCAAGTTAACTCCAAATGGGTTCAAACTTTTACCAGTGCTTGCACTTGGTAGAAAGAGGAAGCACCAGAAATTTCAACATTTTTGGAAATGTTTAAGTACCCCTAATAAATCAAAAACTACTTCTGTTTTAATTAACCAGTACAAAAAAGGACCTAATTGTAAATGGGAAAAGAAGTACAGGGGTTCTTGCAAAAACATGGTCGTCTTCCTTCTGTAGCGACCGAGCCTTGCTCGCGCCGCACCAGCTCGCCGCCGTTGCCCTGCCCAGCCGCGCGATGCCGCCTCCCCCTGCTGTCGTCCATCCCAGCGTCGAAGCTGGATACAAGAAGGTGCCCGAGGAACCGAAACCCTAGCCCCTGCCCACCAGCTCTCGTGCTCCCTCTCCACTCCTTTTTCCCCAGCCTCTGAAACCGAGCCATGGCCGCCGCTCGCCGCCGGCGATTGAAGCCCTCCCGGACAGATCGAAGAGGAGCACTGGCACCTCCGCGACCTCCTCTCCCTGCTCATCGAAGGAGTCGGCCTGAGGCGCCCCGAATCGACGCCGCCATCTACGTCTTCCCCGCGACCGTCCGAGCACCGCCGAGCTTCGCGCCGCCGCTGTGGTCTACCTCCGACCTCGACGTCTTCTCCATTGTGCGCGTGGTGAGCACGCCTTCATCCCGGACATTCTTGTCCCCCTCCTCTCCCTCTAGAACGCCGTAGCGCCATCGCCGACTCTCGGCCGCCGTTAGTCGAGCTCGCCGTCGCGGATTCCGGCGACCACTCGATTTCGTAGCACCGCCACTCGCCTCCTAGTAGCGCCGCGAGCCTTTCTCGCGCGTGCCCGAGCACAAACGCAAGCCGCTTGCACAAACGCGTGCGCGCCGTCGTCGGATCCGTGCCGGTGCACGCGGTCACCGCGCCCAGCGCGCCGGTCGTGGCCTTGACCGTGCCAGCGTGTCTGCGGACGTGGCCACGGGCCCCACAGTCATTGACACGGGCTAGCCCAGCCCAGAGTGAAAAACGGTTCGAATATTTTTCTGTGAGTTTTAAAACTGAAAAACAGAATTGCAGAATTAAATCATTTCTTCTAAATTGCATAGTAATTCGAAAAATGCTTCAAATTGGATGATTCAAGTTTCCACATGTTCAGCAAAGTGTGCTCTACATGTTCATTTAATTTTGACACATGACAATTATTTTATATTGCTCTTATTAATTAAGTACAGAAAATGGCTAATAAAAGTGAATCTTTAAAAATTCATAACTTTTGTTCTGTAATTCCAAATTGAGCAAATAAGATGTCAAAATGTTTATCTTAACAAACTTTACACATCCATATTTTATTTGGGTAGAATTGAATTATTTCTCTGCTCTGTTTAAATGAAATACTAAAATTGGCAGAATAGAAATTCCTTTTGGGAAATTCATAATAAATTCATAATAACTCCAAAAATTATGTTTAATGGCTCAAAAATGTTCAGAGGAACATTTACTGCCTATTTTCAAGCATTTCTAACCAATAATGAACCTTGGTTTCATTACTAAATTGCATATCCCAGAAATGGCAGATTCAATTGCCTTATGAAAATATTCACCAAAAATTCCTAAATGCTCAGAAAATTGCAAGCAAAATATCAAAATGATTATGAAGAAAGTATCTAACGGAAAACGTAATTTTCATGCATGTGTGATTAATAAATGGGTACTGGTCCTTTTGGAATTAAGATATACTTGTCATTAAGATAATTATGAGTTATGCCAAATAATGCCAAATTATTTGGGACAACCCATTTAACTTGAGGATCATGTCTATGATCCATTAGATGCATTAAAATGTCATGTCATCATGAGTGTGCATTGCACCTGTTGTATTTGTTATTTATTTGTTTCCTTCCGGTGTTGTTTGTGCTTCGGTAGATCAAGGAGTTGAAGTGCAACCACAATACTTCGACGATTCTTACTATCAGTCATATCAACAAGGCAAGCGTAATCCCACCTCTGAGCATGTCTCCTCCTATTTTCCGCAATTATTTTCTCCACTATAAATTGCATTCGGTTCCAAATGTCTTTTGCCTAGTTTAGAGTATCCTACTAGTTGCATTAGATACCTGTTGCCATTACCTGTATCCTTCCTAATATCCATAGGACTGAAGTGTTGGCCTGAGTTAATTATACTTGCGATATATATGCTTAGCCATGCTTAGTAAAATGCTTATTAGTCCGGTGATGTTTCAATTGTCGGAACAGTTGATGGAATGACCGGATGTTTTGGAAAATTGTGGTGGCATTAATAAACTGCTTAAAGGCGGGATGAGAGGCCACATGGAATGTGGTGGGTTGTCTCGTTCTCGCCGCCTAAGTGCGAGTTCTCCCCTTCGAGCCAAGATTCAGCGTGCTTCCATCGGTGGGCCTATGGGATCCCTATCGACCAACTAACTTGGGTGGGGCTAGCCAGGGTCCTCTAGTTTGAGCTTCCATTT
>CAMZMU010000034.1:39207060-39254560 GCA_947311845.1 Poa pratensis
CTCCCCCTCCCCTCCGACCCTCTTTCTCTCCCCCCCCCCCCCCCCCCCCCCCCTATACAAACAGAACCGAAGGGTATGGAAATGATGTGTTTGTTGTCCCTTCTCCTTGGTAGTCACCCCACTCCAACATTGTTCTTGCTATACTTCGTAGTCAGCCCCACTCCAACAATTGTCACTCATTGTTGTGTGTTAAAGTTTTATCCAAATCTGGCGATTTGACATAGTTGCTCTAACCCATTCTTTCAAAGGGATTGCATCAACCATTATCCCACTACTGACAATATATAGAGCCGGTATGTTTTGCGGGAATAAGAACAATTCAGCAGAAATCGGTGCTCCGAGGTCGATATTAATTAAGGGTGCGCGCCGGTGTGCATTGCCACGATTGGTACTGAGGTAGTTTCCACCAGCCAAATATGTCAGGATTCACCGAAACACATTCTAATACTTTTGAACCTAATTTGGTAGTTGAGCATAATAGAAACACATAAATGACACATCCACTCTACCCCTCATGCTATATGAGCTACTAAGACTCCGAGTTACATCTTGTAAAGGAGGATCAACCATTATCGTCGGCAATTTCTTGTGATAAGTATTTGCTACGGTAAGAAAATAAAATCATATAAGCATGTTGGTACGAAACAGTGTAGACATTTTAAGAATGTTGCACCTTGTAAATGGACGCCCTGAGCATAATACACATGTCAACTTCACGACAACCATGGACTTTCTTGCCACTTCCTCTATCTCGCATCAACTATATTTCTTTTGTCTTCTGCTCTAAATGGTACGGAGTACAATTTATAATGTGGTCCAAGTCTCTATACGGTACCATTATTGCGGAAAACCATTTGTGTTCCCGAGCTTCAGTGCTCCCTTCGTTCTAAAAAAATCAAAAAGAAAAATACTTATAAGTATTAAAATAAATTGAAAATAATTCTGGATGTAGTCTATGATGTTGCCTACAAACATGCAAAATCACAACCCGAAAATTTTGTACTACGGGCTACACGGACAAAATCTTAATTTTTTGAAGATTTTTTTTTGAGCTTAAGGTGGTCGATATCCACCGCTCGAATAGATAGAATGGAATTGACCCAGTTTATAAGGGAAACCGGACCCAAAAACCATACAAACTGTACAATGCCCTATTTATGAGGAAAACAGGGCCAAAAACCACACAGACGAATCGACCCGCCGCCCACACGACACAAGCCGACCAAACGCCACAACGCACACCACCTGTTCCGGGGCCGCCACCCCGGCGAAGCAACCAGATCGACCTTCGCTTTGCCCAAAAGCGATCGAGTCATGGTCAACGAACCCTCTGCCCGCGCAGTCTTCATCTAGGTCGCCACCAAAAATCACCCTGTTCCAGGGCCGCCGCCCCGGCGTAGCAATCAGATCGAGCTTCACATTGCTCGAAAGCGATCCAGTCATGGTCGACGAACCCTCTGCCCGCGCAGTATTCAGAAACACTATATTCAGAAACACTAAATTTCGCATGCTTTTAGAATGCATCATTTAGAATATCCATGCTTTGTTTCACATTTTTTTGAAACTTTAAAATATGATTTTTAATTTTTTTAAACCATAGGGAGCACTGGAGCTCGGGAATGAGAAATCTCCACTCACCATTATTGGTGGTACTACCTCCGCAACCTGAAGAAAGAGAACGACTCGTCTATGGTACTGTATAACACAATTTGCTCCCGTCTCATACCGATGATTGATCTCCTTCTATTTCGAAACATGAGCAAATTATAATTCGGATTACTCCTAAAAAATGAAAAACAATGTATAGATAGTTTTAAGTTCAAATTTGTTATTCTAGAAAAAATCCATTACCTTATAATTGAGAGTAGAAGTCGAGAAAGCATCAACATCTTTGTGGAGAAATTAAAATGCTATAAAGGATTATGGATAGCTTTCATATAATGATTTCGGTGAATCCTGACATAAAATAAAAGACCAGAAAAAACATTTAAAAATCCATTCTACAAAATATTGCAAATTAAGACATTTCACTATTCAAATTGTTGCAAAGATGCAGATGCATGTGAACTTTTACCATACTTATCATTTCAGTCATTAGGTGTGGAATATTCTTCTCTGCTGCAATGCCAACTGTAACTTCACCGTTCTGCAAAATATTGGGATCAAATCAACAAAAATGAAATATTTACGAAGAGTTTGCTTGGGAAAATGAGAATTCTATCTACAGCCTTGAGTTTCACCACTCGGCAACTTTTCTTTTCAATTATTAATTGCACCTTTTCTTTTCAATCATCATTCCCTCACCAAAATCCAAACTATGCAGTGTGTAGAAAACCAATATGGAAGTATAAGAATAAAAATGAATATTGAGTTTCAAATAAATCTGTGAATAATAGAAAAAGATGAAAAAAAAATCAAAATATAGACAAAGATGAAGGCCTCAAATATTCGTCTGTATTAGCACTGTATATAGAACCTGAACATGCCAAAAATATGTCGCATACCTAAAGAAGGTTAGCTATCTTTCAGTAAATTTTAGAGATGACACTACTATAGAAAGCACCAGTGACGGGCTGTTTTTGTTCATCAATGACGGGCAAGGTGCCCGTCACTGATAAGTTGTCACTGGTAATACGGTTACTAGTGACAGGCAGATTGCCCGTCACTGGTATGTGTGTACTAATGACACGCCCATTATCCCACCCGTCACTGGTATGTGTGTACTAATGACATCCATTATCCCACCCGTCACTGCTACGAATTTCAGTATTAAAAAAAATATGTTTACCACAAATGTTTCAAATAGCACAATAAGATATTGTAACAATTGTATGTTCACAATACCCAATATGACATAATATTTGCACAGATAACACTGGCATAAGAACTTGAAAATTGTGTGATCCGAATTACAACATGGCACTAATGAGTATTACTTCTTCCTTCGTTGCCGGGGCAATGTCTGCGGCAACCCCGACGATGCTGCACGAGAGCGCCGTGTCCAGCCTGCTCCGCTCCCTGAGCACGCCGCCGTCACCAAGGACAACATCTCCATCCAGATTGGGGGCTGGATCATCGCTCCCCAAGCAGGCCGCCGTCATCAAGGATTGCTTCAGCGATACCTGATGTCCATGTTCAAATTACAGCAAGGAATACGACATAAGAGTCAACGCTTTTATATACAGAGAATACAATCACAATATGTTCAACCAAGAAATACTAGAGTGGAAAAGACCGTCAGTTTCTGAATTGGGAGATTATAGATCTTAAAGTATGATTTTGTGCACGAGCACCACATCCTTCCCCAGAGTTGACATTTTCATAGAAAGATCGAGTTCTAGGCCAGTGTCTTGCGTGATTACCACAACATAAATGGCCATTCCTATAGCTATAAAACAATAATTCATGTGGTTGGCGCTCCGTAAACGATGCTGGACAGGGGTCAAATTGCTTAGAAAAGGACTCCAGGGGCCGGCGGTCTGTCTACTCTGTGATCAACTCCCTGAGACCATGGATCATCTGCTCCTACAGTGCCCTACGGCTCGCTCGATTTGGTACCAGGTTCTGTCTGATAGAGGTCTGGGCGCCTTCTTCCCAACTGCAACAAGTAAGCTTCGGAGGTGGTGGTACCAGCTGGGAACATGCCGACCGAGAGAGAAGAAACGAGAGCTTACGAGATTGGCCATTGCGGTCTGTCGACGGCTGTAGCTAGAAAGAAACGACAGAAATTTCGAAAGAAAGAAGGCAACAAATAGCGTCATCATCAGGCTAATTCAACAGGAGTTCGAGCTGTGGTTGAAGGCAAGGAAAAAGGCAGGTCGACGCGAGGAGTAGCTCTAGCTTGGCTGGCTGTGTTTGTAGGCAGTGTGGTGTTGCAGTCTTTGTGTTGCGTTGTAACATAATGATGTAACACTGTTCCCTCTCTTAATGTCATGACATGCAAGCTTTGCATGTTCTTGAAAAAAAAAATTGGAAAAAAACAAAGGGATCTCTGAAATGATATACTAAACTGACATGCCAATCATGTATGGTACAGTCAATGCGATTGGTTCAATCTAAGGTTGAACTGACCCCACTGAGACAAATTAGCCTGACAATTGTGCCCGTTGTGAACTACCATATCGATGTTCTCTACGTCTCTAATGATATGGTTTCTAGTGTTCAGTGAGCCTGGTTGAAAGTCATTGAACTCATTCGAACCATCCGCCTGTGATACAACCTTACAAAATGACCAGTTATTACTAAAAACTGAAATGAAACTAAGACAGACAGGAACGAAGTATAATTTTCTTACAAATAGGACAATTTGTTGCCAAGAATCTTGGGTATTGCTCCATATGTGGGTACGGTTCAGTGACCTGTGGCCACACCCGTAGGTATTTCTGCAAAAACTTTTAAAGTGCTCATTTGGTAGTAGCTAGGAAATTCAAAATTATAAATCAGGTTAAAGAAGCAAGATAGACCACACACTGCGAATCTGGCCACAATTAATTCATTCAAGAAACACTGAAGGTCTCGTCATGCTCAGCACTTGCATGTGGCTGCTGCACTGAACTGCTCTCCTTCTCTATCATCTGCAAACCTGGCGGAACCTTGGGTTAAATGTCATTAGTAGACTGGAACCTTCATAGATGACCGGCGGGGAGCAGTTCGGGCACGGCGTTCTCATTGCAGCCGGCGAAGGTGCGGAAGCCCCCATCGCCCTTGAGGCTGTACGCTTGTGTCTACAGTGACAGCAGTTGCCGCACAGGACGTAGCGCTCGCCGCCGCACCTTTGACAAGCGGCGAGGAGGACGCGGCGGCCGCTGATGAAGACCTGTGGGAGGTGCGTGTTGACTATTTCACTGTATGTTAGCGAGGATGGGATGGACGGTGCCCAGATCGCGAGACCAAAATTGTACAAGTGGCACAATCAAATATAGTGTTTTGAAGGAACCATTTGCGAAAACAAAATAGACATCCAAATTAAGACGGCGCATCAAAATATGGTAGTACATTCAAATTAAGACGGCAAATTAGAGAGCATTTGATATGTCGTATCTGAGGCTCCAACTCGTCCGTGAGTCACCAAGGTTTTGGTTACCGGGCGGTAAATCTGGTTACCGCCCGGTAACCGGGTTTCCCGAGCCCCCTCGGTAAACAGGCTTACCGACCAAAAAATCCCGAATTTATTTGAATTTTTTGAATTTGAACACTCGAATGTACATAAAAATACCGTGTATCTTCCTTACAACAAAGTCTGCCTAGCATATTGGTATCACATCTCGTTTTAGTATCGGTCGTCCCTGGTTCGAGTCTCTTTCCTTACGAATATTTCTGGTTTTGAGGATTTATTTCTTGTTTTGAGGATTAATCCGGTAGCACAGTTTTGCGAAGAACCAATACGCTACGCTAATGTCTGGTGACTGTCAGAATTTAGCTTGGAAACCTATTAATACCGTTTTGCTAATTTATGAATTCAAAAATCCTATTAAAACCGTTTTGATAATTTATGAATTCAAAATTTGATTTTTGAATTTGTCCGGTAATCATCCGGGATTTCTCGGTAACCGCGGTAACCGGGAATCCCGACCCCTCGGGAAAATTTTCTATTCGGTACCTAAAACCTTGTCCGTGACTGATGTTGGATTTTTTTTAAGATAAAGAGTGTATATTATTATCGCGGAGATACAAATTACACCCAGGCTCTGCAACAACGTAATAACCAAAACTATTACGGATGCACACAGCCGAAAAACAATAAGAAGAAGAAATAAAAAGAAAAGTCCCGCTACAGAGTTACAGTCCTTACAACAGCCGCACAACCACCACCAAGACACCACCTGATGTCCAATTCTTCAAAAGCAACGCCTTCAAGAAGAACAGTGCTAGGCACAACCAATTAAGGCCAGACATTAGGTTTTCACCCTGAAGATAGTCCTCGCTCTCAGAACAATGTCTTCAACAAGACCACTGTCAGGCACAACCAATTAAGGCCAGATCTTGGATTTTCACCCTGAAAGTTAGGACTTTGGACTTCATGTATGTTGTCACCCCCACTTACATGCCGCTGCTCCAAGTCACGAAACACCAAGCCAATTCCTCATCGCCAGAAAGATTCGAACCACCAATGCTAGTCCTCAGATCTCGACTTACAGGGCATTCTCTGCCAGCACCATGGAACGAGAACATGTCCCATGATATTAACAGCCAGCAGAGCTTCGAAGCGCTCCCTCTGAAACCAACCGGCCAGAGTAAAACATGGGTGCGCGCGACCGAATACCACCCGATCCAGCAATCTCCAGGCATGAGTCGTCCAGTGGAGTTCGCCGGCGGAGCTTTCCGGAACACGCCCGTCCAGCCAGATCAATGGGGACAGACATCCGGCAGGTCTTTATCTTGCCACGAGAAGGAACCATAGGACCACCTCCTTTATTCGAACAGAGCCAGTAGCCCCCACGCCGCCCGCCGGTAACCTGCGGGATATGCCTCTCCGAGCAACCGACGGCCATGGCCAGCGGGGCGAAAGAAGGCGGCAGCGCAGGGTCGATCCTCCACCGGAGCCGACCGTGACACAGCTAGGATGGGCTGGGTAGACTGATGTTGGATGACTTGACATCTTTGAGGATCAGCGACCCGACCGCCGTCATGTACCTCCTCTCGGCCTCTCCCATGGCAGCATCGGCTTCAACTTTGTCCCTGTGAAATTGAAAAACTATACGTACAAACTAATTCACTCGCACGTGCACATGATCTGCCGTGCGACGCAGAGTGTAGTCATGTAAAAAAGTGTATTTTGCAGGTTGTCCTCAAGGCTGCCTCTTGGGAGATACCTGTAGACGGACACCAGGTTGCGGCCTTTGACATATACACCCATGAGAGGGTGATCATGTCGTACTACAGCTTTGTGATGGTGCCCACCTCCCGGAGAAAGTCGAAGACTCCGCCGACGGCTTACACAGCTTGATCGCCACCTGTTGCCGGCTCGCAAGGCTGCTCCTGACACCCTGCTGTGCTCACCCTTCCCCATCAACGCCCAGGAGAAGATCATTTCATTTGATGTTTGATCGATCGGCAGTGTGTGATAGGGGATCGAAAGAGAAGTTTGACTATGCATTTATCTGGGGAGAAGTGGTTCGTGGAGTCGTAGAGATCTAACAAACCTGAGTAGATAACCCTGCGCCATGCACTTAAAATCTAACAAACTCATCCTTAAAGATAGGGCTAAATCCGTGGTCAGTGGGGTTGTTTATTTGTGGACGCACGTTTACATTTACAGGACGGCGAGAGAACTATGGAGAAAGGGAGGTTAGGATTGGAGAATTACGAGGGCGGTGGCATTTTTTTTTAGAAAAGGGAATTTTATTAATCCCAGCCTCTGCATCGAGTGATGCACATAGCCAATTATTACAAAGTTTGATCGTATCTGTAGTTCAAGATTACATCTCAGCAAACCACAAAGGAGTGAGACAAAGAGCGGACCAGCACTAAGACAACAGAAGGTAAACTACAAAAGTCGACTAAAATGCTACCACGTATGCTGGGAGAAAAAATCCTGTGCCACCAACAGGAGCCTTGTGCATCCAGACACCATAAGGTCCCGCTGGTCTGAAGGTAGCAAGAAAGCCCATAGTTGAATCCAGTGCACCGCCATATGGATAACCTGTAAGACATGAAAATTTTCTTTCCTGTTAAAAACAAGGTTGTTCCTACAATTCCAAATAGACCAACAAATAGCTGAAACGCCAATACGAATCCTAACCTTGGTCTTTTTATCCGTCCCATTCAACCAATTCCCAAACATGTTAGTGACATTGGCAGGAGGAGGAATATTATAGGAACAAAAGAAAATACGCCAAACAAGTTTTGCAAAAGGGCAGGATAAAAATAAATGATCAATGGTTTCTCTACTCCCACAAAAGGAGCAATGAGAGTCGCCTTTCCAATTTCTTTTTGCCAAGTTATCTTTAGTGAGCAAGACTTTTTTATGAAGGAACCACATAAATACTTTAATTTTCAGTGGTATCTTTAATTTCCATAAGTATGTTTGTAAATATCTAGTATGGCCATTCATCAAATCCTCATACATCGATTTTACTGTGAAACTCCCGTTTTGTGTCAATTTCCAACGGAAGCTATCTGGAACATTAGTGAGAGTAATATTCATTAGTCTAGTACATAAATGAGACCACATATCCCATTTATCCCCAACTAAAGCCCTTCGAAAGCCTAAGTTTATAGGGGGAGCATTATGAAACACATCACACACCAAAACATTTTGCTGTTGCACAATGCTATAAAGTATCGGATACTGGTTTTTTAAAGGGGTATTACCCAACCAAGTGTCTTCCCAGAACCTTGTGGTTTCCCCGTTACCAATCCGAAAAGATCCTCTACTAAAGAAATCTTCTTTAACTCTCATTAGACCTTTCCAGAATGGGGAGTCAGTTGGTTGTGCTTCAACCTGAGCTAAAGTCTTACTATGAAGATATTTGTTTTGCAGCAATTCCTGCCAAACCCCTTCTTCATTTAACAGTTTAAACAGCCACTTGCTGAGTAAACATTTATTCTTTAGTTCGAGTACTTCAACCCCTAAACCACCCTGGTCCTTGGTCTACAAATAATGTTCCATCTTGTTAATCTATATTTTCGCTTATTTTCGTCGCTCTGCCAGAAAAACCGCGATCTGTAGAAGTCCAATCTTTTACGTACCCCTTTAGGTATCTCTAGAAAGGACAACATAAACATCGGTAAGCTTGTTAAAACCGAATTTACTAGGACAAGACGATCACCGTAGGATAGCATCTTGCCCTTCCAGCACCCTAACTTGCCTTCGAAACGGCTTTCTACTGGGTACCATTCGGAGTTCCGAAGTTTCCTATAGTGAATCGGAACTCCGAGATATTTAAACGGTAAAGAACCAGACTCACATCCGAATATGTGTTTATATTGGTCTTCTACCTCTTTTGCCTTCCCGAAGCAAAAGATTTCACTCTTGTGAAAATTAATTTTAAGCCCCGATAATTGTTCAAATATGCAGAGTATAAGTTTCATATTTATCGCTTTTTCCAAGTCATGTTCCATGAATAATATAGTGTCATCAGCGTACTGCAATATAGATAAGCCACCCTCAACTAAATGAGGAATGAGGCCACCTATCTGACCATCTTCCTTCGCCCGCGCGATCAAAATGGCTAGCATATCCGCGGCTATATTAAACAACATAGGTGATAGAGGATCTCCCTGTCGAAGACCTTTTTTCGTCTGGAAATAATGACCGATGTCATCATTTACCCGGATTCCGACACTTCCTCCTGAACAAATTGCATAATCCAGTTGCACCATTCTTGTGCAAACCCTTTCATACGCAGTGCTTGTTGGAGGAAAGGCCATTTAACTTTATCGTAAGCCTTCTCAAAATCAATTTTAAAGATCACTCCATCCATTTTCTTCCTTTGAAGTTCATGAATGGTTTCATGCAAGACCACCACCCCCTCTAAAATGTGGCGCCCAGGCATGAAAGCCGACTGTGTCGGCCGAATTATCTTTTGCGCAATTTCAGTAATCCGATTAGTACCTACTTTTGTGAAGATCTTAAAACTGACATTGAGAAGACAAATTGGTCTATATTGTTGTATCTGAACCGCATTATCATTTTTGGGGAGCAAGGTAATAACTCCAAAATTCAGTTTGAACAATGCCAAATTTCCTTGTTTTAACTGAACAAAAAGAGCCATTAAATCATCCCTAATGACCTCCCAAAAGGTCTTATAGAACTCGGCGGGGAAACCATCAGACCCGGGCGCCTTGTTCAGCTCCATTTGTAAAATAGCCTCGTACACTTCTTTCACTAAGAAATCAGTGGTAAGAATACTATTTTCTTCTTGTGATAACTGTGGTAAGTCGTGAATAACATTTTCATCCAAACTAACATCATTTGGTGATGAAGCCCCAAACAACTTTTTATAATATTCCGAAATATAGGTTTTCAAATTCCCCTGCCCTATAATCGTTCCTTCGTCTTGCTCCAATTGAAAGATTTTCTTCTTTCTATGTTTCCCATTTGCTATTAGATGAAAATATTTTGTATTACTTCCACCTTCCTGGATGTGTTTTACCTTGGCCCTTTGTGCCCATTTAGTTTCTTCATCTCTCCGAAGACAACACAGCCTATCATTTGCATTTCTTAAAGCATCTCGCTCAGCTACTGTAAGCGAAATTGTCTTAGCCTTAATATCTAGTTCATCAATGATTTTAAGTAGTCTTTCTTTTTCTTTCTTGTATTTCCCGCTTTGATTCTTTGCCCATCCCTTAAGGAAACGCCTTAGATGTTTTATTTTGTTTTGCCACACCTCAATCGGTGTATTCCCATTAGCATGTTTAGCCCATT
Source organism: Poa pratensis (assembly GCA_947311845.1). Lineage (NCBI taxonomy): Eukaryota > Viridiplantae > Streptophyta > Magnoliopsida > Poales > Poaceae > Poa > Poa pratensis. The sequence continues at coordinate 39,217,430 of CAMZMU010000034.1, forward strand.
CCGCGGCAACCATCTCATAAAAACCGTCCATCCTAAGCCAGGATAGTTCGAATGAGAACCTTGTTGTATTTCCCACATGGGCATGTACTCCTGAGTCGACTAACAACGGAGTATGATTGGATCCCACTCTAGTTAAAGCCTGGACTGTAACCAGAGGATATTTTTGCTCCAACTCGGTAGTAGCCAGCACTCTATCCAATTTCTCAAAAGTCGGATTCTCGCGTCTACTAGCCCATGTATATTGTCTACCTGAAAGTTTGAGCTCTCTTAACTCGAGACTCTGAATAATAGCGTTAAACATAATCGGCACTAATACCCATTGAAAACCGTCGCTTTTCGATTTTAAGAAAAGTTTGACACAAAACTCTCCTACATCCACTTTTGTAACCTGAAGCGTTCCAACATTTACCCCCAAAAGCATCCCGCCGGACCTGCCCCTAGGAGGTAAACAAAACCAACTGAAATCTTGGCCAGCCGCCAAGTGATTTAAAAAGGGAGGAGCAAAATTAGATCTCCCAGTTTCCGACAAAGCTAGAAAATCCAACTTCTTCTCACGAATTGATTCTTGCACGAACAAGTGTTTACCAGGGTCACGAAAACCCTCACTATTCCAAAATAATCCTTTTAAATTATGCATTTTTACGTTTGTTTTGTATTTTAATCCGAGCACTTCTACGCTTAGTCACACCAGAATAATCTCTTCTTTTCTTGGTCCTCTTGACCGTGTCTGACAGGATTGGAAAATCCGACTGATCCTCCAAACTCCTATCATTCTCCTCATCCTCTAAATCATCCGTTAGGGCTGAGGCTCTATTAAGAATTAAACTAAAAGGTTGCGCATCCTCCTTGTATTTCAAATTATTGTCCAGAATACAAATAGAACGATTTAACTCTGATTGTTCAATCAACATAGCTGAATTAATGATTTCTTTTTCTGTTGCCCCTAGTGAAACTCCTAGCTTAGACGCCCTATCCGAAATTTGCTTATCAGAAAAAGCTAAGATCGAATGGGTGGGTTTTGTATTACCTTGTACGAAGTCCCGTTGGTCGGCCAACGCCATGGCCCGACCCAGCTGCGTGTCATCGGCGTTGTGATGCGCCCTGATGCGCCCGCTGGACCGAATGCCCAGCTCCTCGAGGTCTGGGATGCCTCCAAACTCGATGATGCTCCGCTTGGACACCTCCTTCTCACTCACACCGAAGTGCGGAATCGGAAAAGGAGGCGTCGAAGGGGTGTATACCGGCGGCATTTGTTAGGTAAATAGTGAGAAGTGTGACACCATACCACGCTCTCTGCTTTAATAGTAAAGATATAAGATGTTTTAGGTATTTCAATACATACTATATATATAGGCTGAAATAGGTGAATCTACACTCTAATAGGTGTCTATCTACATCTGTATAACACATGTTATATTTTGATACGGAGGTAATAAAATGTAAGATTTTTTTTTTGTAGTTTTACAAAAAATTAGGCAACTGAGATTCGTGTAAGTGCAAAATGATTGGATAGCTTAATTGGATGGTTATCACTAGTTAACCGATATATAACTATTTGTAAGTCGATTGAACTGTACTCATCGCCTTCTTCAGCACAGAAACAATAATATGTCAACTAACTAGAATGTCCCATGAGAAATAGTTTTTTTTATAGAAAATCCACAACTGCAAACATAGTTTAGGCTATGGTTGCTTAACTGTGATGTGATGGTTGCTTTGCTACTGGAGCGGCTCAGCTGCAAATCCTAGCCTTCATGTCGTCACCCTCCTCACTTCGGTTGTCCCTCGCCGTCGTCGGCTAACATGGCTGGGAAAAACCCGCAAATAGCCACGACGGTGGGACTTGTGCCTCGCGTGACGGCGGCCTCTCTCGCATGGGGTTTGAGGTGGCGCGTTAAGGCGGGAACATGACAATGTCCCTGGTGGTGGCGGCCGTCCATGGTCGTGTAGACGACGTGTGGAGGCCGGATCCAGAGATGGTGATGGCTTGTTGCTCCGCGCTCTTGTGTGGTCTACAACCAAGTCTCGTCCTTTCAAAATCTGGATGAGGTGTCGTCAGGTGTGGTGCAGCCCTGTGTGGTTCTGGTGGCGATCTAGCAAGAACTTTCTGTGGAAACTTATTCGTGTGATTCAGGTGTTGGTGATGTACTATCTCAAGGACATACAATAGCTTGTTGAGCAAAGCGCTGATGGTGAATAACAGGAAACTCTCAGTGTATGAAAAAGATTTTTTGCCAGTCATGCTTGCCGTGGACAAGTAGCGTCCTTATCTGCAGCGTGGCACATTTACCATTCTGACAGATCATAAGAGTTTGGTTAATTTACAATACCAACAACTCACAACTGAATTGCAGAGGAACGCAATGGCAAAGATGGTTAGGATGTAGTTCAACATAAAATATAAGAAGGGCTGTGACAATGGGGTTGCAGTGCTTGATAATGTTGTGAAACTGCATGGGGTACCTTCTTCCATCATTTCTGATCGAGACTGTGTGTTTACAAGTAATTTTTGGAAGCAATTGTTTCGGGCAGCAGGTACAAAATTGTCTTACTCAACTACTTATCATCCATAGCCCGATTGTCAGTATGAGCGAGTTAACGAGTGATTGGAGCAATATTTGCGATGTGCATCTCATGACACTCCAAAGCAATGGCGCAAATTGCTGCCCATGACTGAATTCTAGTACAATTCCTCCTTTCACATCAGTGGGTTGTTCTCCATTCAAGGCCATGTATGAGATTTATCCAAATTTGGGTACTATGCCCAATCTTGGTGTTTCAGGTGCTGAAGCTATTACCGAGGTAGCTGAGGAAAGGCAAGCATTCTTGGACTTGTTGCGTCAGCATCTGTTGCGTGCATAGCTCTGGATGAAGAACCAGGCAGACAAACATCGAATGGATCGCCAGTTTCAGTTGGTGACAGTGTCCTGCTCAAGCTGCATCAATATGTTCAACATTCAGTTGTGCAACGAGCGTCAATAAAGATGGCTCTAAAATTCTATGGCCCGTATAAGGTGTTGGCACGGGTGGGAGTTGCTTCTTATCGACTTCAGTTGCCGCCTGAAAGCAAGATACATAATGTGTTTCACATTTCGCAACTCAAGCCATTTACTGCAAATTACAGTCCAGTGTTCACTGAGTTATCTTCAGTGGTGGACCTTTCTTCAGGAGAATTTCTTCCAACCGAGATTCTGGAGTGTCGCATGGTGAAGAAAGGTAATGCTGATATACCTCAGATCAAACTTCGTTCGTCATCACTTCATGTCGATTGTTCTACCTGGGAGGATTATCATGTGCTGCAACATCGCTACCCTGCTGCTTCTATGTGGACCGGGGTTTCATCTCGAGAGGGGGACACTGTCGTGTCTCCAATCCAGCTGAAGTGGCAATAAACACTGTAATCGACCCTTGTTAGGCTCGATGTTGGGTCGGGTCCAGTGGAGGGCCAAGACAGCTGGCAAGTCGTGTGCGCGCAAGGAAGTCGTGTCTGAGAGGCGCATTTATAAGCCTGTGTAATCCGTCGTGGGACACCGTTGAAATGAATGAACTCTGAATTCTCATTTCTTCTCTTCTCTGCTCTCTCATCCCCTTCTCTGGTTTGAATTCCTCTAAACCCTAGCCTAGAATGAACGGACGTGAGATTCCTACCACATCGGCTCCTCACATGGTCGTTGTCGTGCGGATGCGCCCCTTTCTCACATTGGCACCATCAGTGCTCTCTCACATGGGCGCGATTCAGACAATAGCTGTAAGGACGTTCTACATATTTGCCAAATCTAAAACGTCATATACCTAGTCGTGTCCTATTTCAATCAGTGCCTCTTAGATTGACCAAGAAAATATTTTATTTTCAAGTTGATGATCCAGAATGTGCACACTTACTCTACATTTATAAGTATTCGCATAATACCCATTAGGGAAGATTTCGTGCTCTCGAGTTCCAGTGATCCTAATAGATTAATAAAATGAAAATCGAATAAAATATTTACCGGGTTTCAAAAAAATGAAAAAAATTCCTAGATGCACATAAAGATGTATCCCATAAACGTGTAAAATTAAACTTCCAAAAACTTCATATTCTAGGCTACACAAAAATGAGAAAATTGTAAATCTGAATATGCATATTTTCAAATCTCCAAATTTATCAAATTTTGTCATTTTTGTAGAATTTATCCTTGGGTACATCCGGAATTGTTTTCAGAATATTTTGAAACTCGTAAATATTTTTTACGATTTTTTAAAATTAACAGAATCACTGTTGCTTGGGAGACAAAAACTACTTTTGGAATACCCGTTCGTTACGATGTAGACAACATTATTGATGACGAACACATGTGCAGCAACACATAGTGAATTCATGCGCTCTGCGCATGGCCATGGTGACCTCGTGCACGTTTGGTGACTGTATCCCAACTCAAGACATATTTAGCTATAATGCTTGCAGCGCAAGATGAGATGAGATAGTGGATGATGTGCGCATTTTCCTCCTCCTTCCAATGCTTGACAACAACCTTTTTTTCAAGGATAGGTGGCAGCAACCTCGTCGTCTAAGGTGCCCAGCCCTTGTCGTGTGCTGGTAACGAAGTAACGGGACAGATCTGTCTTCAAAGTGCCAGCAGCATTCTTTTGTGGAGGCTTGGTTGGATGAGATGGTAGAGTAAGGCGTGAGTTACTGAAGAGGCTCCTGGCCGAGGTAGCACGTGGAGTCTTTTGGGCCTTCGCAGATGAACTAGAAGCATTCTTTTTGTCTTGGGACTTAGACACTAACTGAATGTTTTCCTTTCCTGTGTCCTGAAAATCTGGAAAGCAAACAAGTGAGATGTAAATACAGATATCCAATCAGTAACTCTTCCAATATTAGCAGCATGCATGTTATGTGATAGCTTTGACAGAAAAGAGATACTAGCAAGTTAACATTGATCTGCGCCATTCATCATATTTGCGAGAAAAGTACAGATACTTGTACGATCTCGAATTCTAGCCATAACTCAAGAACAAAAAAATTGATACCATTGACAAAACGCAAGTAGCACTAGGGAATTTGGAAAATCATAGGGTCGTACCTGTAAGCTTTCTCTTACTCGGAGCACTTCCGGAGGTCTTGTGATTCACAAGAGACTTGGAGCCTTCATTCTGATCAATCTTCTTAAGAAGATGGTTATACTGAGCCTTGAGATCCTTGTAATTTGCCGTCACAAGATTGACTCTATTCTGCTCAAGAAGAAGATCCTTATCTTTGGACTCCATCTGCTGCTGCCGCTGCTGATGTGCCACCCTCTCCCTCGATATCTCAGCAGCCTTCTCCCCAATCTCCCTTTGGAGCCGACGAATCACCTCATCCTTCTTCATTTCCTCCTCCAATCTCCCCAGAAGCTGTTCTTCTCAGCATCATGATCCGCAGCCAATCGTGCGGCATCTACAAGCTTCGCCTTCAACTCCTCAAGGGAGCTCTCCAGCTGCAGCAGCCTATCCTCCGCACCCTGCTTCCCGGAGCTGAGCTCCGCCAATCTCCCCAGGAGCTGCTTCTTCTCGGCATCATGCTCCGCGGCCAATCGCGCGGCAACCACAAGCCTCCCCTGCATCTCCTCGACGGAGCTCTCCAGCTGCAGCAGCTGCATCTCCGCACGCCGCTTCCCGGAGCTTATCTCCTCCAGCTGGCCCACAAGGCCGGCCTCCCTCTTCCGCCACTCATCCTCGGTCGCCGTCGTGGCGGTGGCACCATCGGCATGCCGCGCGTGGAGGAGCTTCGAGTTGGCCTGGATGCGCGGGAAGAGCTGGCTGCAGAAGATGAACTCCATCTGGGAGACCCAGTCCTTGACCTCCTGGATGCTGGCCACCAGGATGGTGCTCAGCCCGCAGACGTACTTGAAATCATCCGCCGCCGCCGCCGCGCCGCTCGAAAGGCCCGGCATCTTACCCTCCATTTCTACAATCACGGCCCACGGGCGGATCTGGAGGGGTGCGCCCCCTAAATTTGTGGACGCTGCGAAGACGGCGGAGAGGTGGGGCGACGTCGGTCGGGAGCGCAAGGGGGGCGGCCGGGAGAGCGGGACAGGGTTAGGGTTGCGGAATTTGGGGATCTCGGAAATTTAGAGGGCCATTTTTCAAAACTACGGCGCTGGGACTGGAGTGGCGGGCCGGGACGAATTTTGGAAAGTGGGAATAAATAGTTTATTTCGATCGATTTTTCTTAGCTTGACCCAGAAAGTTTTTTTTCTTTTCAAGTTGATGATCCGGAATATTTTTTTTTTTTTGAAAGCGGGATAGGCCCCGAAGGGCCTGGATACTGCATTAACAAAGCGGTGCGGTACATTTTACAAAAAGGACCTCATAAAGAAAAGCTATCATAATAGGGTCCTTAACAATTACAGAACAGACCCGAGAAAGAAAACAGGAAATGCAAACGGGTCCTCCGCCACCGTCGACGATCTCTGGCCTCAAGCAACGGCCTTCGCCACCAGCACCGGGGACGAAACCACTTGGTGCAATGGAGAAGTGGAGCGCCGCCGCGTGATGATCCGGAATATGCACGCTTGTTCTTAATTATAAGTACTAACCTAATACCCGTTCGCTGCCACTGAGACAACATTATCGATGACGAACTCATGCGCAACAGCGCTCAACGAACGATTTCATATGCGTCATCCAGAGTCATGGTAATATACTAATATCATCCGCTCAGTCTATGGCCACGGTAACCTCGTGCACGTTTGGTGACGATATCCCAACTCAAAACAATATTTTAGTTATAATGCTTGTAGAGCGAGATCGGATCAGATCATGATGATGGGTGGCATTTTCCTCCTCCTTTCGATGCTAGGTGCCAGCAAACTCATCGTCTAAAGTGCCCAGCCCTAGTCATGCACTGGTAGTCTGGTAGAGTAATAGTGCTGCTCTCGCCTTCGCCGTGCTACACTAGGGTTGTAATTGTTTGGGATAAAGAAGGAGGACAGGCCGCCGTAAGGCGAAAGTTTTCCTCCGAAATAACCGGAGCCTCCCCAAGAGGCGATTAAGGTTTCGTGAGGATTTTGATGGCGCACGCTGATCTGATCGGCGGGCGCATAGGAGATCTTCTCGCTGGTTGAGGATGTCCTCGTCGGCGAGCAAGGGCAAGGAGAAGGAGCTCCCGTTGACGAGGGCGGCGAGGGCTAATCTGGAGGAGGCCTTGGGAAAGCTGGACATATTTGAGGAAGAGGCTACACCTCTTGTGATCGATGATCTGGAGCAGGTCGTGCTGCCATGTTCCACATGAAGTCACGCTAGATGACAAGATTGACGTCACCTGACCATCCTGGCAGGTCAATCATTCATCTGACACTAGTGTCGCCAATTTTCCGGCAAGGGGACAGACAGGGATGACGTTTTGGTCCGTCCCGACGAAACGGGCCGGGCGGGCCTCGGGCTGGGTATGGCCGTCACGGATCCAAGACGGTTCCTGAAATCCGTCTAGAGAATTATCTATGGCACGGCTCCGGCAACGGATGACAGATCCGTCTTAGTTCAGCCTTTATGGCGGATATTTGACTTTCCACCACGGGCTTAATCCGTGGTTGAAAACTGGGTATGTTGTAGTGAAGCCACAAGTCAAATATGCATGCAAAAGGGTTTCTTACTTTCATGGTGTCATTTTTGGCACTCTCATTTCTCAACACAATTTTTTTAGCACCCATTTATTGCAGAACCCTTTTATGACGTCACCGGTATCCAACTGATTTCGCATTGCGATCAGGAAGCATGTCATTTTGTGGATATATGTCTTCCTTTCATTGAAGTCATTGTGAATGTGTCTCCAATACGATTCACGAGTTTGTTGTGTGCCGCGATTGGCGTCTAGGCTTAGCGCCATCCATGAGTTGCACAACAACTCATCCTCCATGTCGCTCCATGTCCTGCCTCTTGAACCCGGCCTCTTGTTAACCTCGCCGGTCTCAAGATCATACACGTCCACTTCATCATTCTGGCTAGCCTCTCCATCATGGTCCTGGTCGACCGCATCGCCCTGGCCGGACGCCGCCTCCTACAACAACACGCAATGCACAAACATAATTCACTTGGCCGACACAATAAATGCACAAACATAATTCACTTGGCCGGCACAATCAATTTGAACATGCACAAAACACACACCTCGCCAAGCTCGGGTGTTTCACCGATCATGTTGGCGTCACACTAACTGAAGAGATGGCACCGGAAGCTGTCGAGTCGCCGCTTGTGAATCCCGTACGACGCAGCGCCGACGACACATTGTAGACGACCTCCTCGTTCAGGTTGATGTCGCGGCTTGGGTCGACGCACGCCGCCCCCAGATTGTTGGCCGATATTGAGAAACGTGACAGTTGCGTGGTCGTCACTATGCCCGGGTCGGCGAAATAGTGCGGGGAAGACGGCGATGAGTTCCCGCAAGGGGCGGCGTAAGTGGTGCTACTTTGGCTAATGGCGACCAGCATGTCAGCAGTGAGGACTTGGTCATGCGTCGCCTTATCCTTCGCCCGTACTCACCGGTCTTATCGACGAGCGGAATCGAGCTTGCGTAGCTGCGCGCTCCAACGACAGATCCTCCTACTTCCGCTTCATTCCCTTCTTTCTCGGCTGCTGCTTCGGCGTCGGCGGCTTGCGAGGTAGCGTGAGGCCGAGAATCTTTGGCTCCATGGTCGACAAAGACGAGGAGGTTGTGGCGGTAGCAAGGTATAGAAATGGATATAAGATTTGAAATTTTTGGCGGTCGGGACGACAATGTAGAGGGAGAGCGAGAATTGGGTGCTCTCCCTCTGGCGCTATGTGTCTATGACGAGGCGGTCCCGCTGTCGGAGGGCATGTCCTGCAGCCCTGAACAGGCCCCCATGTTTAGAGGGTGGCTCGGGGGTGCCGGACACATTTCGACTTGGCCCGGAGATTTGTATGTGATCGACCTGACGACCGACATGGACGGCAACATTCTGGAGGAGAACCCCGGCATGAATATGCAGGAGAACACCGGCAGCCCTGGTAAAGATCAAATTTCTTGTAGTAGGGGTTGTTCAGCCAACCTGTTTCCCTCTCATCTTCTATTCCATATAGATCTATGCATATTTGTGATATTTTGTTGATTCGGGTAAACACCATGAGTTTACCAGTTATATTTGCAAGATCATATCTGCTACAAATGGTTGATATTGCACGCTCTTTCTTACGTATCAAGTCATCACTATCGTTAAAGAAGACAATTTTTTTCACAGTCGTATAGGTAATGGTCAAGTACTGTACGGTTTCATGGATTATAGTTGGTTCAGATGGGTAGACCAACTTTCATGTTTGAGATCTGTGCAAGTTGCCGTCATGATTTATTTTCTGTAAGTCTGTTAAAAATGCCACGTTTATTCTGACAAATACTAAACCTAAATGAAACTGAAACAGACAGCGACAACAGCTAGATGAGCTACAGTAAAAGTGTCGCTCTGAAACAGAACCTTTGTCTGTCAGGCTTATAGTTCTGCACGGACCTCGTACTATTCGATTTGTATGATACGATAGTTGCGTCGGTTCAGAAACATAGACATCTGAATTGATAGTTGTCATGTTTTAAGCTATGTGCCATCAATAAATATATATGCATATAAAATTATTCACTTTCTTTTATTTCAGGTAAGGAAGACATATCAGAAGTTGCATATGAGAAGATTAGGAAGCTAGCGATGGAACAGAATGCTTCTCGTATGTCTGCACTACTGAAGAAGCAAGCTGAAGCAAATGGTGAAGAAATGCAAGATTTTGACTCTATAGCAAGAACTTTTGTCTACGGTGGTTCAAGCACCCGAAAGAAGAAGGCTCCTGGACCGCACTGGATGTACTACGATTCAGTATGTTTTCTGCGACACCATGATTTTATAACTCATGTTTGTTCAGTTATAGCTTGTGCATTCATATGTTTTTACATCATGGCTTACTAGGAAACCAACGGGAAGAGTACAATGAACCAGATAGGTGAGACAAGTCGCGCTACAAGCAAGGATGCTAGCGACGAATATGCAGTACGTACTTATCAGTAAAATTCAGTTATACCTAATTATTTCACTTATAACTTGTGCACTAATATATTTTAACTTTATGGTAAACTATGCAATTCAGGGAGTGTATGAATTGAACCAATTAGGTGCGACAAGTACCTTCATAAGGAGCATCTATGGTGGCGACGTATCTGCAGTAAGTGGCTATCCCTCTGAAAACCTTACCTCTTCACTCAATTTTTCATATACTCTTCGTATTTACGTGTTTCGTAACCCTTGTAGGTTCCTCCTGTCTTCAAGATTACTGAGACGCGCGAAGCAACTCCTATTGAAGTTTTTAAAATAACCAAAACAAACAATGCTGGTATCATGAGCAAGGATGCACAAGCTGCTTATGTAAGTAAAATGTTAACATTTTCTTGTAGCATTATTACGTACTGTTTCTTGCACCTGACAAAAAAAATACGCATATCCTATGGCAGGATGAAATGATCCTTGCAAAAATGGGTCCACACATGAAAGATGAGACTCCCCGAACCGATCTGCAGATTTGTGAAGATGTCCTCAAGAAACGCAGAATGAAAGGCATTTTCCTCTCAGACTTGGGGACTACATCTAGCATGACATCTGCAAGCATCCCAGAGTTTGAAGGAATACTAGAAGATCATGAGCAACAGTCCTTACCTACATCTCCAAGATACCAGCAACTGCAGGCAAGGATATAGGCCGTGGAAGAAAAAACTGAAGACCTGAAAAGGAAGCAGACAGAATATGAAGCTCTCCACGAGTCATATGATGACATGACTTATGAAATAAAATCGAGGCAGCAAGAAATGGATTCAATTCTTGGCTTTCTCATCAGGAATTGTCAATCACCATGGTTGACCAAATAAGCAGCAAACCTTGCCCGCCAGTAGTGTTTTCTTCATGAAAACTTGATTTCATCCACATTTATGCCTACGTTCTTTCATTTTCGTGTGGTATTGTAACAGTTGGTGTCAATCAAACATTAAGTTTTTTGTGTGCCTGAATTATAAGTGCAATAATGTTTTATCGGTTCCTTTTGCAAATGGTTCATTTGAATTCTTTTTATTTACAAATTGCCTCAAAATTTGCAAATATTGAAATTTTTCCTTCGGCTAACAACCGTGACAAAATTAGTTAAGCGTCACAGCCGTCAGTCCCACATGTCAGCAAACAGGTGGGTCCCACACGTCAGCAAACCGGTGGGTCCCGCATGTCAGCAAACTGGTGGGTCCCATATGTCAGCAAACCGGTGGGTCCCACACGTCAGCATTTTGTGGACCCATTTTTCGTCATGCCACGTCAGCAAAGAACAGACCCACATGTCAGCATACACGTCAACAGACACGTCGACTGCCACCTAAACAGCCACATCTCAGCATCCACGTCAGCATCCACGTCAGCAGCCACGTCAACAACTATAACAGCCACACTTTTGGTATTGTAAAATTGAACCAAATTTCCACTTTTCATTTTCAGTCATGCATCATGGCATCCATGCATTAAGGTGATCTACTTGAAACAATTAATCTGGACAAATAAACGTGAGTAAGTTAATGTATTTGTCAAGGAAGTTCCAAGAGTTCAAAAATAATACTTTGCACTTGCTTTCAAATGACCAAAGAAATAACAATTTGAAATTAACCAAAAATGCCATAAAAAATTCCCATTTAATTAAAATATCAAGTTAACTCCAAATGGGTTCAAACTTTTACCAGTGCTTGCACTTGGTAGAAAGAGGAAGCACCAGAAATTTCAACATTTTTGGAAATGTTTAAGTACCCCTAATAAATCAAAAACTACTTCTGTTTTAATTAACCAGTACAAAAAAGGACCTAATTGTAAATGGGAAAAGAAGTACAGGGGTTCTCTGCAAAAACATGGTCGTCTTCCTTCTGTAGCGACCGAGCCTTGCTCGCGCCGCACCAGCTCGCCGCCGTTGCCCTGCCCAGCCGCGCGATGCCGCCTCCCCCTGCTGTCGTCCATCCCAGCGTCGAAGCTGGATACAAGAAGGTGCCCGAGGAACCGAAACCCTAGCCCCTGCCCACCAGCTCTCGTGCTCCCTCTCCACTCCTTTTTCCCCAGCCTCTGAAACCGAGCCATGGCCGCCGCTCGCCGCCGGCGATTGAAGCCCTCCCGGACAGATCGAAGAGGAGCACTGGCACCTCCGCGACCTCCTCTCCCTGCTCATCGAAGGAGTCGGCCTGAGGCGCCCCGAATCGACGCCGCCATCTACGTCTTCCCCGCGACCGTCCGAGCACCGCCGAGCTTCGCGCCGCCGCTGTGGTCTACCTCCGACCTCGACGTCTTCTCCATTGTGCGCGTGGTGAGCACGCCTTCATCCCGGACATTCTTGTCCCCCTCCTCTCCCTCTAGAACGCCGTAGCGCCATCGCCGACTCTCGGCCGCCGTTAGTCGAGCTCGCCGTCGCGGATTCCGGCGACCACTCGATTTCGTAGCACCGCCACTCGCCTCCTAGTAGCGCCGCGAGCCTTTCTCGCGCGTGCCCGAGCACAAACGCAAGCCGCTTGCACAAACGCGTGCGCGCCGTCGTCGGATCCGTGCCGGTGCACGCGGTCACCGCGCCCAGCGCGCCGGTCGTGGCCTTGACCGTGCCAGCGTGTCTGCGGACGTGGCCACGGGCCCCACATGTCATTGACACGGGCTAGCCCAGCCCAGAGTGAAAAACGGTTCGAATATTTTTCTGTGAGTTTTAAAACTGAAAAACAGAATTGCAGAATTAAATCATTTCTTCTAAATTGCATAGTAATTCGAAAAATGCTTCAAATTGGATGATTCAAGTTTCCACATGTTCAGCAAAGTGTGCTCTACATGTTCATTTAATTTTGACACATGACAATTATTTTATATTGCTCTTATTAATTAAGTACAGAAAATGGCTAATAAAAGTGAATCTTTAAAAATTCATAACTTTTGTTCTGTAATTCCAAATTGAGCAAATAAGATGTCAAAATGTTTATCTTAACAAACTTTACACATCCATATTTTATTTGGGTAGAATTGAATTATTTCTCTGCTCTGTTTAAATGAAATACTAAAATTGGCAGAATAGAAATTCCTTTTGGGAAATTCATAATAAATTCATAATAACTCCAAAAATTATGTTTAATGGCTCAAAAATGTTCAGAGGAACATTTACTGCCTATTTTCAAGCATTTCTAACCAATAATGAACCTTGGTTTCATTACTAAATTGCATATCCCAGAAATGGCAGATTCAATTGCCTTATGAAAATATTCACCAAAAATTCCTAAATGCTCAGAAAATTGCAAGCAAAATATCAAAATGATTATGAAGAAAGTATCTAACGGAAAACGTAATTTTCATGCATGTGTGATTAATAAATGGGTACTGGTCCTTTTGGAATTAAGATATACTTGTCATTAAGATAATTATGAGTTATGCCAAATAATGCCAAATTATTTGGGACAACCCATTTAACTTGAGGATCATGTCTATGATCCATTAGATGCATTAAAATGTCATGTCATCATGAGTGTGCATTGCACCTGTTGTATTATTGTTATTTATTTGTTTCCTTCCGGTGTTGTTTGTGCTTCGGTAGATCAAGGAGTTGAAGTGCAACCACAATACTTCGACGATTCTTACTATCAGTCATATCAACAAGGCAAGCGTAATCCCACCTCTGAGCATGTCTCCTCCTATTTTCCGCAATTATTTTCTCCACTATAATATTGCATTCGGTTCCAAATGTCTTTTGCCTAGTTTAGAGTATCCTACTAGTTGCATTAGATACCTGTTGCCATTACCTGTATCCTTCCTAATATCCATAGGACTGAAGTGTTGGCCTGAGTTAATTATACTTGCGATATATATGCTTAGCCATGCTTAGTAAAATGCTTATTAGTCCGGTGGATGTTTCAATTGTCGGAACAGTTGATGGAATGACCGGATGTTTTGGAAAATTGTGGTGGCATTAATAAACTGCTTAAAGGCGGGGATGAGAGGCCACATGGAATGTGGTGGGTTGTCTCGTTCTCGCCGCCTAAGTGCGAGTTCTCCCCTTCGAGCCAAGATTCAGCGTGCTTCCATCGGTGGGCCTATGGGATCCCTATCGACCAACTAACTTGGGTGGGGCTAGCCAGGGTCCTCTAGTTTGAGCTTCCATTTGCGCATGCGTGAAGATGGTGGTCTGGACTGGGATGAGGATGGTGGCGTTTAGGAAAATGAGTGGCCACGGGGCAGGGTGTTGGAGGCACTGAACCTGTCCCGTCCTCACTGATGATCCTGGGTTAGTCTCAATAAAGGTAAAGGTTGTAACCGCTCCCACTAAGCCGGCTTTCCCCGGAAGAGAGCTAATGATCAGGCAATGAGCCGGACGGTACTGGTGGGTAAAGTTGTATACCCTCGGGTATATGTCTTTGTAAAGTAGTACACCCCTGCAGGGTAATCTTTTCGAAAAGCCGTGTCCACGGTTACGGACGACTTGGTGCCGGATTCAGAGACCATAGAAAACTTGAACGGAATGATTAAAACCTGAGTACTAAAGGTACTACCAAGAATGCAAGGTTGACTTCCTCGAGGGTGATTCGGGGAGGTGCCTTTGTAGACAGGTGCAGTGATGGATGGTGGTGGTTGTTGAAGATAATCAGAAGAAAAGAGTTTACTTCTTACCCCTTTGAAAATATTCTGATTAGTCGATGCCATGGAGTTATGTCTTTTCTAAAGAAAACTAGCTTTATGCAAAACAGCCATAAAACCTTTGTAAGCCAATCATCGAGCTAGTAGCTCTAGTAATCTTGCAGAGTTCATCGAACTCAACGTTGCTTTGTTGATTCTTTCAGAGGAGGACTTCATCGACCTTGAAGGTGGGTTCTTTGTGGACGTCGACGAGTAGTCTGGGGTTCCCAGGTGGCAGCTTGGGACATCTCCGGGACAGCTGGCGCTGGGAATGTTTATCTATAGGCCTCTTAGGCCATAATTTGGATCTTGTTGTTTAGAACAACTTATTTCGCTTCCGCATGATGTACTGTTGGGTCTGTGACCTCTGGTTGTAATATTTGCTATCTTTCTCTATTATAAGAGTTGAACTATAATGCTTTGAGTCGTAGAGTCTGTAATGTGCCAGTTGTTTCACAAGTCTTGATCTCTCTATTATGCATTGATAGTTGTGCCTGCGTTAAGGCATCAATCGGGGTGTTGCGTTGTCGATGATCAATTCCGAGCAACGCCTGCCAAAAGTTTTGGCCGGGGATTGGTAAACCCGTAACCTCCGGTTGTATCGCTTAACCGGTGACACACAACATCACTGTATAGTTCTGCGGTCAGGGCGCCACAAGTTGGTATCAGAGCAGGACTGCCTGTAGGAAACCCTTCTACTGGTCGACGTTGAGTCTAGTGTTTGTGAAATTATTTTTAACCTAAAAATGAGTTGTGAAAACCATCTTTGGATTCTTTTTACTCCTTACCTGGTTACACTCTAATCTCGGAGCCATCTTACCTCTATTTGAGTTAAAAGTTTTACTCCTCGTGATCCTAAAGAAACGAGGTTGGCTTCTACTTTTAGTGTTACATGTTAGGTTGCTCCCGCTGCGTGTTGGGTCATAATCCGCAGTAAACACCGTTGTTTAGCCCAAGATCTTGAACCGAAGGTCCCGGATTGTACTGGAATTCTGGTGTGATGAATCATGTGGGTTGTTACCCATGTGAGCATTATGCTATGCGTGAGTCTCAGTACAAGATGCTGATCTTTAACCCAAGATTCTTCCCGTTGAACCTTGTTGTTATCGGTTAAACCCTACAACAGGATGGCTAGATCTAAAGTTACTCTTCAAGCTTGTGGTTGTAGTCGCAATGCAGTTGCGTCACCAAAGCTCATCCCTATCGCTAGCTAATGCTAGTTATTCTGTCATTGAACCGTTTTGATCACGACAAGAGTGCTCTTGTGTTTTCCTCTATGTTTGTGATTCCTCCACTAACACACTTTCGTGAAACCCTTGCAGCACTAGTTGCTGGAAGAGTGCTAACATATGCTTCTGCAACATCTGAGGATTTTCCTGAGCATGTTTGTTACTCTTGATCTTCTCTTCGACCCGTGTCATCTGTTTGACCGTCATGTTTTTATCATGCATTGGTGTATTCCGATGCAAGTTACTCCTGTGGTTCGTCAAGACATTACACTTCGGGATGTTAGGAGAAACAAACTCCAGTACCTTGTCCACTTCTCGGACCAGGTCAAAAGTATTGTCTAGCCCTTGTTCTGCTACACCTTAGAGTGTCACACTCTTTTATATCAAGGTATCGTGCTAAGTAGCATGATCTTTTTGATGAAGTGATGCTCTTACACTTCGTTACTCTCCGTTTTCCGAGTGACTCGTTACTCGAGAATGATAAGACGTGACCAATGTTGCATCCATCGGATATTCTTAGCAGTTCTTACTGCGCCGGAATCCAAGGACATTCGTTATCACCCTTAGCATGATTGGTTAGCCGATCACTAACCCGGCTTTGACTGCGCTACCAGGCCTGTTTGTGGTGGTGCATTGTTTCGTCAAAGAGCAAGGTTCGTGCCGAAACTTTCAAGACCCCACCATCCTGCCTGGTAAGGCATGATTCTCTCCCGAACTCAAGACATACCGATGGATCGTGTTATTCTGGATGTCTTTCCAGAAGTATCGCCAGGTTGTCACCTGACCATGATGTTGAGCTTATGAGTAAGCTGGTTCTCTGAACAACTCCTTTCTCCAAGAAAATCGTGTTGGATGTCCTAAATTATTCGGTTGAGCTTAAACAACTTGGAGAGTTAAAAGACAAAAGCTCTATCTGATATAGTTCCTTCTCAATGGAATGTCTAGTTTTACGTGTCAAAGCAAGGTGGTATCTCCTTTGTGGATATGCTATCCTACAAATCTTTGATTTGAATTGGGCTATCGTCAAATCAAACTCAGGCTAACCTACTGAATGTGTTAGTCTGACCAATACTTATGCCCGTTCATGCAACATATGAGTCTACCGTCTTGGAGTATCTGGATAAGTTTGTTGTTGAGCCCATCAACTACCTTCTTATTTTCTCCATGTTTGAGGAGATTTATATTGGATAGGGGGCGTTAGCATTGGAAACTTGTTAGAACCAACTTTGTGTCGTCACAAGGTATGTGTTCTTGATGTTAGAAGTGACTTTCTCTAGTTCACGTGCAATTGCTGAAAGATGTCGCTGTGGATCTGGGTAAAGTTGTCTGGTTTCCCCGGAATCATCTCAACTCAACCATGCATGTGCAAAATATTCTTGGAATGGTATGTTGTTACCTCCATTCCTTGAGAATCTCATCTATGCATCCAAGCCACTGATTGAAATGTTCCAGAAAGAGAAGAAGTCCAAGAACTTCAATGTCTTCCTTGATGTTTCCCAACAAGGACTCAATTGTGTCCCGTTGCAAGTAATTCAATTAGGTGCAGATTGTCTTCTGACAGTTGCTAATACGTAAGTTCCGCAATCTCGTTCCTCCTTTGGAGTTAGACATTCTAGTCTAGCTCTTGGGGTTCTAGCAAATGTAATCCGCTGGTATCCTTTGCAAAGACTTCCTATTCATACATGTTGAGTCTGAAGTATCTCTACACCTAACCATGTCTGAATCACAAGTAGAAACGATAGTTGATGGTCGTCAAGAAGCTTGTCCTTGATGTCTAGAACATCAAGAAGTTTTCCCGATACTAACGTTCTTGGAGTTTCTACCATTCTCTCGGTCCATCTTCCCGATCCTTCTCCTGTGATCCAAAATGCTCCTCCGTGAGGAAAGTTCTACTCAAGCTGTCTGGTAGAGGTTACCTATTCATCTGTTGGAATCTTGTTTTAACATTCTTCCTCAGAGACGTAAGGCCTTGTGCAAAGTTCATATTTGCAATCCTTTTGAGAAACAGTTGTCTGCCAACCGGAAACTTCTTATCAATCTCCCGTCACCCGCATGTGTCTCCTAACTGTCAATTCAAGGGATGCTTGAAGTCTCATCCTAAGATTCTACTAGGAGGTACTTGGTCGTGGTATCTTCACCAAGATCCATCCTTCCGGAGAGGTTTCCTTCTTTCCTATGGTGTACTTTGATAGTGACCTCGAAGTGAAGCCGATGAAGATCTTCATGATGCCCTTGATCAACCTCTTCAAGAAAGAGGCCACCTGAAGCGAGAATATCGTGTAGTACCTCGTAACCCCTTTTCCCTCTTTCCTACTCTAAGAATCTCGGGACGAGATTCCTGTAAGGGGGGGGGGGGTAGAATTGTAACAGCCACACTTTTGGTATTGTAAAATTTGAACCAAATTTCCACTTTTCATTTTCAGTCATGCATCATGGCATCCATGCATTAAGGTGATCTACTTGAAACAATTAATCTGGACAAATAAACGTGAGTAAGTTAATGTATTTGTCAAGGAAGTTCCAAGAGTTCAAAAATAATACTTTGCACTTGCTTTCAAAAGACCAAAGAAATAACAATTTGAAATTAACCAAAAATGCCATAAACAATTCCCATTTAATTAAAATATCAAGTTAACTCCAAATGGGTTCAAACTTTTACCAGTGCTTGCACTTGGTAGAAAGAGGAAGCACCAGAAATTTCAACATTTTTGGAAATGTTTAAGTACCCCTAATAAATCAAAAACTACTTCTGTTTTAATTAACCAGTACAGAAAAGGACCTAATTGTAAATGGGAAAAGAAGTACAGGGGGTTCTTTGCAAAAACGTGGTCGTCTTCCTTCTGTAGCGACCGAGCCTTGCTCGCGCCGCACCAGCTTGCCGCCGTTGCCCTGCCCAGCCGCGCGATGCCGCCTCCCCCTGCTGTCGTCCATCCCAGCGTCGAAGCTGGATACAAGAAGGTGCCCGAGGAACCGAAACCCTGGCCCCTGCCCACCAGCTCTCGTGCTCCCTCTCCACTCCTTTTTCCCCAGCCTCTGAAACCGAGCCACGGCCGCCGCTCGCCGCCGGCGATTGAAGCCTTCCCGGACAGATCGAAGAGGAGCACTGGCACCTCCGTGACCTCCTCTCCCTGCTCATCGAAGGAGTCGGGCTGGGGCGCCCCGAATCGACGTCGCCATCTTCGTCTTCCCCGCGGCCGTCCGAGCACCGCCGAGCTTCGTGCCGCCACTGTGGTCTACCTCCGGCCTCGACGTCTTCTCCATTGTGCGCGTGGTGAGCACGCCTTATCCCGGACATTCTTGTCCCCCTCCTCTCCCTCTAGAACGCCGTAGCGCCATCGCCGACTCTCGGCCGCCGTTAGTCGAGCTCGCCGTCGCGGATTCCGGCGACCACTCGATTTCGTAGCACCGCCACTCGCCTCCTAGTAGCGCCGCGAGCCTTTCTCACGCGTGCCCGAGCACAAACGCAAGCCGCTTGCACAAACGCGTGCGCGCCGTCGTCGGATCCGTGCCGGTGCACGCGGTCACCGCGCCCAGCGCGCCGGTCGTGGCCTTGACCGTGCCATCGTGTCTGCGGACGTGGCCACGGGCCCCACATGTCATTGACACGGGCTAGCCCAGCCCAGAGTGAAAAACGTTTCGAATATTTTTCTGTGAGTTTTAAAACTGAAAAACAGAATTGCAGAATTAAATCATTTCTTCTAAATTGCATAGTAATTCGAAAAATGCTTCAAATTGGATGATTCAAATTTCCACATGTTCAGCAAAGTGTGCTCTACATGTTCATTTAATTTTGACACATGACAATTATTTTATATTGCTCTTATTAATTAAGTACAGAAAATGGCTAATAAAAGTGAATCTTTACAAATTCATAACTTTTGTTCTGTAATTCCAAATTGAGCAAATAAGATGTCAAAATGTTTATCTTAACAAACTTTACACATCCATATTTTATTTGGGTAGAATTGAATTATTTCTCTGCTCTGTTTAAATGAAATACTAAAATTGGCAGAATAGAAATTCCTTTTGGGAAATTCATAATAACTCCAAAAATTATGTTTAATGGCTCAAAATGTTCAGAGGAACATTTACTGCCTATTTTCAAGCATTTCTAACCAATAATGAACCTTGGTTTCATTACTAAATTGCATATCCCAGAAATGGCAGATTCAATTGCCTTATGAAAATATTCACCAAAAATTCCTAAATGCTCAGAAAATTGCAAGCAAAATATCAAAATGATTATGAAGAAAATATCTAACGGAAAACATCATTTTCATGCATGTGTGATAATGGGTACTGGTCCTATTGGAATTAAGATATACTTGTCATTAAGATAATTATGAGTTATGCCAAATAATGCCAAATTATTTGGGACAACCCATTTAACTTGAGGATCATGTCTATGATCCATTAGATGCATTAAAATGTCATGTCATCATGAGTGTGCATTGCACCTGTTGTATTCTTGTTATTTATTTGTTTCCTTCCGGTGTTGTTTGTGCTTCGGTAGATCAAGGAGTTGAAGTGCAACCACAATACTTCGACGATTCTTACTATCAGTCATATCAACAAGGCAAGCGTAACCCCCCCTCTGAGCATGTCTCCTCCTATTTTCCGCAATTATTTTCTCCCCTATAATATTGCATTCGGTTCCAAATGTCTTTTGCCTGGTTTAGAGTATCCTACTAGTTGCATTAGATACCTGTTGCCATTACCTGTATCCTTCCTAATATCCATAGGACTGAAGTGTTGGCATGAGTTAATTATACTTGCGATATATATGCTTAGCCATGCTTAGTTAAATGCTTATTAGTCCGGTGGCTGTTTCAATTGTCGGAACAGATGATGGAATGACCGGATGTTGTGGAAAATTGTAGTGGCATTAATAAACTGCTTAAAGGCGGCGATGAGAGGCCACATGGAATGTGGTGGGTTGTCTCGTTCTCGCCGCCTAAGTGCGAGTTCTCCCCTTCGAGCCAAGACTGAGCGTGCTTCCATCGGTGGGCCTATGGGATCCCTATCGACCAACTAACTTGGGCGGGGCTAGCCAGGGTCCTCTAGTTTGAGCTTCCATTTGCGCATGCGTGAAGATGGTGGTCTGGACTGGGATGAGGA
This sequence comes from Poa pratensis, assembly GCA_947311845.1. Taxonomy (NCBI): domain Eukaryota; kingdom Viridiplantae; phylum Streptophyta; class Magnoliopsida; order Poales; family Poaceae; genus Poa; species Poa pratensis. Next base: position 39,238,446 of record CAMZMU010000034.1, read on the forward strand.
TGGTGGTGTTTAGGAAAATGAGTGGCCACGGGGCGGGTGTTGGAGGCACTGAACCTGTCCCATCCTCACTGATGATCCTGGGTTAGTCTCAAGCAAGGTAAAGGTTGTAACCGCTCCCACTCAGCCGGCTTTCCCCGGAAGAGAGCTAATGATCAGGCAATGAGCCGGACGGTACTGGTGGGTAAAGTTGTATACCCTTGGGTATATGTCTTTGTAAAGTAGTACACCCCTGCAGGGTAAATCTTTTCGAAAAGCCGTGTCCACGGTTACGGACGACTTGGTGCCGGATTCAGAGACCATAGAAAACTTGAACGGAATGATTAAAACCTGAGTACTAAAGGTACTACCAAGAATGCAAGGTTGACTTCCTCGAGGGTGATTCGGGGAGGTGCCTTTGTAGACAGGTGCAGTGATGGATGGTGGTGATTGCTGAAGATGATCAGAAGAAAAGAGTTTACTTCTTACCCCTTTGAAAATATTCTGATTAGTCGATGCCATGGAGTTATGTCTTTTCTAAAGAAAACTAGCTTTATGCAAAACAGCCATAAAACCTTTGTAAGCCAATCATCGAGCTAGTAGCTCTAGTAATCTTGCAGAGTTCGTCGAACTCAACGTTGCTTTGCGATTCTTTCAGAGGAGGACTTCATCGACCTTGAAGGTGGGTTCTTTGTGGACGTCGACGAGTAGTCTGGGGTTCCCAGGTGGCAGCTTGGGACATCTCCGGGACAGCTGGCGCTGGGAATGTTTATCTGTAGGCCTCTTAGGCCATAATTTAGATCTTGTTGTTTAGAACAACTTATTTCGCTTCCGCATGATGTACTGTTGGGTCTGTGACCTCTGGTTGTAATATTTGCTATCTTTCTCTATTATAAGAGTTGAACTATAATGCTTTCAGTCGTAGATTCTGTAATGTGCCAGTTGTTCCACAAGTCTTGATCTCTCTATTATGCATTGATAGTTGTGACTGCGTTAAGGCATCAATCGGGGTGTTGCGTTGCCGATGATCAATTCCGAGCAATGCTGCCAAAGGTTTTGGCCAGGGATTGGTAAACCCGTAACCTCCGGTTGTATCGCTTAACCGGTGACACACAGCATCACTGTATAGTTCTGCGGTCAGGGCGCCACAACAACCACATCATCTTCATTGACCGACAGGTCAGCAGCTTTGACCGGTCTAAAACAGCTGACGAACTAATCAATGACACGATTTTTGTCACGCATTGCGTTCATCGATGACAAATTTACGAATGAACAGTGACAATAATTTTGTCATGCATCCCATCAATTTGTGACGCGAAAAAACGCGTCACTGATGATCCATAATGCGTGACGCGAAATTGTCGTGGCGTCACTATTTTTTAATCTGTGACGAGAATTTTGTGACGGGCTTAGTGACGCACTAATGTCGTCACGAGGGGGTAATCCATGACAAATTTCGCTAATAAGTGACAAAATGACCGTGTCACAAAAGATCAGTTCGGTTGTAGTGTAAATCTAAATATATCGGGTGGGGAGTAGGGGAGAAGAAGAGGAGCAGGGACCGAACCTCCCATGAATGCATATCCTCCTCTAGGGCTGAGAGAGAGAGAGAGAGATAGAGAGAGAGAGATGAGAGAGGGGAGATGTGTTGAGAGGAAGAGGGTGGAGCTTACCCATGGAGGAGTCCGCCGGCGCCCTTACTCGCCTCCCTCGTCGCCCTCCTTGCCCCACCCGTGGTTGCATCTCATATCCTTCTCGATCCACAAATTTCGAAAGATGGAGAGGGGAAGGGGATTGGCTGTGCGCCGCCGACGCCCTCGCTCGCATCCCTCTCGATCCACAAATTTCGGAAGAAGAAGAGATGGCGCAGATTGGGAGACGCGGTGACAGCCGGCGGCGTGGCCCCTAGCCATGCACCGCTCCACGGAGGCATCAGACGCTCCAGCCTCAAAGAGCTTGGCGCACGGCGGCGACGCCAGATGGCAGCTGGAGGAGAAGAACACATCTCGCCGCCTTGCACGACTCTACAGCCTAACAGCACGAGGAGGGGCGGCGTGGGGAAGCCCGGCGGCGGCGCTGGAGGAGGAGGAGGGCGGCGCAGTGAAGACAGGCGGCGGCGCTGGGTAGAAGAGAGAAACCAATGGGAGGAGAAGGAGAGAGTGGGGCGGAGGGGTGAATGAGGATTGGGGGCTAGGTTTTTCCTCTCTGCTCGTTGCGCAGCACCCATTGGACGCTCGTCCGTGCGGCCCCATTGGGCCGTCGCTATCTACCACGACAGTAAAACGCGGAAAAGAAAGGGCGACGCGTCGGGCGTGCTGCGCTTGGGCCTCTCCCACCTGTTGGCCCACCCGTCATGGACTTTTTGTGTCACATAGCAAGTAGAAAACGGAAAAAACGAGGATCCAACGGCTGTAAAAGAAAGGACGGTGAAAAAAAAACACTGTTTAAAGGTGAATGGAGGGTGAGGATAGTGTGCCTTGCCTCCTCGAAGTGGGCTGTGCACACGCCGGGTAGTGCTATAACATTTATAGGTTTAATAGCAAGTTTGAGTAGGCTTGAAACTGAACCGGAGAAAACCCAAATGCAGTACAAACCAAAAATGACCCCACCAAAACCTGACTTAAGGCCAAATAGAAGATCAGGTACTCCCTTAATCTGTGATTATACCGGCCATTAGCCAACATGGCCAGAGTCCTAGCTAGCTCCCTAGTCCTCGGTCATGTTGACTGGTTTTGTAGAGTAACTTTTTATTTAATTGAATGTGTCATGATTACTTTTCCAAGTTCTGTCTAATGCAAAAAAAAAATTGAATTTTAAAAAAATTGATTTTTTGTCTAATGCTATTTTACCGCTACCAATGAGCGGAAGATGATTTCCTTCCCTATCTAGCTAGGACTCTGTGATTGCCCTTCCATCAGAGTGCCCCCCTGTTTCGCGCCATCACTTCCCCCAAACCCTACACCAGCCGCGGAGGCGGAGAACCTTCCGTCAGGGTCGCCGCCGCCATGGCCTCCTCAACCTCCGATATCGCCCTCCAGGCCGCTTACACGGGCAACCTCCGCCTCCTCAAGAGTAAGCGCCGCCTCTCTATCTCTCTCCTCTCTCTTGCAGCGGCCTGCAGTACGGGTGGGGTCGCTGCAAATAGCTAATTTCCTTGAGTTCTGCGAGCGAGCTTCGATTCATTCTACATTGGGAGGAATCCCCAAAGACATTTACAAGGAAGAAACCTTAAATTTGGGGAATGCGTGGACTCAGCTTCACGAAATTGTGGAATTCTCATCTCTGCTGTCTGACTTCAGTTGTGTCTGCACTTTCAGAGATGACGAGGAATGTGGACCTGCGGGAAGCTAAGGACGCGAAAGGGAATACAGTGCTTCATGTTGCAGCAGGCAAGGGTTTCCTAGAGAGCTGCCGGTTTCTGGTGGAGGAATCTTGGATTGATGTCAACACGTTGTCGAAAACTGGTACGCGCACCTAGTTGAAATTCTGTGTGCGTCCATGGCAGGGAAAAATCAGTTACTTTTATCACCGATATATTCTACGCCCCCTTGTAGGTGAGACGCCCATGTCCTACGCCGCACTTGAGGGGAATGTCAAGGTTATGACGTACCTTCTCGACCGCGGTGCCGACCCTGAGATGCCTGACGAGACGGGCTCCACGCCGCTGCATAATGCTGCAGAGGAAGGTGCGCTTTTTCACTCTTCGGTGAATTGAAGGAATGACATTGCTTTAATACAAGTACTCCATACTGTTTACATATATGCTCTGTTAAGGCTCTGGTTTTGATCTATCATGATTTGTACTATCTTTGTTGTGTCTCCAGGGCACTGCGAGGCTGTAAGGCTATTGCTCTCTGAAGGAGTTCCTGTGGATCCTATTGATCATCGGGGTGCGCCATTACACGTGGCGCTTGCAAAGGCCCGTGTTGATGTTGTGAAGCTTCTGCTGGAGCATGGTGCTGATGTAAGTTTGTCTATTCCATTTGTCAGTTTGTTGAATGAATATTACAAATTGAAATGGAAAAAGCGATTGAGCGTGTCTACCTGATGATGTAATTGTTTAGTCTTATAGGTGTACCTGAATACTTTGTAGGCTATATTATTTTGTGATCAAAATAAGTCTTCTCAAAATTGTGATTCGTTCCCCTTTTCAGCCAAACAAATTGGTCAATCACATCCTTACACCACTCCTCATGGCTGTCATGGGGAAGTCCTTGAAATGCATGAAGCTACTGATTCAGGTCCAGTAATTTACTGACTTGCTATATTTTTTTATGTTTGACCGTGTCCTTTTTTTTTTACGGTAACTAGCAGGTGTCCTGAGTTTGTAGAGTAACTTGTTTTTCTGGTTGAACGTGTCAGATTACTTCTACAAGCTCTGAGTCTAAAGCTATTTTACTGTTATCCATAGGCTGGTGCTGATCTGAATGCCCATGGTAACTCTGTACCAACTCCTTTATCGCAAGCAGTTGATGATGGCTTCACCGACTTTGTCAATTTGCTCCTAGAGGCTGGAGCCAACCCTAACATTCCTAACGAGGTAAGTATACCTCTGTCTCAATATCTCTGTTTACTATCTTTTATGCTTTGTGATTTGAAATCTTGGCCCCGTTCTCCTGAGATACCAGTGCATTTTAAAGATTGTTCATGTTCAACTAACTGTACAGTAGGTTTGTATTCGAGTGCACTTGTTTGGATTTTCTTCAGAATTTAGACTGCACTGCCTTATGAAGGAATCCCAATATTGCAGCTCTGGTTCTAAGTAGTACAACAGGCCTTACATATCTCACCTCAGTATCATAATACTAGAAGGTCATCGGGATTCAGTATCATATTTAGTGGTCCTCTCGGTACTATGGTTCGAGAGGCAGTACTGTGTCTAGTTTTTTTTCTTTTTTTAAAGGAGAATTCCCACTTGTCTCTGCATCGATTGATGCACGCAGCCACTTTTAAAACGGGCGAGGATTTGAAATTTTCTTTCTTTAAGGGGAGTACTGTGTCTAGCTTTCCTTCAAGTTGTGTTCTGTTCATTTAACAGTGTTTACAACTGTTACTGTCAGTGGGATGAATTCAGGAATATCTCATTTTCTCACAAAGCTTTTTGTCTCATCCGTCCGTTTACTGTCTCTTGTATGCTTTCCGATTTGCAATTTTGGCCCCCTTCTCCTTGTATCTGATACAGGGTGGAATCTAACTAAGGTCTCCTGAGATAACAGTACGTTGTATAGATTGTTCATGTTCAACTAAATAATGTATAGTAGGTTTGCATTCAAGTACATCTGTTTGGGTTTGCTTCAGAATTCAGACTGCACTGACTTAGGAAGAAACCCCAAGATTGCAGCTCTAGTGCTAAGTGGTACAATAGGTATTAAATCTCTCATCTCAGCATCATGATACTAGTTGGTCACTGTAATTTCATATTATGTTTTAGTGTTCCCCTGAGTCCATGTACTATGGATCAAGAGGTAGTACTATGTATAGCTTTCTTGTAAACTTTGTTCTGTTCATTTAACAGTGTCTAAATCTCTTACTGCCAGTGCAATGAATTCAGGAATATCTCATTTTCCCGCAAAGTTTTTTTCGAAAAGAAAATCTAATGGCATTGATGGCATTTTTCATTTTCGTGCTGGATTATATGGTATCTTATGTTGTTTTTTATGATACAGCATGGTGCAATTCCAGTTGAGGTAGCAGCATTTCATGGTCGACGTGACCTTGTTGAAGTTCTATTTTCTAGGACAAAACAAATTCCATCTCTGCCAGATTGGAGCGTTGATGGGATAATTAGAACTCTGAATCCTCCACATATCAATCCTCTTCAGGCATGAACATAATGTTTTTACCATTTGATTCCAGGTTATATTAATGAAGCATAATGTGCGATTGCTTCGTATTTTCTACTTAGACCACAATAATTCGTTGTGCTCTTGTAGATAACTTTTGTTGTGTTCGCCTTACCAAATTACAAAGTTCCAACACGCAGCAGTACGCATACTCATTGACTCTGTTTGCATGCATGGATCTCGTTGGTCCTTCAATTGTTTTCACTTTGACATCCTTAGGGCAAGTCTTATGCATGATAACATTTGTGGATCTGTAGGCACCCTGTTCTATCTGCAAGCCTGTACATTTTTCATAAATTCTTAGTACATTCACCCTTTATGTATGATGGGAGATGTTATTCTTATACCTAATAGAGCTTGTATTCAAATTTGAGTTGATGTTTTGTTCACTGGAAAGTTCTTGACAGATTTCAGTCGTGATGGTTGTGTGGGTACTGCCCCCAGCCAAGTTTGCAAAGCTAACGAGATTATGGACCAAGCAGCACATTATTTTAATGTTCGAACTTTAAGTTGTTACTGTGCTGTCCATCTGTCATTCGGTACGCGTGTAACTGAACATGCTATTGTGTTCAGGCCAAAGTTTCTCTGGAAGAAAGATTTGCTTGTTGGAAGTCACAAGGAAAGGAAGCATTTGCAAAGGAGGAGTACCTTACAGCAATGTCCTTCTATGGAAAGGTAAGTGCATGAGCCTATCTAGTACTTGTTTGGAACAATTGCAAATATCATACAACAAATAATTCCAGATCAGGCTCAAGATTGAAAATGTGGCGTTTTAGTTTTCTCTGTAGCTCTACGGTTGTCTGATGGTTTATGATGAACTCAATATCCTTAGAGTCATTCCTGCCTTACATCCGATGATGAAATTGCGGCATTTGGAGTGTTTTTTCTCTCGTACAATGACACACACTCAGAGTTTAGCACTTCATCTTGAGATGCCCTTTCTTTGCTCAGTCAGACAACAACTTATATTCGTGGTTTGTTACTTTGGGTCAGACATTAATTAAACTAATGATGCAGAGGCTGGGGAATAAGCCTCCTTTTTTAGCAAAATAAAAATAAACTAAACTGACGCAAAGGCAACGATATGCTCCATAGAACCTGTTAGTAGATCCATTGACCAACCTGTTGAGCTAAACTGAGCCCACGTTTGCTCATTGTAAACGCAGGTACTTGACATAGACCCATCTGATGCCACCATGTATGCCAACCAGAGCCTCTGCTGGCTGCGCATGAGACATGGGGATTTAGCTCTGGAAGACGCGCGCAAGTGCAGAATGATGCTGCCCCGTTGGTCCAAGGCCTGGTACCGTGAAGGCGCAGCCCTCAGTTTCATGAAGGTACAGCTGCTTGTATCGATTCTAGGCTCGCAAACTCATCCTCTCCACTTGTATATCCTCCCTCTCGTGGTATCGATATTGTCTCATTGTGCACAGGCTTACAAGGGCGCTGCTGACGCGTTCCGGGAGGCGCTGCAGCTCGAGCCCAAGAGTAAAGAGATTAAGGAAGCGCTCAGGTAACGATGACATTGCTTGGCTTTGGGTTACTATTACCATCGTCGACTGAATCCATCATCCACGGGAAGAGATGGGGCATATATCGAAATCCCTTGTAGGTCGATCTGCCGGTTGAGATGTAGTTTCGACGCCTTTTGATCTCTGCGACTTGATTAATTGCAGGAAGGCTGAGAAGGCTGCGGAGGACCCGTAGCGTGTATAAGATAAGCAACTGCCCATGCCGGGTCGTTCAGAGAGAAGGAAGAAAAGGAAAACTAACTTGGCTTGGTTCCTCTCACATCTCTGTAATGACCGGAATACCTGGTACTCAGTACCCTACTGGCCTACTAGTACTAAACTACTAATAGAGCACTACTCGTATGTTAGGATGTGTTGCGCTGGCCAGGTAGCCGGTTTCAAAATCTGCTCGATCAAGGGCCTCGATTTTGGCAGTTTAGGGCGATGAGGCCTCGTTTTTGTGACAGCATTATCTTAGGTGGGTGCTGTGCTATACATATAGATAGATGTATGCTATGCTATGTAACAGTCGCTGGAACATTGCCCTGCGTTTTATGCTCCCGTTTTGGCCCAACTTTCTGGAAAGGGCAGAATACAAAGCAATTTCAAACGTCACCTCTAACTGCATTTACATTGTGTTTTTTAGCGGCTTTGCTTAGTTTTGGCTCAACCAGAATATATTAGGTGCAAACCTTTTAATTTCTCTAAGATTTATTGATCTATGTTTAATGCCAAAAAAATCTATTTCTCAAAGGAAATGTGATACTCCTCATTCTATCAATAGTTAGCGTATTAATAAGTAAAAAAACACTCGAGAGCTTCTTCAACAAAAGAGGGTTCAGAGCCATGAAAAATTCATGATTACGTCGCTGCCGAGGCTCGCCAGCGACAACCGAGGGCATGGGCATGACCAGGACGAAGCTGTTTCCATTTTTTGGAAAAAAGAGAGATTGCTGCAGATTATGAGATCAGCTATGGAGAGTTGCTACAGATGTGGAGGTCGGTCATGGAAAACCATGGGGATTCGCCTAGAAGGATAGGAAAAAGTGGAGCCAGCGAGCTTGCTGCCGGTCAGTGTTCTCTTCTCGATAGCCTCCAGCAGCGTTCTCTTCCACAAAGCCGTGGGCGTTCAATTTGCCGCATTGGAGAATAGAAGCATTTAATTTGTGCTTAATATTTTGGAGCGTCTGAGATCAGCGTCCTGTGTTGGGGAACAGGACGTATGACACTTATTTGATTTTTCTTTTCCTTAACATTTTTTATTTTCCTAAAGCGCCTACTTAAGCGCTCTGCACTGTAGGCGCCCTAAAATATATTTTACTCCGTATAATTTACTAGAGTATTGTAGAAGTTAGTAGTTTTCTGTACATATTTGGTCAAACCTATGAATTACTGACCTTTTTCTTACTCTACTTATACGAGACATATTTGAGGGCGAGGAAGCACTATGAACCTCAATTGTTAAATATGGACACGTATTCAAACTCACACATTTAGAGAAACGTAATCTATTGCATTAAATATAACTAAATAAGTTATGTTCTAGTAAGAATAAATTACTATTCCCTCTATATCAAAACTAGTTGAAGGCCCATGCTTTGCTATGGGTTCTCCAAAAAAATTGATTACCGCATAGGTTAACATAATGCTCATGAAAAAACCCTTGTTATATAAAGGATATGCGATTGAAGGCATCTTTTTAGTCAGCATTTCAACGGCCCAGCTGACCAAGGGGAAGAGTATGTAGTTTGGCGGTACTCAAACAGCAGTCTCTCTCTCTCCCTCCCCCTCCGACCCTCTTTCTCTCCCCCCCCCCCCCCCCCCCCCCTCTATACAAACAGAACCGAAGGGTATGGAAATGATGTGTTTGTTGTCCCTTCTCCTTGGTAGTCACCCCACTCCAACATTGTTCTTGCTATACTTCGTAGTCAGCCCCACTCCAACAATTGTCACTCATTGTTGTGTGTTAAAGTTTTATCCAAATCTGGCAATTTGACATAGTTGCTCTAGCCCATTCTTTCAAAGGGATTGCATCAACCATTATCCCACTACTGAAATATATAGAGCCGGTATGTTTTGCGGGAATAAGAACAATTCAGCAGAAATCGGTGCTCCGAGGTCGATATTAATTAAGGGTGCGCGCCGGTGTGCATTGCCACGATTGGTACTGAGGTAGTTTCCACCAGCCAAATATGTCAGGATTCACCGAAACACATTCAAATACTTTTGAACCTAATTTGGTAGTTGAGCATAATAGGAACACATAAATGACACATCCACTCTACCCCTCTCATGCTATATGAGCTACTAAGACTCCGAGTTACATCTTGTAAAGGAGGATCAACCATTATCGTCGGCAATTTCTTGTGATAAGTATTTGCTACGGAAAAAAATAAAATCATATAAGCATGTTGGTACGAAACAGTGTAGACATTTTAAGAATGTTGCACCTTGTAAATGCACGCCTGAGCATAATACACATGTCAACTTCACGACAACCATGGACTTTCTTGCCACTTCCTCTATCTCGCATCAACTATATTTCTTTTGTCTTCTGCTCTAAATGGTACGGAGTACAATTTATAATGTGGTCCAAGTCTCTATAGGGTACCATTATTGCGGAAAACCATTTGTGTTCCCGAGCTTCAGTGCTCCCTTCGTTCTAAAAAAATCAAAAAGAAAAATACTTAGAAGTTTTAAAATAAATTGAAAATAATTCTGGATGTAGTCTATGATGTTGCCTACAAACATGCAAAATCACAACCCAAAATTTTTGTATTATGGGCTACAAGGAAAAATGTTAATTTTTTTGAAGATTTTTTTTTGAGCTTAAGGTGGTTGATATCCACCACTCGAATAGATAGAATGGAATTGACCCAGTTTATAAGGGAAACCGGGCCCAAAAACCATACAAACTGTACAATGCCCTATTTATGAGGAAAACAGGGCCAAAAACCACACAGACGAATCGACCCGCCGCCCACACGACACAAGCCGACCAAACGCCACAACGCACACCACCTGTTCCGGGGCCGCCACCCCGGCGAAGCAACCAGATCGACCTTCGCTTTGCCCAAAAGCGATCCAGTCATGTTCAACGAACCGTCTGCCTGCGCAGTCTTCATCCAGGTCGCCACCAAAAACCACCCTGTTCCAGGGCCGCCGCCCCGGCGTACTAATCAGATCGACCTTCGCATTGCTCGAAAGCGATCCAGTCATGGTCGACGAACCCTCTGCCCGGCAGTCTTCAGAAACACTATATTCAGAAACACTAAATTTCGCATGCTTTTAGAATGCATCATTTAGAATATCCATGCTTTGTTTCACATTTTTTTAAACTTTAAAATATGATTTTTAATTTTTTTAAACCATAGGGAGCACTGGAGGGAATGAGAAATCTCCACTCACCATTATTGGTGGTACTACCTCCGCAACCTGAAGAAAGAGAACGACTCGTCTATTGTACTGTATAACACAATTTGCTCCCGTCTCATACCGATGATTGATCTCCTTCTATTTCGAAACATGAGCAAATTATAATTCGGATTACTCGTAAAAAATGAAAAACAATGTATAGATAGTTTTAAGTTCAAATTTGTTATTCTAGAAAAAATCCATTACCTTATAATTGAGAGTAGAAGTCGAGAAAGCATCAACATCTTTGTGGAGAAATTAAAATGCTATAAAGGATTATGGATAGCTTTCATATAATGATTTCGGTGAATCCTGACATAAAATAAAAGACCAGAAAAAACATTTAAAAATCCATTCTACAAAATATTGCAAATTAAGACATTTCACTATTCAAATTGTTGCAAAGATGCAGATGCATGTGAACTTTTACCATACTTATCATTTCAGTCATTAGGTGTGGAATATTCTTCTCTGCTGCAATGCCAACTGTAACTTCACCGTTCTGCAAAATATTGGGATCAAATCAACAAAAATGAAATATTTACGAAGAGTTTGCTTGGGAAAATGAGAATTCTATCTACAGCCTTGAGTTTCACCACTCGGCAACTTTTCTTTTCAATTATTAATTGCACCTTTTCTTTTCAATCATCATTCCCTCGCCAAAATCCAAACTATGCAGTGTGTAAAAAACCAATATGGAAGTATAAGAATAAAAATGAATATTGAGTTTCAAATAAAGCTGTGAATAATAGAAAAAGATGAAAAAAAATCAAAATATAGACAAAGATGAAGGCCTCAAATATTCGTCTGTATTAGCACTGTATATAGAACCTGAACATGCCAAAAATATGTCGCATACCTAAAGAAGGTTAGCTATCTTTCAGTAAATTTTAGAGATGACACTACTACAGAAAGCCATACCAGTGACGGGCTGTTTTTGTTCATCAATGACGGGCAAGGTGCCCGTCACTGATATGCTGTCACTGGTAATACGGTTACTAGTGACAGGCAGATTGCCCGTCACTGGTATGTGTGTACTAATGACACGCCCATTATCCCACCCGTCACTGCTACGAATTTCAGTATTAAAAAATATATGTTTACCACAAATGTTTCAAATAGCACAATAAGATATTGTAACAATTGCATGTTCACAATACCCAATATGACATAATATTTGCACAGATAACACTGGCATAAGAACTTGAAAATTGTGTGATCCGAATTACAACATGGCACTAATGAGTATTACTTCTTCCTTCGTTGCCGCGGCAATGTCTGCGGCAACACCGACGATGCTGCACGAGAGCGCCGTGTCCAGCCTGCTCTGCTCCCTGAGCACGCCGCCGTCACCAAGGACAACATCTCCATCCAGATTGGGGGCTGGATCATCGCTCCCGAAGCAGGCCGCCGTCATCAAGGATTGCTTCAGCGGCACCTGATGTCCATGTTCAAATTACACCAAGGAATACGGCATAAGAGTCAAAGCTTTTATATACAGAGAATACAATCACAATATGTTCAACCAAGAAATACTAGAGTGGAAAAGACCGTCAGTTTCTGAATTGGGAGATTATAGATCTTAAAGTATGATTTTTTGTGCAGGAGCACCACATCCTTCCCCAGAGTTGACATTTTCATAGAAAGATCGAGTTCTAGGCCAGTGTCTTGCGTGATTACCACAACATAAATGGCCATTCCTGTAGCTATAAAACAATAATTCATGTGGTTGGCGCTCCGTAAACGATGCTGGACAGGGGTCAAATTGCTTAGAAAAGGACTCCAGGGGCCGGCGGTCTGTCTACTCTGTGATCAACTCCCTGAGACCATGGATCATCTGCTCCTACAGTGCCCTACGGCTCGCTCGATTTGGTACCAGGTTCTGTCTGATAGAGGTCTGGGCGCCTTCTGCCCAACTGCAACAAGTAAGCTTCAGAGGTGGTGGTACCAGCTGGGAACATGCCGACCGAGAGAGAAGAAACGAGAGCTTACGACATTGGCCATTGCGGTCTGTCGACGGCTGTGGCTAGAAAGAAACGACAGAAATTTCGAAAGAAAGAAGGCAACAAATAGCGTCATCATCAGGCTAATTCAACAGGAGTTCGAGCTGTGGTTGAAGGCAAGGAAAAAGGCAGGTCGGCGCGAGGAGTAGCTCTAGCTAGGCTGGCTGTGTTTGTAGGCAGTGTGGTATTGCAGTCTTTGTGTTGCGTTGTAACATAATGATGTAACACTGTTCCCTCTCTTAATGTCACGACATGCAAGTACGTAGCACGGTCGAGCCATGAATTTTGCGAACGCTTCTCTGCCAAAGAGGGCATGGTATGGGCTCTGGAAATCTACAACCTCAAACCAAACGTAATCGCTTCTGAAGTTGCTTTGCGTCCCGAAGGCGACTTCTAGGTTAATTCGCCCCAATGGCTGAGCTGATACGCCAGGCACGACTCCGTGAAACGTGGTTCTGGACGGGTGCAGCTGTTTTTCTTGGAGATTCATCCTCTTGAAGGTCTCATAGTATAGTATGTTTATGCTGCTGCCTCCATCCATCAGTACCTTGCTTAATTTGTATCCTGCGACTTGAGGGGCAACCACTAGCGCGAGCTTGCCTCCTTCATTTATCTCCCCTGGATGATCTTCGCGGCTCCAAACTATTGGTTGCTCAGACCACTTCAGCCATTGTGGTACAGCTGGTACTACGGCGTTAACAGCTTGGTTGCACCGTCGCAGCTTCTGCTCCCTCCTTGAGGTATTAACCACAATTGTGTGGTACTGACCCAGCTGCTTTGGGAACTGCGGTTGGTCTGGCTGTGGGTTTGGAGCAGCATTATGGTGGCCTCCGCCGTGATTGCCTCCTTCGTTGTTCTGATTTTTTTTGTTTCCATTAAGTGGCTGTCCATCCTTCCACTTTTTGTAATGGTAGCACTGTGCTTTTGTGTGGTTGGGTGGTTTTCCATCTTTCCCTACATGGATGGCACAGGGACGGTTGAAAACTTCTTCCAACTTAACTGGGTGGAAATTTCTTCCTCTGCCACTACTTGGCTTGTAGCGAGTGTTCGTGTTTGCGACTAATCCCGAGTTTCCTTCCTCGTTTTTGCGCTTGTTGTAACTCGCATTACTATTGCTAGCCTGCTGTTGCTGAGGCTTGCTGCTGATCTTCTTTCCTTTACCAGCAGTTTCCTCTTCTTCTCCATCAGACGCGTCCTTGGTTTTATCCGAACTTGCATACTTGTTAGCCGCTGCCATCACCTCACTGAGGCTCTTGACTTTGTCCTTCATGCGACCTAGTTTGTGGACCAGCGGCTCAAACTTGCAGTTTTTCTCCATAACTAGGACGGCTGAGCTTGGAGGTATGTTGTCTGAGGAGTGTATAATTTCTGCCACTCTCCTCATCCAATGGCGACTTGGCTCGCATTCTTTTTGCACGCAGCGCTCAAGATCTTCTATACTGCAGAGTCGCTTGCATGTTCCTTGGAAGTTCTTGACGAAAGCTTCCTTCATCTCATCCCAAGAATTTATTGAGTTTGGTGGTAGGTTTTGTAACCAAATGTGGGCTGCGCCTTCCAACATCATGTTTAGGTATCGGGCGCAGATTTCTTCAGATGCGTTGAGAATGCTCGTGCCCATCTCATAATTGTTGAGCCAAGTGATCGGGTCCATACTTGGGTTATAATTTGCGACCTTGCGAGGTCCTTTGAAATCTGCAGGAAACGGCTCGGACCTAATCTTCTCGCTGAAGCAGACTGGACCCTTCAGTCGCGATGACAAGTTGGATGGAGCTGGCCTCCCTGCCTGATTAACCATTGCATGCATCTATACACCTTCTGCGGGTTGAACTTGTACCACCTGTTGGTTTTCCCTTTGTCGCCGGGCTGAACTTGAAGTCGCAACCTGCGGCGACTCGGCTCGGATGCTTCTTTCCGCTGTTACTCTACTGTTATAGGGGGTTGCGTGCAGTCGTCCCCCATGTTCAGACATGTTTGCCTATTGTACCACTGCTGTGCTCAGCATCTCAATGGCGCGCCGCGCTTCTCTGTCCATCGGTGCGTTTCCTACCGGTGCCAACCTGGCTAAGATGTTGGTAGCCGCATAGAGATCTTCACTTGGCTAACATAGTGTCCTTGCGGTGTATGGAACCTTTGAGGCTGCGGTGCCGGCTGCTGCACAAAGGTTGGTTGTGGCGACGGAGGTGGCATGATATCCCTGTTGTTAGCTTGCACCAGAGCTCTTGACCTTGGTGCTTCCGCCGTTCTTGGCGCCGCAAAAGATTGAACTACAGGTGCGAATGCTGGCGATGCCATCGTCCGCAATGCAGGCGCGACTAAAGGCGCCGCGGGTCGGGCAACCGCGGCAGGTGGTGCCGTGTATGAGGGTACTGCGACTGATGGTGCTGCGGCTTCTGGCCACGCGACCGGACGCGCTGCATTTGTCGCGACCGATGGGTTCGCGTGGGGTGGCGCTGTGGCTGCTGGTGTATCGACTGCAGGGACCGCGGCTGTAGGTCCAGAGGTGGGTGATTGGAATAACTCCATGGGATTTACTGTTCCTGGCTGCATGCGACTGAACTGACGTCGGTGTGGCAAGGTGCTGGGTCCTCCTTGTAGGATGATGGTGTCTTCAGCGAGTCGCTGTTGTTCTTGTTGGAGGCGCTGGTCCTCGCGTGCGAGCCTGCTCCTTTCATCCACAATCCTTTGGACTTCATCATACAGCTCAATCCTGGTAGCTTCCAGCTCCGCAGCTCTTGCGGCAGCGTTAACTGCAGATATGGGCATAAACAGCGGGCTGCTCTGGGGCATCCTGGCCGTCGTGTTGGGGGTTGTTCTTGGCCCTTCTTCCGTAGGTATGATTCCGGACGGGACTTCTCTGTTCGCGACTCCTGAGGCCGCGACTCCTGGGGTGGCTGCAGCGGGTGCCGCGCGACTCGAACCGAGCTCTGCGACTCCTGATCCTTCTGGTGCGACTTGTTCCGCTGCTTCCGGTGCCGTGGGTGCCAAGCTGCCCTGCGGCATGCCCAGCCCTTCTTCTGCTTCCACGGTCCTGTAGATCCCTTCCATGCACTGATCTCGAGTACATACTCAATGGATTGGGCTTCTTCGTCTTCGAGCGCTAGTGGCTCGTTGTTGGTAAATTCTTCTTCTTCATCCACAGTTACGGCGACTCCTTCTTCCGAGTCGCCAGGCTGTGACGGTCTTCTGACTCGCCGCCGATGAAGCCGACGAAAACATGAATAGATCCAAACGGGATGATGCGACCTGTCTCCAGGTAATCAGCTTCTGGTCCCCAGCTTGAATCGTCAATGAGAGGCGTGCCATCGACCATGATGATGTGGCCAATGGCGAGATCTTCAGCTCCTTTCATCGATCCTGCGCGGAAC
>CAMZMU010000034.1:39274560-39276043 GCA_947311845.1 Poa pratensis
TTTGAGAAAGTAAAGTATTTCCAAAACTATGTGTTCCACAAATGTGGAGATCTATATGATA
Source organism: Poa pratensis (assembly GCA_947311845.1). Classification (NCBI taxonomy): domain Eukaryota; kingdom Viridiplantae; phylum Streptophyta; class Magnoliopsida; order Poales; family Poaceae; genus Poa; species Poa pratensis. Next base: position 39,274,622 of record CAMZMU010000034.1, read on the forward strand.
TCTCCTATCTATCTTTAAACTTGATATTTGCATTTGTATGCAGCTCCCATTTTATAAGCTTTGGTTATCATTACCTTTTTAAAAAGACACAAGTGGGAATATATTACCCACATATTTTGCCTTGCTCAAAACCCTTTTCAAAATACCAAGGTGGAGTTGAGATAGTTTTAAATTATCATCTTGTCATAATTAAGTGTGATCATTTGTATAAGATAGATTGTTAAGTAGGTAAATAATGGTGTGATTAATTCTTGTGGTTTGGATTGTGTGATCTTGGATGTGATGTTGATATTGTTGTGATTGTTTGCTTGTTTGACTTGTGGTTGAAATGATTGTAATTTCTTGTTTTATTGTTTGCTTGGGTGAATAATTACACCAAAATATTTGAGTGTTAAGTTGGAAACCACTGGTCACAAATTTGGAATGTGACTTGAACTTTAAGCAAACCCCTAAATTATTTCAACAAATAGAAATTAAGATCATGAGTTAAAGAAATGATCTTAATATATTCATCTACCTACTCACTCTCTATTTCTCTCAAGCAATATTTTCTTTATGAAATTAATTCCATGGATGAGGTAAAAAGATGACCATCTCTTCTCATACCCTCCCTTCCCAAAATATATGGTTACCACTTAATTTTATTTAAACTATGAAATCTATTTTATTCTTTTGATTCATTCAAATGTGTTTGTTTATGACAAACACAAATACAAAAGCTAATATATTTGTCAAGAAAGTTCCCAGAGTTCAAAAAATAATATTTGAACTTGCTTTAAAAAATTTCTAAAGGATTATAAAATTATATTCAAGAAAAATGCCTTTTTTAAACCTATGAACAAAATTTGTTCAAAACGTTTTATTTTGACTTCGCCAATTTTGTGTAGCTTCTAATGTATATAGGGAGGCTACATGAATTTTCTCAGATTTTTGTAAAATGTTTAAATACCCAAAACAATTCCCTAAAACGCTACTAGTTTTAAAACAAAAACAGAAAAGGACTTAAATGTAAAAGGAAAAAGAAGTCCAGGGTTATCGGCAAAAAGCGTATTGTCTCTGTAGCAGCCCGTGGCCAACGATGCCGCTGTCGTCCTCCGTCGATCGCCCGCCGGACCCCCCTCCTCTCCGTTGCCCTGCGAGGAGAAGGAATACGAATCACAACCCCCCCCCCCCCGAAGCCGCTCTGCCCTCCTTCATCTCTCACGCTCCCCCTGCTCTCCCCTCCCTCTGTTCTTCCTCGACCGACCCTAGCCATGCGAGCTCGCCGTTGCACGCGCAGGTCGATAGAGAAGCATTCTGAGCAGATCGAAGAGCACCGGAAGGTTCGCCTCGTCGTCCTCTCCAACCTCGTCCAAGGAATCGAGGAGGGGATCCGCGAAATCGACCGCACCGCCCGTTCTTCTCCGACCACAACCGAAGCTC
>CAMZMU010000034.1:39866344-39983833 GCA_947311845.1 Poa pratensis
AATGCCTCTAATCATTGGCTTTACCGGATAGAACTCGTAATGGGCTCCAGCTATCCTGAGGGAAACTTCGGATGGAACCAGCTACTAGATGGTTCGATTAGTCTTTCGCCCCTATACCCAAGTCAGACGAATGATTGCACGTCAGTATCGCTTCGAGCCTCCACCAGAGTTTCCTCTGGCTTTGCCCCGCTCCACATAGTGTAACATCCCAAATTCATAAACAAGAAATATTCCAAAAATGTGGGCCAACAAAAACTTTTGTTATGTTATATGTGTTGGTTATGCTTGGTGCTTGTGTATTATACTTTGACATTATTTCTTGTTGCTTGTAATGTGTTTGCTTGAATTGAAAATTTTAAATACAAACACAAAGAAATTAAACAAGAATAAATCAAAGTGACAAGTGTGTCACCTAAATTCTCCAAGTATAAAATCCAATTTGTTTTAAACAAAAATTCAGAAGAGTGTATATGAAAACCCTTATTTGAATTCTTACTACGTATCTCTCTCAAATACTATTTTCAAACTAGTTTTAAGATTCAAAAGTAAACAGAGTAGAAATAAATTAAAATGCCATAATTGAAACACTATAAAGAAAATGTTTCAAAACATTTTATTTTTGCAAAGCCAATTTTTTGTGGACTTCTGCACTTTATGAGAAGCCCCACAAATTTTGCCAAATTTTCTAAATTGATTTAGTGCTCAAATAAAATCAAGAAGTACTACTGCAATAACAGAAGGACTAAAAAGTAAATAGAAGAAAGAAGAAGGAAAAGAAGCAACGCACAGGACCAGGGTTTTTTTTGCAAAAGTGCCATCATCTACTCTCTCCCCTAGCTCACTGTGGACGCGCGTGTCGCCGTCGCCGCAGCTCGCTCGACGCCGTTCCCAGGCCCCCCAGGTCCCCCCTTGCCCGTAGCCGTCCACGCTCCGTGCCTGCACCGCCGCAGTCGCTCGAGCTCTCCCTTGACCCGATGACCGCCCCCTGTCTCCCCGTTTCTCCTCCGTGGTTAAACGGATGGCGCCGGCCAAAATTGGCCCATCTCGCTACACCTCGCCACGCAATCCTCTACGCCGTGAACCTAGCCCACGCCCGGACCCCCAGACACCGCGCGCGGCCTCTCCCCGCCCTCTGGACGCCGCTGGACGGCGACCACCGTGCGCCGCCGTCGCGCCTATTATAACTCGAGCCCGCACCTCGCATTTCCCCACGCCCACTGCCTCTCCCTTGCTCCACCACACCCTCCACTCGCCGTGCACCACCAGGAGGGCGGAGCCGCTGCCGCGAGCTCGCTGCTGCTCGTGCCCGTGCTCGACAGTCCGAGGTAGGCGACGACGCAGCGCAGCTCTGCTCTGCCCCATCTCTCCCCTAGGCCCTGCACCGTGTTGCCCCTCTTCACCACACTCACCCGCTCCTTTTCTCCGTTGATTCGTGCCAGAAGCGCCACAGGAACCTCGCCGGAGTTGCTGCCATGGCCGTGAGAAGTTCAGAAGCACGCCGCCGGAGCTAGACGCCGTCCCAGCAAGCAGGACTCAGCCAGGACGTTCGCCCGAGCCTCCGCCGTCGTCTTGCGTCATCGCCAAGCCTTCCCGAGCCCTCTAGGTGAGGATTCCGTCCACCACAGTGCCGCCGGCGCGGCGGCGCCACATTTTATGGTCATCGCCGTTTGCCTTGATCGTGGGCCGTTGGATCTCGATCCAACGGTGCCATACCGTTTCGATTAGAGAGAGAGAGAGAGACTGACGAGCGGGCCCCGCTCGTCAGGGTTTTATTAATTTCCCCGCGTGCACTGTGCCGCTGACCAGTGGGTCCCCCATGTCAGCAATTTCAACATTATCCACAACAGTGGATTTTCCTAATTTAAATTCTCTGAAATTTTCAGTACTGATATGAACTTGTAAATTCAATATCTTGAGATTTAGGAATCCAAATAAATCAAACTCAATTGTTCTGAAAGCTTACGAAAATTTTTAACCAACCTAATTTTGGTAGAATATTTGTGCAGTGGTATTTGTTTAGTATTGAGTTGAAGTTTAAACACCCTTCTGCACTCAAACATTTAATTATGATTAATGGTTGACCCAAATGAGTTAGGACCAATTTGTTGGATCACATTTAGTCATGTTTAGTTACCCCTAAAAGGATTTAATTTTAGGAGCAACAGAACTTGTTTGGTAGCCAAAACTTGATTATTAAGTTACTGAACTAAACCTTTGTGTAGGGAGTTTAGTAACTCCAATGACTCCAAATCAAATGGGGTTGTCTTCTACACATCAGTAGCTTTCTATAGAATTTAGTTTGTATTTTTGTGACCAACAGAACTCAAGTTGTGGAATTAAACATGTTCCACAAGTTTCTGCCATAATTTGGACATAAATAAATATTGTTTAGATCAAATAATTGAAATCAAATTGTATTGTTTGTGTGCAGTGCTATTTGTGATGCTTATGGATTGTGATGTTGTGATGTTGTTTGAGTAGTTTAGTGATTGCTTGTATTTGTTTGTTTATCGATTAGACGAGAACGTTGCTGGATTTATCGAGGAGGGGGAATTTGTTGAACCTGAAGATCAAGACAAGTCCACTTTGCCGAGCAAGGCAAGCTACTCTCTGAGCTTGCACCTAAATATATGCATCTACTTTGATCAAATGATTTACTCTTAAAACCAATGGTTTACAAAACCTTTTCAAAAGTGTATGGAAATTATTTTGCCACCCTATGTAGTAGTTATATGAAACTTTAGGATGGAAAACAATGTTGTTTATTCAAAACTCCTTTGGAAATACTTGTGTGGTTATGGAATGCCGAGATGTCGGTATTGAAGTGGAGAAATGGAGGATGATGTTTATGAAAAATGCACAGTGTCCTAGTACTATGACAACCAATCTTAATCTGTGCGACCACATTTACCCCCATATGGGAACGGGGCTTAGTCATATAATTTGCTCTTATTAGTATGGGATACCTCATCGACGGAGATGACTCCGTTATGCATGAGGGGATGGTTTGTGAACTCCCCTGACCTGGGTCCTCGCTCAAACTCTATGGAAAGATAAGGAGGAGGATTGAAGACTTCATAAATGTGGTCGCCGGGAAAAACATATGAGTCCTCACACTTAGGGTTGCCGACGGGGACCGGACTGAGTGTCGGTGGGAATTATCATATGGGTAGGATCCTATACTAGCATGAGCAAAGGAGAGGCTAGGGTCGGTGGCTCAACTTCGCATACACCTTGTATGGCGGGACGTGGCTGACACGATGAGTTACCGGATGGATGTGGGTTAAAAGCGTGCTACCTCTGCAGAGGGTCAAAACTATTCGAATAGCCGAGTCCTCGGATATGGACAATTGGGAGGCTGTCCTAAGATCATGTGCAAGTTTTTAAAAGAATTAAGTTTTAAAAAGAAAGTGAAGTGGAGAATGTGTTGTACCTATACCAACGGATGGTATGAGGTGTTGGTGAAAAGTGGACCATGACGACTATGGTCGGAAAAGGTGGAGTTTTGGAGAAACAGATAAAATGATGGTCTTTATTCAAAATGGTTATAAAAACTCTTCTTACCTCTTTTAACAAAGATATAGAGATGTTAAAGAAAAAAAGTTTGAAAAGTTAAAATAAAACTAGTGCATACTCATGTTGGGGTAGTTTGCGAGTACATTCAAATGTACTCATATTGGTTTCGTCCCTGGCTATTGTCCTAGCCAGACTACGAGGAGGAGCACTACGCCGAGCAGGAGTATGGCGACTTCTATGCGAACTAAGGATCTCCACAAGTCAGCTGCCTGTCGGGTCGTCATCGTTAGAATATGATCTACTACGCCGTAGCTTCCGCTGATATTTTGGTTTGGCCCATGAAGGCACCTATGTAAGAACTTGGTCTAAATGACCATTTATGTAAGACTTTTATTCGGTATGTAATGGATGTAAACTTTGGTATCCAATTCGGATTATGTGCAACGACAGACTGATCACGGGATCGTTGTGTTAAGCATAATCGGGTATTTCGGACAGCTAGTCCGGGGTCCCCACAGACTTGGTATCAGAGCCATCCTGACTTTAGGAAACCTTAGTTAGCATGGTCGTTAGACAAATGTTACAAAAAGATAATTTCTAAAAGAAAGGAGTGAAGTATTTTCGAAAACTGCTTATCTCCAATCCTCTTACTTATGCAAAATTTACTCTCATTAAATATTACATTTTCCTTTGTATCCTTAAAATTTGCACACTTCTCATTAAACTTAAATTTCTCACTTGTTGCCTCACTACATTTAAAATTTTGATACACTCGTCAGCTACTAACTTAAAATTGCTTAAAAATTTGTAGATGGCACTCCACTGGACCGAGTTCGTTCAGCTTGAGAAGGATAGCAAGCTGACGTTCGAGAGTGACTTGTTCGAGTTGAGCAAGCTGTTAGGTCGCCCCGCTCCAGAGTTTGAGGGAGCTCAGATTGATTTCACGGTGTCGGAAGGCTGAGCTGGCTCATCAGTCGTCAGTTCGCAGGAACATCAAGTCTCCCAGTTCCAGGACGCTCGTCTTCACCACCAAGGCCACCTGGGTTGACGGTCTCTGTACTGCTACACAGAGGATGCTAGCCCGACTTTGTGAGGAGCACAAGGCGGAGTTAGTAGACTCCCGTTTCCGGTTCTACGGGAGGCGCAACTGCGACGGACACCCTACTCCTTCCCCTTGCCACCCGATGTTTGGGAGCTACATCATGGACATGGAGCTCTTACTTCAGCACACCAGGATGATCTGATTGCACTAGGATTCAGCTTCGCTTTGACCGCGAGTCGCTCGTTGAGCTTCGCGAGAATGAGGAGAAGCTGCTGGAGGAGAAGGTCGCTCTTCTCGGAAGAGGGCCCAGCTGAGGAGGACCATCGTGAAGCTCCGCAAAAGGTGGCGAGCAGGACCAGCTGATCGAGGATCTAGAGCACCATACTGACGAGATGGAGGAGGAGGGCGAGGATCTCCGCAAGGAGAACAACGCTTTCCTCAGTGACGATGACTTTCTAGGAGATGGACTGTGAGGAGGAGGATGATGAGGAGGAGTTAGTTGACGAGGAGGAGGAGCCACTCGAGGCAGTTCTCGAGGACGAGGAGGAGGATCCCGAGGAGCCACTCTACCAGTCAGATGCTGACGTGTTAGAGCTGGAGGTTCCACCTCAGTAGGCGAGTGACTTGATCACTACCGCAGGATTAGGTTGACCCCTATCGCTAGTCGAGTAGAGTGGTTCTTTTGGAAACCAGATGCTATGTATCTTAGATAAGGTGATGTTGTAAGCTTGAGGTTGTAAGCTTGATGTTGTTAACTCCTTGATGTGATGTTTGTGAAATATAAGTATGTTTGTCTTGTTAGATCTGTGTAAATATTTTCATATAATCCTTAAATAATCAACCACTTGCGAAATCGTCTTTTCCCTTAGTCGAACTTTTCTTGCCTTGCCTCTTATACCCGGTGTGCTTCAGGATGCCGCCCCGTCGCACAATACGGAGGATCAGGATCAGCACCACCACCACCGGACCCAACCCCCGCCCAACTTCTCGCGCTTATCATGGAGGAACGTGAAAATGCCCGGCAGGAGCGCCAGCTCATCTCACTGCCCTGCAACAACTCGCAGCCGCTTACAACAACAACAACAACAACAACAACAATGGTGGTAATGGCAATGGCAATGAGAACCAGCGATCCACCTTAGGCGATTTCCAGAAGACCAACCCACCTACCTTCTCCAAGGGACTTCACCCACTGGAAGCCGATGATTGGCTTCTCACCATCGAACAATCTGGAAGTTGCTGCTGTAGGAGACAATGAGAAGGTGCTGTATGCAACCCACTATCTTGCTGGACCTGCACGAGCTTGGTGGGAAGCTACCAAGGCTCTCCAGCAGCTGACCACGTCATCAACTGGGCTGAGTTCAGGAGAAGTTTCGCAAGAAGCACATTTCTGGTGGACTCATTGATAGGAAGAAGGATGAATTCCGCAAGCTGAGGCAGGGAAGTAGAGATGTAGTCGGTATCTTGATGAGTTTACCGACTTATCTCGGTATGCTCCGAGGACACCGACAAAGAGAGAAGAAGATGGAACGTTTCCTGAATGGGCTGCATGATGAACTGCAGTGTGCTCTGGTTGTCCATGACTTCCGTGATCTGGAGTCACTTGTGGACAAAGCCATCCAGCTGGAGACCAAGCGCAAGTCTATGTATGAAGGTCGCAAGAGGAGGATGAATGCTCAGGAAGGTTCGAGCAGTCAGAAGCCTCGTATCTTTCAGCAAAACCCCAAACCTGCCTATCGACCACCCCAAGCTCCACGCCCCAATTTCCCTAACCGCCCAAACAACTTCAACCGCCCCAATGACAATAACCGTCCCAGAGGAAACTTCAACAACTTCAACCCCAATGCCAATGTTGTCTGCTTTGAATGTGGCAACAAAGGTCACTACTCCAGAGAATGCCCCAATCCCAAGAGGAATGTTCAGCGCCCCACTGCACCGAACAATGGTCAAGGCCGCAATGGAAATGGTAATGGCAAGAATGCCGCACCCCGCGGAAATGCTGCTGTTGCCAAGGGTCGTCTGCACCACATCAATGCTGAAGAAGCTCAGGATGCGCCAGATGTTGTGCTGGGTACGTTCCTTGTCAACTCAGTACCTGCAACTGTTCTGTTTGATTCTGGTGCAACACATTCATTTGTTACCGAGGAGTTTGTTGCTAAGGGAGGTTTAGTAGAAGGCTTCCTAACTAAAACCTTGAGTATACAAATCCCTGGCTCCACCCTAGAAACCAAGAGATTTTGTCCAAATACCATGCCATTGAGATTTCAGGCGAAAAATTTGCAGCCGACCTAATTTCTAGGAACCCAAGGCATAGATGTCATACTCGGTATGAATTGGCTAGCCAAGTACCATGGTCGAATTGACTGTGCCAGAAGAGCTGTATCCATCACCACCGACAAAGAAGTAGAAGTGGAGTATGTGTCTGAACCCAATCACTCCCAACCAGGCTGCCATGAGAGCATAGCTCGACCCACCTAGATGAGATCCGTGTTGTTCACCTATTCCGAGATGTTTTCCCTGAGAATTGCCTGGTATGCCGCCAGACCGGGAAATTGAGTTCATAATTGAGCTTATCCCAGGAACAGCCCCATATCCCAAAGGCCTTATCGGATGAATCCGGAAGAACTGGTTGAGTTGAAGAAGCAGTTGGCAGATATGCTAGCAAAGGACTTGTTCGTCCAAGTGCTTCACCCTGGGGATCACCCATTATTTTTGTGGACAAGAGAGACGGTACCACACGACTGTGTGTGGATTATCGCAGGCTAAATGACGTGACCATTAAAAACAAGTACCCCTTCCCAAGATCGAGGATCTGTTCGATCAGATGAACGGAGCCCGAGTCTTTTCAAATCGATCTTCGGACAGGTTACCATCAGTTGAAGATCAGAGACAGACATTCCCAAGACCGCCTTCACCACCGTTACGGTTTGTTTGAATACACCGTGATGTCCTTTGGTCTGACCAATGCCCCAGCCTATTTCATGAATCTCATGAACAAGATTTTCATGGAGTACCTCGACAAGTTCGTGTAGTTTCCTTGATGACATCCTTATTTATTCCAAGACCGAAGAAGAGCATGCTGAACACCTGCGTCTAGTTTTGGAGACCCTCCGAGAGCACCAGCTGTATGCCAAGCTTAGCAAGTGTGAGTTTTGGCTCAATGAAGTGGCATTTCTCGGACACATAGTATCTGCTGGAGGAATTTCTGTTGACCCCGAGAAGATCCAAGCCATTATTGACTGGTTATCCCCAACCAGTGTGACTGAAATCCGAAGCTTTCTCGGACTCGCCGGTTATTACCGCAAGTTCGTTGAAGGATTTTCCAGTATAGCCAAGCCTTGACCCAACTGTTGAAGAAGGACAAGAAATTTGAATGGACTCAGAAGTGCGAAGATAGTTTCCAAGAGTTGAAGAAGAGACTAACCTCCACCCCAATCCTGGTTATGCCAGACGTCACCCAGAGTTTCGACGTGTATTGCGATGCATCACGCCTCGGACTTGGTTGCGTTCTGATGCAAGAAGGCAAAGTTGTGTCGTATCTGTCCCGGCAGTTGCGACCGCATGAAGAGAATTACCCAACCCATGACCTGGAATTAGCTGCTGTTGTCTTGCTCTTAAAAAGTGGCGTCCCTATCTTGCGGGACATCGCTGTGAGATCTATACGGATCATAAGAGCTTGAAGTATATTTTCACCCAGAAGGAGTTGAACCTGCGACAGAGGAGATGGATGGAATTAATCAAGGATTATGATATTGGAATCCACTATCACCCCGGAAAGGCTAATGTAGTTGCCGATGCCCTTAGTCGCAAACCCTGTACCCTGAATGCCTTGATCCAAGCCGAACAGCCAGCCTTGTTCAAAGAGTTCGAAGATTTTGGACTAGAACTTGTTAGCCATGGATATCTCGCCAATTTGAGTTAGCCCCAACCCTGATGGATCAAATCAAAGAAGCCCAAAAAGGTCATGAAAGCATTGAAGGAATTAGGAAGAAGATCTCCCTCGGCAAAGCACCCGGTTTTACCGAAGATGCTGAAGGAGTGCTGAAATTCAATGATCGTATCTGTGTGCCCAATGTCACGGAACTTAAGGAGTTAATCCTGAAAAGCCCATGAGACCCCTTATTCAATCCACCCCCGGAACCAAATGTACCAAGACCTTCGAGAAAGATTTTGGTGGCATGGAATGAAGCGAGAGATTGGTTCTTTCGTAGCCAAGTGATATCTGTCAGCGAGTCAAGGCTGAACATCAGCGACCCGCTGGATTGCTTCAACCTTTGAAAATTCCCGAGTGGAAGTGGGATGAGATTGGAATGGATTTTATTACCGGACTTCCAAGATCCAACCGAGGCCATGATTCAATCTGGGTCATCGTTGATCGATTGACCAAGGTTGCTCATTTTATACCTGTCAAGACCACCCATACCGGAGCTCAGTTAGCAGACTGTATATTCCAGAATAGTAAGCCTGCATGGTGTGCCTAAGAAGATTGTATCTGATAGAGGTACGCAATTCACCTCAAGATTCTGGAAATCCCTTCATGAAGCCCTCGGAACCAAGTTAGCATTTAGCACAGCTTATCATCCCCAGACCGATGGCCAAACGAAAGTGAACCAGATATTGGAGGACATGCTTCGTGCATGTGTTCTATCTATGGTTCCAAGTGGGAGATTGTCTACCGTTTGCAGAATCGTACAACAACAGTTATCAGTCTAGTCTGCAAATGGCCCCTTTTGAAGCCCTTTATGGCAAGAAGTGTCGTACACCCCTGAATTGGTCCGAAACCGGAGAAGGCAAATTGTTTGGACCAGATACCCTCCGTGAAGCTGAAGAGCAAGTTCAGCTTATTCGTGAACGCCTCAAAACTGCCCAATCCGTCAGAAGAGTTACGCTGACACCAAGCGTCGTGACCTCACCTTCAACGTCGGAGATTATTCTATCTCCGAGTGACACCCCTTAAAGGAATGCAACGTTTCCATGTCAAAGGAAAATTAGCGCCAAGGTATATTGGACCCTTCAAGATCATCGCTCGTCGAGGAGAAGTATCCTATCAGCTGGAATTGCCACCGGAGTTAGGAGATTATCATGATGTCTTCCACATTTCCTTGCTCCGGAAGTGTCTTGAAGTTCCTGACCAGCCTGATGTTTTCAAAAACATCGACCACCTCTCCATCGACCTGAACCAAGATTTGACTTATCGTGAGAGACCCCTCAAGATTCTCGAAGAATGTTCGTGTTACCCGAAGACGTGCAATCAAATTTTATAAAGTCCAGTGGACTAACCACTCTGAAGAAGAAGCAACTTGGGAACGCGAAGATTATCTTCAAAGCGAATTCCCAGACCTCTTTAATACCTAAGCCTAGCAAATCTCGGGACGAGATTTATTTTAAGGGGGAAGGATCTGTAACATCCCAAATTCATAAACAGAGAAATATTCCAAAAATGTGGGCCAACAAAAACTTTTGTTAAGTTATATGTGTTGGTTATGCTTGTTGCTTGTGTATTATACTTGTGACATTATTTCTTGTTGCTTGTAATGTGTTTGCTTGAATTGAAAATTTTAAATACAAACACAAAGAAATTGAAACAAGAAATAAATCAAAGTGACAAGTGTGTCACCTAAATTCTCCAAGTATAAAAATCCAATTTGTTTTAAACAAAAATTCAGAAGAGTGGTATATGAAAACCCTTATTTGAATTTACTACTTATCTCTCTCAAATACTATTTTCAAACTAGTTTTAAGATTCAAAAGTAAACAAAGTAGAAATAAATTAAAATGCCATAATTGAAACACTATAAAAGAAAATGTTTCAAAACATTTATTTTTGCAAAGCCAATTTTTGTGGAGCTTCTGCACTTTATGAGAAGGCCCCACAAATTTTGCCAAATTTTCTAAATTGATTTAGTGCCTCAAATAAAATCAAGAAGTAGTACTGCAAATAACAGAAGGACTAAAAAGTAAATAGAAGAAAGAAGAAGGAAAAGAAGCAACGCACAGGAGCCAGGGGTTTTTTGCAAAAGTGTCATCGTCTACCTCCCCTAGCTCACTGTGGACGCGCGTGTCGCCGTCGCCGCAGCTCGCTCGACGCCGTTCCCAGGCCCCCCAGGTCCCCCCTTGCCCGTAGCCGTCCACGCTCCGTGCCTCTGCAACCGCCGCAGTCGCTCGAGCTCTCCCTTGACCCATGCCGCCCCCTGTCTCCCGTTTCTCTTTCTCCGCCGTGGTTAAACGGACGGTGCCGGCCAAAATTGGCCCAGCTCGCTGCACCTCGCCACGCAATCCTCTACGCCGCGAACCCTAGCCCACGCCCGGACCCCCCGACACCCGCGCCCGGCCTCTCCCGCCCTCTGGACGCCGCTGGACCGCGACCACCGTGCGCCGCCGTCGCGCCTATTTAAACTCGAGCCCGCACCTCGCATTTCCCCACGCCCCACTACCTCTCCCTTGCTCCACCACACCCTCCACTCGCCCGTGCACCACCAGGAGGGCGGAGCCGCTGCCGCGAGCTCGCTGCTGCTCGTGCCCGTGCTCGACAGTCCGAGGTAGGCGACGACGCAGCCGCAGCTCTGCTCTGCCCCATTCTCTCCCCTAGGCCCTGCACCGTGTTGCCCCCCTTCACCACACTCACCCGCTCCTTTTTCTCCGTTGATTCGTGCCAAAGCGCCGCAGGAACCTCGCCGGAGTTGCTGCCATGGCCGTGAGAAGTTCAGAAGCACGCCGCCGGAGCTAGACGCCGTCCCAGCAAGCAGGACTCAGCCAGGACGTTCGCCCGAGCCTCCGCCGTCGTCTTGCGTCATCGCCAAGCCTTCCCGAGCCCTCTAGGTGAGGATTTCGTCCACCACAGTGCCACCGGCGCGGCGGCGCCGCCATTTTATGGTCGTCGCCGTTTGCCTTGATCGTGAGCCGTTGGATCTCGATCCAACGGTGCCATACCGTTCGATTAGAGAGAGAGAGAGAGACTGACGAGCGGGCCCTGCTCGTCAGGGTTTTATTAATTTCCCCGCGTGCACTGTGCCGCTGACCAGTGGGTCCCCCATGTCAGCAATTTCAACATTATCCACAACAGTGGATTTTGCTAATTTAAATTCTCTGAAATTTTCAGTACTGATATGAACTTGTAAATTCAATATCTTGAGATTTAAGAATCCAAATAAATCAAACTCAATTGTTCTGAAAAGCTTATGAAAATGTTTAACCAACCTAATTGGTCTCATCTCATTTCAATAAAGTATTATTAAAAATACTACAGAAGGTTTGAAATCTAAACTTGTTTGTTTCTGATACTCTGTTAGTCCAAATGACTCCAAACCAATTTTGTTAGCTTAGTACTGCCATGTCTTAGCTTCCCTAATTTTGGTAGAATTATTTGCAGTGGTATTTTTTTAGTATTGAGTTGAAGTTTAAACACCCTTCTGCACTCAAACATTTAATTATGATTAATGGTTGACCCAAATGAGTTAGGACCAATTTTGTTCGATCACATTTAGTCATGTTTAGTTACCCCTAAAAGGATTTAATTTTAGGAGCAACAGAACTTGTTTGGTAGCCAAAACTTGATTATTAAGTTACTGAACTAAAACCATTGTGTAGGGATTTAGTAACTCCAATGACTCCAAATCAAATGGGTTGTCTTCTACACATCAGTAGCTTTCTATAGAAATTTAGTTTGTATTTTTTGACCAACAGAACTCAAGTTGTGGAATTAAACATGTTCCACAAGTTTCTGCCATAATTTGGACATAAATAAATATTGTTTAGATCAAATAATTGAAATTAAATTGTATTGGTTGGTGTGTGCAGTAGCTATTTGTGATGCTTATGATTGTGATGTTGTGATGTTGTTTGAGTAGTTTAGTGATTGCTCGTATTTGTTTGTTTATCGATTAGACGAGAACGTTGCTGGATTTACGAGAGGGGGAGTTTGTTGAACCTGAAGATCAAGACCAAGTCCACTTTGCCGAGCAAGGCAAGCTACTCTCTGAGCTTGCACCTAAATATATAGCATCTACTTTGATCAAATGATTTACTCTTAAAACCAATGGTTTACAAAACCTTTTCAAAAAGTGTATGGAAATTATTTTGCCACCCTATGTAGTAGTTATATGAAACTTTAGGATGGAAAACAATGTTGTTTATTCCAAACTCCTTTGGAAATACTTGTGTGGTTATGGAATGCCGAGATGTCGGTATTGAAGTGGAGAAATGGAGGATGATGATGTTTATGAAAAATGCACAGTGTCCTAGTACTATGACAACCAATCTTAATCTGTGCGACCACATTTACCCCCATATGGGAACGGGCTTAGTCATATAATTTGCTCTTATTAGTATGGGATACCTCATCGACGGAGATGATCCGTTATGCATGAGGGGATGGTTTGTGAACTCCCCTGACCTGGGTCCTCGCTCAAACTCTATGGAAAGATAAGGAGGATTGAAGACTTCATAAATGTGGTCGCCGGGAAAAACATATGAGTCCTCACACTTAGGGTTGCCGACGGGACCGGACTGAGTGTTGGTGGGAATTATCATATGGTAGGATCCATACTAGCATGAGCAAAGGAGAAGCTAGGGTCGGTGGCTCAACTTCGCATACACCTTGTATGGCGGGACGTGGCTGACACGATGAGTTACCGGATGGATGTGAGTTAAAAGCGTGCTACCTCTGCAGAGGGTCAAAACTATTCGAATAGCCGAGTCCTCGGATAACAATTGGAGCTGTCCTAAGATCATGTGCAAGTTTTTAAAAAGAATTAACTTTTAAAATGAAAGTGAAGTGGAGAATGTTGTTGTACCTATACCAACGGATCGGTATGAGGTGTTGGTGAAAAGTGGACCATGACCGACTATGGTCGGAAAAAGGTGAGTTTTGGAGAAACAGATAAAATGATGGTCTTTATTCAAAATGGTTATAAAAACTCTTCTTAACTCTTTTAACAAAGATATAGAGATGTTATAAGAAATAAAAGTTTGAAAAGTTAAAATAAAACTAGTGCATACTCATGTTGGGGTAGTTTGCGAGTACATTCAAATGTACTCATATTGGTTTCATCCCTGGCTATTGTCCTAGCCAGACTACGAGGAGGAGCACTACGCCGAGCAGGAGTATGGCGACTTCTATGCGAACTAAGGATCTCCACAAGTCAGCTGCCTGTCGGGTCGTCATCGTTAGAATATGATGTCTACTACGCCGTAGCTTCCGCTGATATTTTGGTTTGGCCCATGAAGGCACCTATGTAAGAACTTGGTCGATGACCATTTATGTAAGACTTTTTATTCGGTATTGTAATGGATGTAAACTTTGGTATCCAATTCGGATTATGTGCAACGACAGACTGATCACGGATCATTGTGTTAAGCATAATCGGGTATTTCGGACAGCTAGTCCGGGGTCCCCACACATAGTTCACCATCTTTCGGGTCCCGACAGGCGTGCTCCAACTCGAACCCTTCACAGAAGATCAGGGTCGGCCAGCGGTGCGGCCCGTGAGGGCCTCCCGCTCGTCAGCTTCCTTGCGCATCCCAGGTTTCAGAACCCGTCGACTCGCACGCATGTCAGACTCCTTGGTCCGTGTTTCAAGACGGTCGGATGGGGAGCCCACAGGCCGTTGCAGCGCAGTGCCCCGAGGGACACGCCTTTCGGCGCGCGGGTACCGGCCGTGCTGACGACGGCAGCCGGGGCACCTAAGGCCGCGGGCTTTGGCCGCTGGCGCAGCCGACAACAGTCCACGCCCCGAGCCGAGCGGCGGACCAGCAAGAGCCGTTCCGCATACGGCCGGGGCGCATCGCCGGCCCCCATCCGCTTCCCTCCTGGCAATTTCAAGCACTCTTTGACTCTCTTTTCAAAGTCCTTTTCATCTTTCCCTCGCGGTACTTGTTCGCTATCGTCTCTCGCCTGTATTTAGCCTTGGACGGAGTCTACCGCCCGATTTGGGCTGCATTCCCAAACAACCCGACTCGTTGACGGCGCCTCGTGATGCGACAGGGTCCGGGCCGGACGGGGCTCTCACCCTCCCAGGCGCCCCTTTCCAGGGGACTTGGGCTCGGTCCGTCGCTGAGGACGCCTCTCCAGACTACAATTCGGACGGCACGGCCGCCCGATTCTCAAGCTGGGCTGATCCCGGTTCGCTCGCCGTTACTAGGGGAATCCTTGTAAGTTTCTTCTCCTCCGCTTATTTATATGCTCAAATTCAGTGGGTAGTCCCCCTGACCTGGGGTTGCGGTCGGAGCGTCATGCGCTCCGTTCATAGGGTCCTTAAGGCCATCACGTCGGCTATGGGCCGGATGCACTGCGGTAAGTAAAGCGAGTTCGCCCACCACGCGCTGTGTCCGGCACGATACGCCGGCAGCCGCATCTTCGGCCCACCGCCCCTTGCAAGACGGGGAGCCAAATGCCGCATCCAACCACCCGATGAGGGGTGGGAGCGTGTTTGGCGTGACGCCAGGCAGGCGTGCCCTCGGCCAAGTGGCCTCGGGCGCAACTTGCGTTCAAAGACTCGATGGTTCGCGGGATTCTGCAATTCACACCAGGTATCGCATTTCGCTACGTTCTTCATCGATGCAAGAGCCGAGATATCCGTTGCCGAGAGTCATGTGGATTAAATAGCATTGCAACACGAGGGGCAGCTAGCAAGCCAGCCGCTTCCCCGGGTTAGGCACAGTGTTCCTTGACGCCTTCGCGCCGTGGGTTTTTTTACCCCGAGCCCCCGCTCCAAGGAGAGGAGGTTATCGAGGAGTTTGGCCAAGCGACGGCAGGGCCGCCACTGGCAGGCAAGATGACGCGTTCACGGTCTGTTTTGGTCAGGGTCAGGACAATGATCCTTCCGCAGGTTCACCTACGGAAACCTTGTTACGACTTCTCCTTCCTCTAAATGATAAGGTTCAATGGACTTCTCGCGACGTCGGGGGCGGCGAACCGCCCCAGTCGCCGCGATCCGAACACTTCACCGGACCATTCAATCAGTAGGAGCGACGGCGGTGTGTACAAAGGGCAGGGACGTAGTCAACGCGAGCTGATGACTCGCGCTTACTAGGCATTCCTCGTTGAAGACCAACAATTGCAATGATCTATCCCCATCACGATGAAATTTCCCAAGATTACCCGGGCCTGTCGGCCAGGCTATATGCTCGTTGAATACATGCGTGGGGAGCCACCAGTCTCGGTAACTGCTCTGAGGGGAGATAAAGCCTGCAACGCCGGTTCAGGCAGCAGTTACTGCATCATTTGCGCGCCCGTCTCCTCTCGACTTCTGCGCTTCTGTGTCTCCGGCGCCCTTCCTTCGCAATCCCGCTGCAATGGCGCCCAAGAAAGCCTCCGGCCTCGAAAGGCAAGGCCGTGGTGCAGGGCGGCGAATCTGCCGCGACGCAGCAGGACGGAGACTTCGAGCCGGCTATGACCGATTCCGCTTCAAGAAGAAAGCGCAGCTGGGAAGGTGCGTCACATGGCAGCTTCGGCGACCAACGAGCACGGCGCTACGGTGCTTAAGGCGCGGAAACTCCTTCGGCGGCTTCTACCCCATCTTTATGCACACCCTATTTGCTGGGCTCGTGCCTCCTTTCCCGACTTCATCCTGGCGGTCTGGAGCGCTACCAGATCCAGGTTCTTCATCTCCATCCTAACTCCATCCTTGTCCTCGCCATCTTCGCCTACCTCTGCGAGGCATACATCGACATTCCGCCCTCGTGGACCTCTTCCGCAGCTTCTATGCGCTCCGGTTCACGGCGAACAAGGAGCGGTCGGGTGCGTGTCCTTCCGCATCACCGATGGCATGAAGGGCACCTACATCCCCATCGCGCGGAACGGCGAGGACATTGTGACCAATGTGACGAAGAAGTGAGGACTTCCGCAAGCGCTGGTTCCTCATGAAGTTCGGGAGCCGAGCGCCTTCTTCGAACTGCCGAAGCGCCCCCGACGAAGAGGGCGAGCTGGTCTTCTAAGTGCTCAAGGGAGCCGCGCCGGCCCCGTGGTAAGGCGTTGAGGGACCTCCGCGAGGCAGGCCTCACCGGGCAGATGGTTGCCAAGGACTTCGTGAGGCGCCGCATTGCTCCGCTCTAGAGGCACACGGACGCGATGTGACTGTATTCCAACCAGAGGGACAAAATGCGCCTGAGCGCAACCCTCTTCACGCAGCAGGAGGTGCACACATCATGGAGACTCTCTTCACGTCTCCAGATATCCCCAAGCCCAGCGATAAGGCATTCCCGCTCCACAGGATCGATCTCGGGCGTCGCGTCTCGCTCGTGCAGACAATGCCGAAGTTCGACCAGTGGGGCTTGGTGCCTAAGGGGCATGTGGGGCCTCGCGAGGATCCTGAGTCTGCGACGCAGGGGCGCCAATGAGGGCGACGAGGAGACGATGGAAACGCCTGTGGAATCTGACACAGGCGCAACCGGCGCCTCGGGAGGCCCTGCCTCCTCGGCGGAGAACTCGAGCACCTCAAAGAGTGCGGCGCCTGAAGTTGCGACCCACGGGATCTCTCAGACAGCAGCGGCCAGTTCGTGGTCGCTCCCTCGCAGCGTGTTAGGGGCTAGAGGAGAGCGATGATGACGGGGCCTCGTCAGCCACTGTGAGCCACGTTCCAAGGCCGTTCACGACAGGGCCGCCGGGAGTCCAGCGGGCTTTCTCTCAAGAGAAAGCCGAGGCTGCTCTTGAGGGGTCCGGCGCCGGTGCCGCCCGTCGAGGCCGTGGCGGTCGTCGAACATGGTGTGGGTCGACTCCCGCGCCAAGACATCCGGGTAAGACTGACTCCCTTCTCTGCTTGACCTTATTCTTGTGTAGACTCCTCGAGGAGTTTTTGAGCCTTTACCTCTCCAGGCGCCCCGAGGTGCCAAAACGGCGGAGGCTCCGGAGGCTTGGAGAGATCCCCAGCGCTGCAGCGGCGTCTGCCGCGTGCACTGCCGACGAGGTGCCCCCCGAGGGCACTGCTTCTTCTCCCCGAGGCGGCCGCGCCGCCTCCTGAGGCAGAGGAGCACGCGAGGAGAAAAAGGAGGAGGCAGAGGTGACGACGCCTCCGCCTACGCGGCCTGACGTCTCCCCTATGCGGCAGGAGGGGACGCGGAGGTGGATGCGGCGAGGTTCACGCCGCCGGCGAATGAGCATGCGGCGGAGACAGGGGCGTCCGTGGGAGCGCGCGCTGACGTTGAAATGGAGGAGGCCGCCGCGTCCCATCGCCCCCACCGAGCACGAAACTTGGAGGGCCACAGCGGACTCTGAGGCCGCTGGGGAGGCGGCTCAGCTGAGAAGGCCAACCCCGTCCCTGGAGAGGAGAGTGCTCCCCAGGGGCAGAAGAAAGGTGGGTTGATGGTGAGGGCGCTACGAGCCCCCAGAAGGCCTCCAGCGCGGGAGGCGAGGGGGTTCTCATCAGAGCCCCCAGAAGGCCCCGTGTGGACGAAGAGGGAGGCTCGCACCAGCCCCCAGGCGCGTCTGAGGCCACTCAAGCCCAAGGCTCGACGCTCCGGAATCCTGGCGGGCGCCGGCGTTTCCAGGCCTTCCGGCGAGCCATGGGCCTTAGTCCTGCGGGGGCGGCGCCCATTGCAGCCGCCGTGGGGCCGTCCTCCACTCGGCGAGGGAAATTCCGACGGGCTTGAGGCCCAGCTTGCTGAGAGGATCGCTCCAGGCGGATGAGGACGCCGAGCTTGCGCGGGGCTGGGCTCGTCTTCAAGACCGTGGAGAGCTGCCGCCAGAAGAACGAAGCTGCCCAGGCGCAACGCGACAGCGCTGCGCTCCGCTGAGGAGATCCGCATCAGCGTGGTTCGCGAGGTTGAGGAGACCTTGCGGACCTGGGTGCTAGGCGCGAGGCTCTCGAGGCGGAGACCGAGGCCAAACACCAGAGCTGGCGCGCGCGAAGCGGCGGTCTCCGCCAAGCACAAAGGCTTCTAGATCTGAGGCGGGATCGTCGCCGAGTCGGAGAATGTGCGGCAGAGCTTGGAGAAATCCGTGAGAACTTGCGCACTCGCGAAGACTTGATCGTGCAGCGCGGAGTGAGCTTGACGCCCGCGAGGCCGAGGCGCGCAAGCGCGAGGAACAGGTCGAGAAGGATCAATCCGCGCAGCGGGAGCACCTGGAAGCCCGCGAGAACAAGGTTACCCAAGACGAGGAGTTCTACCAGAAGTGCCTCGTGCAGACCAACGAGAACCTTCGCAAAAAGGAGGAGAAGATGGCGGAGGAGTCTGCGACGAAGAGAAGCTCTTTCGCGACAACTGCAGGAAAGATTCGCGGAGAAGGTCAAGAAGCAAGAGGATCGCTTCACGAAGAGACGCAACGAGCTTGAGGCTCGCATCAGGGATCTTGAGGCCCAGAAGAAGCGATTCGACTCTCGCCTCCAGGCTGCCGCGGAGGCCGGGCGCGCGCGGAGCAGAACCTTGCCTCCTTGATGGCTGACATGAAGGAGTTGACCGCTCAGGTGGGCCCTGTCGTGGAGCGTGCTGAGGAGGCTGAGCATCGCGTGCAGGCGGCACAGGTCTTGACGCAGCAGCGGGAGCGCATGTTCCAGTCCTTGGTGGCTCGGGGGAACTCCTCGCAGGGCAGCTAGGAGTGGATGCCCCTGCGGTTCCTGTTCATGGGAACGCTGACGCCCCACATACCTCGCCTACTTCGATCAGCTCTTCTCCGCGCTCGAGGGGCCCTGTGGCGGAGCTTGGCGACGTCGTTGATGAAGAGTGCCGCAAGCTCCTGACGTGGCGATCGACGCGTCTTCGCCAACCTCCAGCGCCTTTACCCCAGCTTCGACTTCGAGTTGTGACCGAGCCTGTCGAGGCGGACCAAGCTCAGGACTCTCCAACCGGTTCGGGAGGAGGTCAACGACTACGTCGACCGCTTCAAGAGGGTCAGACGGAGCAGGCCGCTGAGGAGGAGGAAGGTGCTGCCGCAGCTGAAGAGGAGGCTGAGGAGGATCATGACGGCGATGCCCCTGCCTAGGCCGCTCCTGCAACAGACGCGCTTGAGGCGCAATATCTTTGTTTTAGGACTTGTTTAAATCCATTCTGGCTTGTAAGACACTTTGATCGTACGCTATTATTATGTGTGTGTGCCCCTCGATGGGCCTTTTATCCCTGTTCCATGTCTTTCTTCGCTCTACGTCGTCAGGACCCATCTCTTTGCGCTATGACACCGCCACTGCGGTATGCCGGAGCGTGACTCGGCAAGGCCGGGGGGTGTTTAAGGCTTGGAGAGGTAAGGGCTCTCGAGTCGCGGTGCTCGAGGGCCCCCTTTGACGCACAAGCAGTCCATGGAGTGTGAGAGAGAAAAAACCCGCTCGAGGGACGACAGGTGCTCGTGAGAGGGAGAAAAACTCCTGAGGGGCGCGAGCGCTAGACTTAGCTTGCGAGACTTTGGCCTCGTAGAGGGCGTTGGCTTCCCTGGTGGGCGTGGTTTCCCTGATGGTGCGCTCCTCTAGGGTCGGAGCGTGGCTTCTCGACCTTGGGGAGGACTCTTGTTCCCTGTATTGGTTAGAGAGGCAAACCCAAAGCAGGACATGGTAGTAAACTCATGCGCGCTTATAGGCTTCCTCATGAGTATCTCGCGAGGAGAGTAAGTACCAAGGTCCTTTGGTGAGGTGGCGTGTTTGGGAGCAAGCCCATGGCCAGAGCTCTTTGGGAGGTAACAGGCGTGAGAGCGTGCTCACGTGTTAGAGCTCGGATCCTTTGGATTTTGCGGTGCTGTTGGGTGCTCTTGAGGCACAGTCACCGTACTCAGCCCCCGCTCGCGAGGTGCGCATGGGGAAGAATATGAGCGCGAAATGAACTAAGATGATGAAAAGTAAAAACTCACCACCAAAATATTACATAGCGGCGCCTCAGCGCAATGTTTCATTGAGAAACGAATTGGTTCATTACACTTGGTGTTACCAAGATAAAGTTTTCCATGTCGAGGCATGGGGACCACATTCAGTGGCTGAGACTCTTCACGGCCTGCGGCGGCACGTTATCAGGAGAGCTCAGAGGGGCTGGCCCTCGGGAGGAGAAGCTTTTGTGAAGCTTGGAGGTGAAGTTGTGTGCTTCCCTCTAGAGACAAAAAATGTCTGGCGTGACTATGATCACGGGTAGAACTTGCGTAGATGCGCGATGTTCCATGGATTCTTGACCGGGATGCCGTCCTCCGTTTCGAGGCGTACCGCGCCAGGCCTGGCGATGTGTGAGACCCTGTAGGGGCCTTCCCACATGGCGAGAGCTTGTGGAGACCTTCCCTGGAGAGGATTCTCCTGAGGACGAGGTCGCCTGTCTCGAGAGTGCGTGGACGTATGTGGCGGCTGTGGTAGCGTCGCAGGTCTTGCTGGTACTTGGCTGCCCTGAGGGCGGCACGGCGGCGCAACCCGTCAAGGAGCAGCAGGTCGTCGCTGTGGAGGTCTGCTTGATCGTCCTCGTTGAAGGCAAGGACCCGTGCGGATCCATGCTTGATCTCTGTGGGGAGGACTGCTTCAGCTCCATACACGAGGGCAAATGGCGTCTCACCAGTGGGCTTCGTGGGGTTCGTGCGGATGGACCAGAGCACGGACGGGAGTTCGTCTATCCAGCCCTTGCCGTAGCCCTTCAGGCGATTGAAGCTTCTTGTCTTGAGGCCCTTGAGGACCTCAGCATTTGCTCGCTCGGCTTGGCCGTTGCTCTGTGGGTGAGCCACCGAGGCGAAGCAGAGCTTGGTGCCGAGGCTCTCGCAGTAGGCCCTGAAGATGCCGCTGGTGAATTGTGAGCCATTGTCGGTGATGATGCGATTTGGCACACCAAAACGGCAGACCAGCCTCTGATGAATTTTACTGCTGCCTGGCCGGTATGCTGCGCACTGCTTCAACCTCTGCCCACTTGGTGAACTTGTCGACTGCCACGAAGAGGAAACGGTAGCCCCCTTGCGATCTCGGGAAGGGTCCCAAGATGTCTAGCCCCCAGACCGCGAAAGGCCACGAGAGCGGGATGGTTTGGAGTCCCAGTGCAGGCTGATGGACTTGCTTGGCGTGGAACTGGCACGCATCGCAAGACTGGACGATGGTGGTGGCATCTTGAAGCACTTGGGGCCAGTAGAAACCGCTCCTGAAGACCTTGCCTGCCAGGGTGCGTGCAGAGGAATGGTGGCCACACTCTCCACTGTGAATGTCTCTGATCAGCATGCGGCCTTCCTCGGGGGGACGCACTTAAGTGCAATTCCATTTGGGCGCTTGCGGTACAGGTCTCCCTCGAGGATGTAGTATGACTTGGCTTGTCGAGCCACTCGTTCTGCCTCCGCGTCTTCTTCGGGGACTCCCTTCAGCAGTAGTCTTTGAGTTCGTCACCCAGCCTGTCTCTTGATGCACCATAGCCAGCAGCAGACGCTCCCCTGAGGATGGACCGCAGTTGGGTGCCCCACCTACAGGAGGTGGTGGGTGTACTTCGTCTGTGCTTGTGGTGCTGCTTCTTGTGGCTGCTTTATGGACGCCTTGGAGAGTCTCTCTTCAAAGACGCCGGCCGGCTGGGCCTGCCTTCGTGATGCTCGCTTGGCGATGTCATCTGCCTCCTGGTTCTCCTTTCGCGGGATGTGCATGAGCTCCATGCCTGAAGTGCTTCTCGAGCTTGCGGACCTCTTCAAGGTAGGCGGCCATGTGGTCGTCTTGGCGTGTAGCTCTTGTTGGAGAAGTTAACCAGGAGCTGGGAATCACCCTTTATGAGTAAGTGCTTGACCCAAGGGCGATTGCGGCTCTGAGCCCGCGAGGAGGCCTCGTACTCGGCGATGTTGTTGGAGATCTTGTCTATTGTGAAGCACAGCTGGATGGCGTAGTAGAGCTTGTCACCTTTTGGTGAGGTTAGGACAACGCCAGCCCCACCATTGCGGCAGGCGAAAGCTCCATCGAAGTGCATGGTCCAGTGGCTTGGCATTGTATCTCCCGATGACGCGGTTTCTTCTTCGCGAGGCTCTTCAGGAGTTGGGTCTGTCCACTCGGCGACGAAATCCGCCAGCGCTCTCCCTTTTATGACTCTTGTGGTGTCGAAGCGCAAGTTGAATGGTTGCAGCTCGATGTTCCATCCTGCGACGCGGTCAGTGGCGTTGGGGTTGCGCAGGATCTGCTCCAGGGGGAAGGACGTGACCACCGTGATGGGGTGGCCCTGGAAGTAGTGGCGCAGCTTCCTGGAGGCGATGAGGAGCGCGAGGAGGAGCTTCTGCTGCACTGGGTACCGCTCGCGAGCATCTCGTACAGTACTGACGAAGTAGACTGGATGCTCGACGAGGGTCGTTGATGGTGCGGCAGCGTCGGCTCCCTCGAGAGGCTCCTCAGGACCTTTGGCGAGGTTTGCCTGTGGAGGGCCTCGGCAGGGGTCTTGGTGGACTCGACTTGAGGCTGTGGGTCTGGCACTGGGCTGGAGAGACTGTTCCCTCGTCGGGAGGTTCTGGACTTGGTGTGGCAGTGCTTTTCTTGGGGAGAACTGGCTCTTCTCTTTCCACCACCAGGACGGCGCTTGCAGTTTGTGGGTGGCTGCTAGGTACAGCTTCAGATGCTCGCCCGCCCTGGGGGCTACCATGACTGGTGAGCTAGCCAAGTATTTCTTCAAGTCCTCAAATGCTTTGTCGGCCTCTGGAGTCCACTTGAAGGTGCCGGATTTCTTCATGATCTTGAAAAATGGCAAGGCTCTCTCGCCGAACTTGGAGATGAAGCGGCCTAGCTGGCCATGCATCCTGCTAGGCGCTGCATGTCCTTGAGGCGGCGAGGTGGCTGCATGTCTCTATAGCCTTGATCTTGTCAGGGTTTGCTTCTATGCCGCGGTGGGACACGAGGAAACCGAGGAGCTTGCCTGAAGGCACCCCGAAGACGCACTTGGCGGGGTTTAACTTGATGTTCACCTTGCGCAGGCTTCAAATGTTTCCTCGAGATCCTTCAAGAGAGTGTCTCCCTCGCGAGACTTGACCACGATGTCGTCGACATAAGCTTCTGCGTTTCTTCCCATCTGAGCCCCCAAGGAATCCTCATGAGCCTCTGGAAGGTGGCGCCGGCATTCTTCAGGCCAAAGGCATGCAAGTGTAGCAATACACACCACAAGGGGTGAGAAATGTTGTTTTCTCCTCGTCTTCCTTGGCCATTTTGATCTGGTGGTAGCCTGAGAAGGCATCCAGGAAACAGAGGAGATCACAGCCGGCGGTGGAGTCCACGATCTGGTCTATCCTTGGCATGGGGTATGGATCCTTGGGGCAGGCCTTGTTTACGTCAGTGTAGTCGATGCAGAGCCAAGTGGGGTGGGCAACTTCTCGAATGATGTCTGCTGCTTTCAGCTTCTCTACTTCTTTGATGATAAAAGCTTGCTTCTCGGGGGCTTGTTTCCGCGCTTTCTGCTTTACAGGGCGTGCGTCTGGACACACGGCTAAGTGGTGCTCGATCACCTCCCTTGGTACACCGGACATTTCTGACGGAGTCCATGCGAACATGTCAGAATTTGCCCGAAGAAGGCGCGAGCGCGCTTTCCTATTTGGGAGGCAAGCCAGCGCCTATGGTGACGCTAGCCCCCGAGCCCTCAGCCCCCGAGCCGCTGGTGCTTAGTGACACCTTCTTTGTAGATGCTTGCTCTTGAGTGAACAGCTGCTTCTTCTTCTTGGGCCTCTCGAGAGGCTCCATGTCCTCGTCAGCAGGGAATGACATGGCAGCGGCCTTGTAGGCGATCTCGACAGCACGCGTGGCGTCCTGTACGTGACCGCGTATGGTGATGGTGCCACCGCTGCCAGGGATCTTGACCATGTTGTAGGCGTGGTGCGTGACAGCCATGAACTTCGCGAGGGCGGGTAGCCGAGGATGGCGTTGTAGGGCAGGCAATGTGCGCGACGTCGAAGTCAATTAGCTCGGTGCGGTAGTTCTTCTGCGTGCCAAAGGTGACCGCGAGCCTCACTTGCCCCAGAGGTGAGATTGAGCCGCTGGTGACCCCGGTGAAGGGCCTGGAGGGCATAAGCCACTCGTAGGGCACTTGAAGCGTCTCGAAGGTCTCGACAGAGATGACGTTCAGGCCTGCACCCCCATCGATGAGCGTCTTGCCGACGGCGATGTTGTTGATGGTGGGGGTGCACACCAGCGGGAGAGTGCCCACAGTCTTGGTGGACTTGGGGTGATCTTTGGAGTCGAAGGCGATGGTGTACTGGGACCACTTGAGGGGGCGGGACGTCTCGACCCCGGGAAGCGCTGCATTGAGCTCACGAGCGAACTGCTTGAACTGATTGTTCGACTTGGGCGCTTGGGATCCGCCGAGGATGCATGCCATGGCACCCCTAGGAGCCTGATAGTTGCTGTTTTTCTCGGCGGCGTTCGCCTGAGTCCCTTGTGGCTTCTGGTAGTTGCTTTTGCGTCCACCCTTACGGTAACCGCGGCCTCTGTTGCGGCCGCCGCTGCCTTCTTCCTGCTCGCGCTTCTTGCTCAGCTGCTTGAGGTCGTAGCAGTTCTCCGTGGCATGGCCACGCCTGTTGTGGTAGATGCAGAACGGGCGGTTATCCACCTTTTACTCGGCGGCCTCGGGAGAGTCCTCGCGAAGCAGCTTGGCGTCGGGCTCGGCTGCCAGCACAGCTGTGGGCTTGCGTTTTGTCTCGTCACGCCTCTTCTGGGCCTTGGATCCCTCGGCAGGGTCATCTGTCGAGCCCACCTTGACGAAGAGGAGGCCTTCCTCGGCCTTGGCGCACTTGTTAGCGTTGTCGAAGAGCTTCACTACGGAGGAGAGGGTATCGTGGATGCCGAGCTTCTCGAGCATCCTGTGGTTGGTGACGCCCTCTCTGAAGGCAGCGATGACGTGCGAGTCCGGGATGTTCGGAATCTTGTTGCGGACTTGGCTGAAGCGCTAGATGTACTTGCGGAGGGTCTCGCCAGGCTTCTGGCGCACTACACGCAGGTCGTTGTAGGTGAGGGCGCGCTCGTACGTGCCCTTGAAGTTTGCAACGAACTGCTGGCAGAGCTCCTCCCACGAGTCAATGGAATCCCCAGGAAGGTTCAGGAGCCACGACAAGGCAGAATCCTTGAGAGCGTGGGAGAACCAGTTGGCCATGACTTTGTCATCTCCTCCCGCAGCTTGGATGGAGGTGGTGTAAAGCTGCAAGAACTCGATGGGGTTGTTCGTGCCGTCGTAGCCCTTGGGTAGGTCAGGCCTGAACTTCTGTGGCCAGACGACGCGACGCAGGTAGCGGGTGAAGGCCGCGCAACCTGTGGCGTATGAGGCGATGCCACCCTGAAGAGCACGGCGGTTCTGTCGCCCCGCTTGGCCGATCTCCTCGACGATGCGCTTCTGGAGGTCCTTCTGGCGCTCCATTTCTACCCGCGCGTCTGGGGGTGTTCGCTGCACGATTTGGCAATCGCGCGGCGAAGACGCGTGGGATGCGGCCTTGTGGGCCGCAGCTGGAGGCGGACCCGGCGGAGGCGGCGGCGGAGGCGCGCCATGCGCGGCAGTTCCTGCGCGTCCGGAGTTGTGGTGCACTAGAGAGCGCGACGCCGCTGGAGCTGCGCGCGGTGCCGCCGCAATGTCGACGAGGTGCTGGAGGCGGCCGAGCCAGTTGTCGTGCGCCTCGGCGGTGGGGCGGTAGCGGAAGAGCTCCGCGGCCATGAGCAGCGCGGTGTTTGGGCTGGGCGCCGGACGCCCAAGAGTGGAGGCGCTGTGGCGCTGGGACGGATGCGAGGACTCAGCGTCCTCGCCGTGCCCATGGTCGACGTCTTCGTCGAAGCGGTCATCGTGGTGGCCGTCGTCGTCCTCGGGGTGCTCCACAGGCGGTTCAGCGGTGTTGCGCCCCGTTGCGCGGCTGGCACGGGGACGGCCGCGAGGGCTGGTGGTGTTGGCAACGGGCTCGGTGGTGGCCCTGCCTGACGCCCGCCGGGTGGCGCGAGCTGCGCAGTGTCCGCCATGGTGCAGAGGTCGGTGAAGGTTGAAGACGCGCCTCAGCCCCCTACCTGGCGCGCCAATTGTCGGAGAATGACTCCCACGAAACAGGGATAGTCAAGCTCACGAAGAGAGTTCGTGTAAGGGGCTGAACACGTTGGTCAAACAACCCTCAACCTGCACGGCGACGGTGCTCGTCGAGCAGGAGGAGGGACATCACGACAGAGATGAACACCAGCCCGTACCCAGGTTCACGGCCCTCGTGTGGAGGTAACACCGCTACTCCTGCTTGTCTGTATTGCACTGCTTGTAGAGGCTACAGTACAATGAGCTTGCCGAGGGCTCTCTTTTGGCAATGGATTACACGAGGAAGGGAAGCTGTGGTCTTCTTCTTCCTTGTGCGTAAGTGGCTTAGCTAGAATGAGAATGCGATCCTTTGCTACGGTGCTGCTCCTCCTCCTTTTATAGGCGCCCTAAGCTCCCTCCCTGCGCTTGCACTCTGGTAGGGCTATCACGTGGCGGCAGAAGGTAGAGCGTGGTGCACCGCAGCCCGACTGTCCATGGACGCGGTCCATGGGCACAAAGCTGACGCCTGTGGCAGAGTAACCACCGTCCATGCAGGATGGCCAGCGGGGGTCACAGAGGAACGTGGGGGTGCCCACGGTGACGTTGGCCGTGGAGCGTAGCGCCGGCCGGTCCCCTTATCACCAAAGAGGAAATCCTTGTAGTCCGGTGCGGGTGGCACAGCTTTGTTGACTCCTTTAATCACCAAAATGGCAACTGCGGCGTCGTCGTCACCGCGCGCAGAGGCGCGCGTCACTCTGCGGCCGCTGCAGAGCCCATGTGCGCTCTGCAGAGGTTGCTTTGCAGCGAAGCGATCCCCACGAGGGCTTGGATGCCCTGTAGAGGATTCGGCGTTGACCTCTCTCTAGGGGAGATAACCTTGAAGAGGGGGCAGCAGTGGAGAGGACCTCCGCGGGCCTCTGCTGCCTCCAAAAGCCCTCGCGAGGCAATTAGCCTCGTGAGGCTCTCCAAGCCGTAGGCTTGGTCCTCAGCGAAAATTGGTCATCGAGTGCCAAGGACCGTGGCGGACAGGCCCAGCACACCCTGGTTTCCACTGGGCCGACAGTGTTCGTCCTTGCTTCGACCTCTCCCTCCTCCGTGCCTTGGTCCTCTTTTTATAGGTAAGGGGTTGCCACAGGGTCACGTGAGGGGCATGAGGGACCTTCGGGGTGAAGGACCCTCCTCATCTAGTTTAGGAGGAGACGTGGCCTCTCCTCAGCCTAGCGTCTCCTTTGGGTTAGGTGGGAGCGTCCGCCTTGGGGTGGACAGGAGCTGACACCACCACAGGTTGTGCTTCCGCCCGTGCTGCCTTCGCCTTGCTTCCCAAGTCTTCCGCGGTGAGGTGGAGTGCTTATCCACAGGGACGTGGGGAAGTACCTGAGAGGGAGCCTGGCCTCCTGCCGGGAACTCGGGCTCTCGGGTCCTTCCTGGCCTTCTTGCTTGGTTCGGGGACCCGGAAGGTCCCCAGGACCGGAGCCCTTTGTCGGTGTAGGCCATGCGTGTCTTGACGGTGAACCCGCCAGCATGACTTGAGTCTTGGTCTTGTCCATCTTCACCTTGGGACCACATGGGGTGGACCCAATTTGGCAGTACTAGGGGAACCCCATGTTCCACTGCTGCGACAGTTTCCCTTGAGTTGCTTCCTCATACTTGGTTGAGGGGGTGAATCTGGGAAGTGTTATGCTTGGTGTTAGAATCTAGTTGGTTTGGTCGCGCTCTCTTATCTCTCCAGTAGACGGAAGTTGTAGAGTGTCTCTATAGGTTGTTTAGTGTTGCTGCTGCCGCTCAGTCCACCTTCCCATACTTTTGGTAGTCTTTGTGTTGGTATCTTTTGAGCATTGCTTGCCAGGCGGTTGTGCCTGACCCATCTTTGGGTTGTACTTCTATGTGCAGTCAACAGGTTTGAAATCTGACGACGTTAGCTTGGGTATCCCTCCGGCTCAGCCTGGGCAGGGATATGGATGCCATGGTTATCTTTAGGACTCTTAGTCCAATTTGTATCTTGTCCGTAGTCGGACACCTTTTTGCTTTCGCTGTGATTTGGATCTTTGTAATGTATCAGTTGTTTCCTGACTCGTTTGAGTCGTTCTTATATATATATTTTCCCTCTGTTGTTGTTGCAGATTCTTTTCGTGAACTGTTGTAATGTTATCACAATTCCACCCACATAACGCGCATGTTTCGGCGTGCACGTTATGTCTGTGGGTGACCTAAGATCGTTATTACGCGGATTTTGGCGGGATCGCTTAAAATCTGCATAGTACCGATTTTGGGGCGTCACATTGAGACCCCTCGCTCGCCAATGAACGTCAGGGAGACCTGGATGGCTATGACGGTCCCTGTGCATTCCAGAATAATCGTCATTGAACCGTTAACATGATATTCATTCCTTTTGTTCCTTCGATACTACCCTCGTCCGAGATATGATCGTGAACATCCTATGCTTTCTTTTATCTCGTTATTGACAAGGGCTACTTAACTTGTTCTGTGATATTACATCTCCAATGACCTAGTCATACGCTGTGCGCTTTATAGATGTAATCTCACCGAGTGGGCCCAGAGTATCTTTCCATCACGCGGATGAACGAATCTCGCTCTTGATCCATAGGCCTCAACATACCTCTTTTGAATACCCAAGTGTCCCACCTTTATAGTCACCCATTTATGGACTGACATTTGATGCACTCAAAGTACCCTCCGGAGGCAGCGATTAATATGATCTCACAGTCTAAGGAATATGCTACCATATTACATTCCTATTGCAATAATGAACTTCGTGACACGATCCTCTTGCAATACTTTGTCGGGTATGTCCATCACTTTATTCCACTAATAAAATTACCTCATCATCAACTGTTATGAATCTGCATGATCGGGAAATCTCGATCATCCGCTGACTGATGAACTAGTTTATATAGAGTCTTTCTAGGGACTCTGGTTTGTTTACATACCACACGTGTATTAACAATTCCGATTAATACAGTTATAGCACGGTATAAAACTTATTTATAAACTTAATGTGATAATGCAATAAATACTTAATATTTATTTGCCTCTAGGGCATATCTCCTTCATTTTGGGCATCGGATAGATGATGCCTGCTAGGTGTAGAATTAAACCTCATGCAAAGAACGATTTGCCGTAGGTTTATGTCACTAGTAGAAATATGCCTACCGCTGGCAGACGGAAATGAGCTACCGCTGGCAAACAGGCGCACGCCAGCGATGCATACGCCAGTGGTAGTTGCTACCGCTGGCGAACAGGCCGTCCGCCAGCGGTAAGGGTGGTTACCGCTGGCGGACAAAGCTTTTGTGCGCCAGAGGTATAGCAGATAGCGCTGGCGGGCGGCGATGTCTGCCAGCGGTAACAGAGCAAGCCCACCAGCAGTAGTTGCGCACTGATTTAGCTGTGTACGCCAGCGGTAGGCCTCCGCGTCCGCCAGCGGTATTATTTTTCCCTAGAAAATCGTATTCCAGCAGTATATCCAGTATAAATACAGTATATTCAGGTACAGTTGACAAAAACAATAGAAATATATACAATTCCACATACAAATGACCAAATAGTTGGTTCATCACATGCATTACAAACCATAATAGCCAAGTGACAAAAAGTTGTCATACATGAATACATCTCGTTTTTCTCGATAGGATAAATCACAAAGTTTTAAAAGCAACTAGTTATTGGACTAAAATCACATAGAAGATAGAGAACCGCATTTTCTAAGAGAGGAGCGCGATGAAGTTGGTTTTTGATCATCCGGTTCTTGCTCTCTTCCAGTGGTTCAAGTCCCTAGCTTCTTCATATGTATACACGAAAGACATATAAAAATGTTAGGCAACTAAAAGCAATGGTTCACTGGTCGTGCAGAAATATGGAAAGTAGACACAAATAAACTAAGCCAACTCAAAAGCATGTCTCATATACTTAGATTGGACACACACAAGCAACCCTGATAGCTCTGTTGAACCAAGTAGGATGCACACAACTTATATTAGTGCATATCACAAGGTTCAACAGACTATCAGGGTATCACGTAGTGTGCCACATCATTTTAATCATCGCATTCTAAAAATGAAGTAGGGTCAACTCAAAAGCATGCCTCATACTTAGATTGGACACACAAATTTAGGGATGGAGTAAGTGAAGCCAGTAGGATGCAGAAGATTTGTATTCTTGCATATTACAAGTCTTACTTACACCACCCCTGAATAACATAGTGCCACATCATTTTAATCATCGACATTGTAAGAAGAAGACAAAACAAAACAAAAAAGATTAATGCCTCATACTTAGACTATTGGACACACACAAACAACCCTGATAGCTTTGGTGAACCAAGTAGGATGCACACAACTTATATTTGTGCATATCACAAGGTTCAACAGACTATCAGGGTATCACGTAGTGGGCCACATCATTTTAATCCTCGGCATTGTAAAAATGAATATCAAGTAGAGCTTTGAAACTAGAGATAGACAAGTTAATTTAACGAGGGTACTAAATCAACAACACACCGTCACTTCTTCTTGGTCAACTTTGGCATTGGCTTCGGCGGGAACAGGAGAGAACCATTCAAAGAGTTGAATGCTTATCGTCACACTGCAGTGCTATGCGGTTTTCTATCTCGACGTTAGATGGTGGTGCACCTTGGTTGTAGAACACCCCAGGTGGAACGT
Organism: Poa pratensis; assembly: GCA_947311845.1. Lineage (NCBI taxonomy): Eukaryota > Viridiplantae > Streptophyta > Magnoliopsida > Poales > Poaceae > Poa > Poa pratensis. The sequence continues at coordinate 39,897,434 of CAMZMU010000034.1, forward strand.
GACGACAGACTTCGTGGACGATTGTTGTAGCAAACGTCTGCTGGATTCGAGCGAACTCTTGCCTGATATCAGCATCACTTGTTTTCGCCATGTCCTTGCACCATTTGTCGAGAGCAACTGGAAATTGTAGTCTTTGGTGATCCCGTATGTACTGCTGCATTTGATAGATGACATACCAGGCGTCCATCAGACTGCCAGGTGCCTTCTTGATGCAGGAGAACTCCACTTTGTGGGTGAATGCCATCTTTCCTCGCTTATTGTTACTTCTTCTTAGGATGCCTTGATTTAGAAAGTAGTAACCGTTGAGAGCATCATCGAGAACCTTACCGATGTGCCTGTAGTCTTTCTTCTCAACACTACCTGCGTCGAGATAGAAGGCAAACGAGTCTTTAGGTACAGAACGATGAGGGTGCCATCTCGGTTACTGCGCAAAACAATGAAAAGAGGCCATCATTCTCACTTATGTTGTCCATGCAAATTTAACGATGAAAATCAACGAAAAGATGTTATGGCGGCTAGGTAATGACTTACTTGGGAAAGTGTCGCAGCAGTGGAACACGGGGTTCCCCTGATGCTGCCAAAGTGGGTCCACCACTGGGGCCCACCAAGAGGATGGACAAGGCAAGGAGTCAAGTTCAGCAGATGGGTTAGCTCATCTGCCTCAAGGAAACCCGACAAGTTCGACAACAACCCTCTGCGGCTAAGGACCAGGCGACCTTCCGGGGTCACCCCTCGCCCGGAGTACAGGGCGGAATACCCGCGGGTCCGTGCGCCCGTCAGGAGGCCAGACGTGCCCTCGAGTCCTGCATCCGTACCGCTGAAAGGATAAGAACGCCAGCTCGCCGGAAGCTGGTGGAAGACTTGGGCGCCAAGATGAAGGCCGCACCTTGATGACGTTGCCACGAGCGTAGTTGGTAGGGCAGACAGGCTTTGTCCGTCCCACCTTTTCCAAGGGTGGACGACCACGCCGCCCTCCAGAGAATGCTTGGAGGAGAGGATGCCACGTCTCCTCCAAGGACCGCTCAGTGGTTCTCCCGCCAAAAACCCCTCACGTGCCCATGTCAGATCCCCTTAGCCTATAAAAGGAGGACCATGGCACCGAGGAAAAAAATGAAGAAGATAGAGCTCAAGCAAGACTAGACTAGGGTAGAGAGAGAGAGGTGATCTCCCCAGGGCAGGATCTGCTCTTCGTCTACCTCCGGCCGGAACTCTGCCGGGTTCATCCCGGAACACCCTTGTACACCACATCATGATCAACACTGCAATCCATACATGCAGGAGTACGTCTTTTAGCCTCCGGGCGGCCTGAACCTGGGTAACTCCGTGTGTCTATCTGTGTTGTTTGCCCGCGTGCCCCAGCGAAGAACTCGACGGTCTTGCTCCCGGGTAAGGCGTCTTCCAGCCTCCTTCGCACCCCGTGCCGAACCTAAAAAGGGGGTATCATCTACTCCCGGTGTCCGTCACCGAGATACGTCATCTGGCGCGCCAGGTAGGGGGTGCAAGTGCTGGATTCGTCTTCATCAACCTCAAGTTCTGCGTCGAGTTCTACAACAGGCACTTCGTCCGGGACAAAATCTGAGTCGAGCTCTCCGTCCATCTCAAGACCTTCGTCGAGCTCTACGTTCGTGGCAGGATCAGCAGCCAGCTTCTCGTCCGCGATGAAAGCTGCCCTGAACTCTTCTCCTCCAACAAGGTCATCAGCACCCTCCGGTCAAGGTGGGCGGTCGCCTCATCAGCAAGCAGGAGACATGTCGGGAACTCGGGAGGTCCTTGGTGGCCAGTAGGTCAGTCAACTCGAAACAGCTGGGGGCTAGGGGAAGCCTTGCGTGCAGCCCGAGTGCTTCTCTCTTTCCCACCAGATCAGTGCAAGAACGATCCCCGTGCGAAGGCATGGATCGCAAGCTTGGAAAGTCTGTTGAACTTCGCTCACCAATGCCACGCTCCCACGAGTTCTGCCCCAACTATCGACGCCGGCACCGCCATTCCCACACCAGCACCACCGGAGGAAGTGCAGCCCGAGGATCCTCATGGCAAGAGGCCCATGGAGCCTATTCACGAAGGCACTGGCCAGAGCTCTAATACCCGGCGGCGCTCCCGGGAGGAGATGGAGGGTCAGACAGGACAGCGCCTCAAGACCTGCTGCACGCCATACCCAGCGACCATCCTCGATCTCTACCGCCTGGAACAAGAGACTGGGGAGACGCTGCGTCATTACATCTGGAGGTTCCGGGGCGTCGTCGACCGCATTCCCCCGGCTAATCTCCGACAGGTCTCCGTCATCGCTGTCTTCCACGTCAACATCCGCAACCTGATAATGCGTGAGAAACTGAGCCTTCGTGATGTGGACACATTGGAGGACCTGTGGAACATAGCTAACCGATGTGCCCGAGGAGAGGAAGCTCTCAACCTTCCTCCCCGCCAGACTCCCTGAAACATGTCACTGCAAGATGTACCCGGAAGTGTCAAGTTATCAATTAAAGAGCTCATGTGGTCGATAAAAGATAAGTGTTCCTTGAGCGAGACCTCTCTGTGTTGAGCTGTCTATTTTGCGGGTATAAAACATGTGTAAAAATCGGGAACGTGGCCCAACCGTCGAGCGAGCACTCATGGGGTAGCGACTCTCCCGGGGGTAAAAAATGGTGCGAGACCTGATACTTCCCGGGACTTGCGTGCCAGCAGAGTGAGCGGCCTTCTGGGAATCGGTAGGGCTTGTGAGTGCATTCCTGATCAGTCAGGGCCTCAAGGGTAAGCTTACATCCCCGAAGGACCCCTCAAAAAGACGTGAAGACAGTAAAAACATGCTAAGCTCAGTAAAAATACCCGCAAAGAAGAGTAGCAAAGCAAGTTCTAGCATATTACATCCAAATTTTGGAGCCATAGCATGAGATCTGACTCAGAGTTTATTACATTTGGGGCACGAGGAGCTCGAATGTTTTTTAGGAAATCTAGTGGCGCGAGAACATCTTCATGGCAATTGCGTTCGCAGGAGCGTTCACCGCCTGGAGGGAGCCTTTGGAAGGGGACGATGCTACGAAGTCCGGCATGACGGCATCCGGGTTGGCCTCCCAGAATGCCGCCATCAACGAAGCTGTTGTCAGCTTGCTCGCCTCGTGCTTATCTACGAGCTGGGCGGCCATCTTGTTCTTGAAGGTTCGAACGTCGACAGCAACCTTCCTGATGAACTCTACGACAGGGGGCAAGCCCTGGCAGTTCGGCTCCAACGTTGGAAGTGCAGTTCTCAGATTCAGCCGCTCCACCCGTTTCGTAGCCTCTTGGCTGGCCTCCGCAATCATGGCAAGACCTTCCTGGTTGGAGCGGTGAAGCTCCAACAGCTCAGTTGACGCTTGGGAGTTGGCCTGGGTCAGCTTCTGGTTGTCTCTTTCAACTCCGTTAGCTTGTCGTTCCGCGCCTTCACAGACTCTTCAAGTTCAGATATCTTCTGGCTGTTTTTCTCGGCCTGCTGCTGCAAAGCGCGAACGGCCTCTTGCTCCCGGTGGAGGGTCTTCTTGATATCTTCGATGATCTGGTTGTTCTCCTCCTCCTTAAGCTGGCGGCTCCTGATCTCCTTGCCATGGCCTCGAGCACCTCCCGGTGGTGGTCAGCGGCATCCTTCAACGCCGCTCCGTTTCCTGCTCTAGTGCAGCTTCTGGCCTTCCAAGGATTTGACCTTTTTCGCCAGCTCGACCTCCCGGGTCGTCAGCTGCTGCTCCCTCACCATCATGTCCTGGTCGCGTCGCTTGTACTCAACTTTCTGCTCCGCGCCTTTCTGTTCAAGGGACTCCCACTGGCTGGAAACCTGGACTGCGAGACGGTTAAGCTTGCCCATTCCCCTCTGGATCAGATCTTCGGTTTTTCCAATTGTCTCCACAATGGTCACCTCGCGACCACTGTACTCTTCGTCCAGCTGGTGCATCCCGCGGAGAATGGCGTCCATAGCACTTTCCCCGCTGATAGTGATCCGAGGAACCGCTTCCGAAGAGCTTCCCGCGGCACTGGCAACCTTCAAACGCTTGGCAGCGAGGTCTTCCTTGATCCTCGTCAACTCGGCGATCTCTTCGCTGGCTCCCGAATCTGTGGAGAAATTGGTAAACATCCTCAGAGTCTGCCCGGTCATCAGCGAGCTCTCCAGCAAGTCAGGGGAGACCTCAGGACCCGGCGCGTCGTCACGGTTTTGGCCTGGAGCAGGGATCATAGTTTGGGTCCCTGCCATGCGAGAGCTGGGCGCGCCGTTGGACACCTCTTGGCCATCCGAAGGAGTAAAGGAGGGTGGCTTTTCTTGGCTGGCAATGCCAAGTAGGTCACCCGGGGAAAAGACATTCGCCACAGAAGCATCTGGAAACAAGAAAACGTCAAGCATGTTGAGGACATGAAACAAGAACGACATAACCCGGGAGCCCGAGTGTACCTGCTTGCTCTTGCATCCTGGCATCTGGGCCTTCTCTAGGGAGGGCCGGGGAGGCCACAGTCGCGCTCCCTACCCCGCTCCCGCGGCGGCCGTCGACTTCCGCCAGTGGGGGTGGGAACATCCCTTCACCACAAGCTCTGAAGCTGGTGGTTGTGTCATCCTCCGCCGCATCGCATCGCCTCTTGCTGGTCTCCAGGGAAGGTGTGCCCCTGCACCGACACATGGTCACTTTCCTGGGAGAGGTGAGAAATTCGAAAAGCTAGAAGAAGATCAGGGAAAAGCTTACTCTCGGGTGCGCTTGATCCCCAAGGACGCCGGAACCTCCACAGACCCAGCAGAAGAGGCGTGGGGGCTCTGTTGATGCTCACACGGTGAGGTGACTGGTCCTGCCGCAGAAGGCGAATGGTGGGGAGATGCTTTTGGCCGTGGGGCCAAGACAAAGTCGGCTGCGTTGGTCTCCATGTCCATGAGGTCGCCATCGCCGCCAACCACCTCTGCGGGCGGGAAAAGAATGCCCGCCCCCGGGTTGGCAACCACGGTGGTCTCTGGAGAGCGATGCGGGGAAGAAACCCCCTCCCGCGCATCCTCGCCGTCGTCGTCGTCGTCTTCATCATCGTCTTTACCATCATCTTTGTTGTCGCTGCCGTCGTCATCGCCAGCGGCAGCCTCGTTGCTGTCGCCATTGTCTCTGTCATCGGAGCTAGCGGAATCCTCCCCGGATTCTTCTTCGCTCTCTTCTTCAGACTCAGGGAGTTCTCCTTCTTCGTCGGAGCTAGAAGGAGCCTTGGCCTTCCGGGTCATCGTCCCGGCGGGTTTGGGCCCGTGATCAGATCGACCCACAATCCCGAAGGCATTGCAAGTCGGCATTGACTCCAGGATGGCCGCTTTCTCTGGGTCATCACACAGGGGCCGGAATCCTGCCGGCAGCTTATATTTGACATCCCGGGTGAACATCCCGATCATGTTGTCCCGGAGGAGGGCGCGGTCCATATCAGGACTCCTCAGATGAGATGGATCCAGGGGACCCTGGAAATCCCAAGGTAGGTACGGCCGCTTCTGCAGAGGCGCCAGGCGGTTGCGAAGGAAGTGGGCAGCGATGGCAGCTCCGAAAACTCCCTTCTCACGAAGGAGCTTGAAGCGTGCTACCACAGGAGAAAGATCATTATCCTGATAGCTGACGCACCTCCAGGTCTCCAAGCTCACTGGATGTTCCATCGGTTCTTCGAGGAGTGGCTGGGCTTCTGGCACCTCGACCAAGAACCAGCGTTGCCTCCACTCATCCCACTTGGACTTGATTGACATGTGAGGGTAGTTCAGCTTTACCTTCTGGCGGAGGCAGAAGGTGACACCGCCCCCCATCCAGCCGTCCTTCCCGATGCGGGGTAGAAGAAGTGGCGGAACAGAGCCACGGACGGCATCACCCCGACGAACGCTTCACAAGCATAGGCGAAGACCGTCAAATCCAAGATCGCGCCCGGAGTCAGATGCAGAAGTTTCAATCCGTACGCACGCACGATCTCTAAAAAGAAATCTGAGAAGGGGGGAACAAGTCCCATCTGAGAAGGGATCTGCCCGGGCGCCCTGGTCTCCGAAGGTGGGAAAACCTTCGTCGGCACTCGAGCAGGAGCATCAGGTGCGTCGTCAGACTCCATCACCCCGAGGTGCCTGGCCTTCCGCATCATCTCGGCGTTGTCAGCATAGCCACTCGGAAACAAGGCTTGCCGCTTGCGGAGCTCAACCCGCTCAGCGCCGCGCTCTGATCTTCGCCGCGCCCTTTCGGATCTGGGAGAAAGTTCCTGCCTCAAGAGTGAGGACCTGCTGGCCTTCTTCTTCCAAGCCGCGACCTTCACTCGTGCCATTGGAGCAGAAGGGGAGCTACGGCGGCGGACGGCAGAGGCGGCGGCACGAAGCAAGGAGAGGAGGATGGAAATGGAGGCGGCGATTTGGGGATTTCGGAGATTTGGGAGAGTAACGGCTACAGTGCTGCGAGGCGTGGCTTATAAGGCATTCCACGCGTCACGTCGCGGCCCCATTACTCCGACTGACGCGGGGATCGAGGAGACGTTCCGTTTTGAGCGCTCCCTCCCGTTGGATTCAAGATAGATGTTGGCCGTCCGTGTGAACCGCAACGTTCGCCGCGACCAAGTCCAAAAAGGCTAGGGGGCTCGTCTCTACTTCGCCCTGGTGAGCCTCCGGCAAAGCAGTCAAGGTAAGACGCCGGGCACCCACTTTGGCCAACTCTTTGGCCATAGCCCCGGCTGCAACTTGAAGCCAGAGCCGCCGGGACCTTGCCCAGGGGCTACTATCGCAGCAGTGGAACACAGGGTTCCCCTGATTCTGCCAAAGTGGGTCCACCACTGGGGCCCACCAAGAGGATGGACAAGGCAAGGAGTCAAGTTCAGCAGATGGGTTAGCTCATCTGCCTCAAGGAAACCCGACAAGTTCGACAACAACCCTCTGTGGCTAAGGACCAGGCGACATTCTGGGGTCACCCCTCGCCCGAAGAACAGGGCGGAATACCCGCGGGTCCGTGCGCCCGGCAGGAGGCCAGGCGTGCCCCCGGGTTATCCATCCGTACCGCTGAAAGGATAAGAATGCCAGCTCGCCGGAAGCTGGTGGAAGACTTGGTCGCCAAGATGAAGGACGCACCTTGATGACGTTGCCACGAGCGTAGTTGGTGGGGCGGAAAGGCTTTGTCCGTCCCACCTTTTCCAAGGCCGGACGACCGCGCCGCCCTCCAGAGAATGCTTGGAGGAGAGGATGCCACGTCTCCTCCAAGGACCGCCGAGGGGTTCTCCCGCCAAAAACCCCTCACGCCCCTCGCGTGGCCATGTCGGATCCCCTTAGCCTATAAAAGGAGGCCATGACACCGAGGAAAAAAAGGAAGAAGATAGAGCTCAAGCAAGACTAGACTAGGGTTCGGAGGGTAGAGAGAGTTGATCTCCCCAGCGCAGGATCTGCTCTTCGTCTACCTCCGGCCGGAACTCTGCCGGGTTCATCCCAGAACACTCTTGTACACCACATCATGATGAACACTTCAATCCAGACATGCAGGAGTAGGGCTTTTAGCCTCCGGGTGGCCTGAACCTGGGTAACTCCGTGTGTCTATCTGTGTTGTTTGCCCGTGTGCCCCGGGAAGAACTCGACGGTCTTACTCCCGGGTAAGGCGTCTTCCAGCCTCCTTCGCACCCCGTGCCGAACCTAAAAAGGGGGTATCATCTACTCCCGGTGTCCGTCACCCGAGACACGACAGAAAGTAAGGCATGAGAAAGATGTTCTTGGTTTTATTCGCCACGAAGATATCTTTGATGAACTTTGTCATGCGTGTCTTACCCGTAGTGGTGGTCACAAAGCACTCGGACATGAAGAAGGGGTCGATTATCATGATGTCTGGGGTATTATCATTAATGAGCCGGTGCGCCATACTTAGCACAAACAGGCGGACCATGGATCGGTGGAGCGCTTTCATGTGGTACATGTCAAAGATGTCATCAAATCTCACAAAGAGCATGTCTTCGGGGGTTTCATCGAGAAATCCCATGTTCTTTGGTACCTTTGCAATGAAAAGCGGGAATGAGGGACGTGAATCTGTGCGAAGTTTCTTCTCCAGATAAAGAATACTTTCATGGAGGGCTGTCATGTCCCCAGTCAAACAGCTGAACCAGTTCGGCGGCATAATCAGTTTAGCCAGCTCATGGATAGCATGCCACTCGGGGATGGTTATCCTGTCCTGAAATCGGCGCGACTTCAGCTTAGACCCCGACACCGGCTGGCTGCTGGACTCATCAATGGCACATTTCTTGCTATATTTCCGTCATGTCTTCTTAGGCTCCTTAACTATTAACGTCTCTTTGAGCACATCAGGGAGTGTGCCCTGGCTGAGACCGTCAGATGGACCAGCTTCAGGCGTTGGTTGAGAACAGAATAGACACTTAGTGCACTGATTTGATGACACGGGACTATTCAGCATCAGATCACGGTCGGGTTGATCAAGCGGACTCTCCATCAAAAAATTGAGGAAGCCATTGGGGTCATCATCACCATTGTTATCCTCTTTCGCGGGCTCGGCGGGTGGAGTGGCCTTTTCTTGGCTTGGCGCCGACCCGTCGACCGGTGTTGGCTGTGGAGTGGTGATAGGAGGGTCCAAACGAATTAGTGCTTTTGGCCATAGCAGGGGCCAAATCAAGCATTGCTCCAGGTTTAACTCGCTTTCGGCTTCGAGGGGCTGAGATGGAGAATCCAAAGTACCACAACCGGGGAACACCTGAGCCAATGAAACCTTATGAACTTCATCAGACATAGTCCTGCAATGGTGCATGCGGTTAAGTGGTGTCACGATTGTTGCTTTTGATGGAGAGTCCTCTTTCTAAAATTTCGGCATGACCTTTGCAAAAATTATGGCATATGGAGTACCCGAATTTGCCAGAATGGAAATTAATCAACATTCCGGCAATCTCAAGGGTCTCTCGGGTACCTGCAAGCGTTTCATCACCACCATAAGGCGACCCCATTCGCCAGCACCACCACATCACATCACATCCACAAGCATAATAATGACGCCACCACCACCACATCACATCGACACACATATAGTATTTATCTAAAATTACAGAAATGGCAGGACTAAATTAAACTAACCCTAACTTGGGTTGGGCATAGTCACAGACACCTTGTGGGTGCTAACAAGGAGGAGAGGAGGGGTGCGGCCGAACCATGGGCGGCGGGCTGAGGTGCGAGGAGGAGGTCACAGCCGAAAGAGGAGGGTGTCGATGTGGGACGCGCCGGACGTGGACGGCAGTTGCCGTGGGCATCGGGGCCGTGCACGAGGGCGTGGGCGCGAGAGGAGAGGAAGGCGGCGCGGGCGCTCGGGGGCCGTCGACGGTGGCGTGGGCACGCTCGGAGCTGTGGACAGCGGCGTGGGCTCGCTCGGGGCCGTGGGCAGCGCGCGACGGCTTGGTGCTCGGCGGCGGCAGACGACGGAAGGAAGGGGAGGAGGGGGAGCGGGCGGTGTGTGGGCAGAGCGGGCGCGACCGGCGGCGAATCGGGAGGCGGCCGGGGCGAATCGGGCGGCGCGCGGGAGAGCTAGGCGAGGTGGGCGTGTGGAAATTTTGGAGAGGTAGTGGCGCGTGAGAAGAGAGGGAGAAGGGGCCGTGGGCATGTATTTTTCGGGCCAGCATACCGCTGGCGGACGGTCACTCCCGTCCGTCAGTGGTAAGGTCTAGGTTTTTTGTATATTTTCTATTTTGTATGGTTTTTTTGTTTTCCTTTATCTTTTCAAATACTTTTTTGCATTTCAAAACACATTTGAAACACATGTGTGTATTTAAAAAAGATTAGTCCACATTTGATGGATAGTCCCTAAATATTACGAATTTTCTTGATTCTATCTAATTTCGCCTAGTTAAATGAGTTTATGTTGATTTTTCAAAATTAATCCAAATTTGAACCACAAGTGTTTGATAGTTTGGTCTGAATTTTTTGAAAAATATTTTTAAGGTACACAACCAGTGGTTATATCATAGAAATATCGATACTTTTAGAAAATTTGACCTCTTTCGATGAATAGTCATGGTGGCCATTTTGACCTTTTTTGAAAAAAAAATCAAATAAAGTGAAAAAACCTCAAAAAAGGATATCCTCTGGCATGGAGTCCTTTTATGTGTACTAGTTTCTATGCAAAATTATAAACTTAATTTTGGACAAATTTTTCAAAAAAATTCTTCACAAAAGGTCTATCATGTATAAACCTCTATAAGTTTCAAGCCAAATGACCAAGTTATGACCATTCCCACGGCATAGTTTGTGATAAAGTTCTCATATTAGACAAATAACTGTATCTTGGTATAGGAAACCATGGTTCCGAAGGTATTTTACAAATTATTTTTATAAATATCATTTTCCTTTTTCTATGTGGAAAAATTGACTTTTTTGTGAACGAATTACAAAAAATATGGTGAAAAATGGCACCTATCTAATTCTCACAAAGAGTAGTCCACATTTGATGGATAATCCCCAAGTATTAAGAATTTTCGTGATTTCTATCTAATTTCGCCCAGATAAATGAGTTTATGCTGATTTTTCAAAATTAATCCAAATTTAAACTACAAGTGTTTCATAGTTTGGTCCGAATTTAAAAAAATATATTTTTAAGGTACACAACCAGTGGTTATATCACAGAAATATCGATAGTTTTAGAAAATTTGACCTCTTTCGATGAATATGCATATGTATTTATACTTGCCAAGTTACCCCTCACGGACGAGTCATGCTGTTCGCCAACGGTAAGTGGCTCGACTGTGCGGCCCTCAGCCGCCAACTAGCTCTGGCGGGAAGCCTCTTTCGTTCGCCAACGGTACATGATGTACCACTGGCGAACCGCAGTTTCGTCCGCCAGCACTGGTTAGCCCCGCTGGCTGGCCGATGCTCGCTACTACCACTGGCATACATAACTTCCTGTACGTCATAGGTACAATCAGCATCCCAGGCGGACGCTTTGCCTTGTCCGCTAGCGGTAATAGCACTGGCGTACGCTTTGTAGTGTCCGCCAGTAATAGAGTCGCGGCTATAGGCATATTCCTACTAGTGTGTTCACCTCCAAATGTGCATCTCATTTATGTTTCAGACTATTATCTGTTCAGTTGCAACGATACTTGAATCTTCGTTTATGTTATCACTATGTGATGTTCAATTATGATGTTTCAGTGATCTGGTGTTGTTCTCATGTATGTGTGATGTTCAGTTCAGTTGTGAATTCTATATACTATTTGTTGTGCAGATTCGACTGTCCATGAAACATGCAAGTTCATGCCAAAAAATTCAACAACCTGATGCTTGAGAGCTTCTGGCCATGGCGGCGCGAGACACTGGGGTGTTGCAGCCTATATAGAGAGATGGGGTTTTTGGCAAAACGGCCAACCGTTCCAGGCGGAGTTTTGCCGCCAAAATCCTCTGACGTGGCAACGGTCAAAGCCGGGTCAGAGTTGCTCCGACGAGAAAGGGATGCCGGTGACACACTTTAAAAAGTATTAGGACTTAGATCTGCATTTTGATAGATTTGGGACTAAACTGACACCCCTCGAATAGTTTGAGGGCCTCTCATGCATTTTACTCTAATTTATTTCATATTTTCCCTGCATGTCACTTTTCCTATCCCAGTATCTAGTTGTCAAGTTCTTTTCTAATCGGCCATTTTTTTTGCTGCACGCGGCTATTGTCAATATAACATGGATACTGCCCGCAAAAGAAATTATGTTGAGATTATTGCCGGTATTACGAACGACATGATGACTTTATGTATATTAGCATGGCTACCGAACTTTGAAGTAACACTTTTTTGAATTTTCTCAGGATGGCCATTCAGTACTCGTACAAAGAGTCAAGAGTGATAAACCTTTGGGGTCAAGAGTACACGTACCCGTGCCGTGGAGACCTTGCATAGGACTTAGGAGTTGCAGAGTAAGAAAATGGCCAACTCGTCGCTGCGCACCCCTATGTGATGCAATGCCGTCCTCCTCCCCAAAGTTGAATCTCTGAAAAATCATAACTAGTTACAAGTCTACAACTACCTAAACATCCTCCTGATATTGGTACCGTCGCTGACACATAAAGAGAGAGGATGAGTCAATTAGGAGCGGATGCTACAACCGACGGGGGCCATGATACGATAAGCAAATAACATGCAGACAATCGAGCGCCATCTGAGAACCCAAAAACACGGCAGAAGATATGGCCACCAATATTTACTCAGCTGATACCACTTGCTACCAATGGGAACCGGAGTTGCAGCAGTGCGGCACCACTGAAAAGGCCAGCGCCGCGACATCATGGAACAGCTGCACGGAGGGGAAGGAGAAGGTGACGGTGGATGGGTTTGTCCGTGGAAGGACGACGGCGTGTCCAGCTTGAGGCCGTACTTCAAACTCGCGGGTGAGATCGCCAATGAGCATGAGGAGGCTCACGGAGAGGGCTTCCTTTTTTCCTCCGGATTTACAGCGCGGTGATTGATACGTTGTCATTATTTTAGGAACAAAATGATCGGACTCCAAAACCAGGGTTGATACTTGATACTCTCGACATAGTTTGTGATAAATTTATTATGTTTCATGCCAAATGACTCCAAAACCAGGGTTGATACTTGATACCTCTATATGTTTCATGCCAAATGACCAAGTTATGACCCACGGCATAGTTTGTGATAAATTTATTATATTAGACAAATAGGTGTATCTTGGTATAGGAAACCATGGTTCCGGAGGGATTTTACAAATTATTTTTATAAATATCATTTTCCTTTTTCTAAGTTGAAAAATTGACTTTTTTGTGAACCAAGTACGGAAAATATGGTGCAAAATGACACCCATATAATTCTCACAAAGAGTAGTCCATATTTGATGGATAATCCCTAATTATTAGGAATTTTCTTGATTTCTATCTAATTTCGTCTAGTTAAATGAGTTTATGCTGATTTTTAAAAATTAATCCAAATTTGAACAACAAGTGTTTGATAGTTTGGTCTGAATTTTTTAAAAAATATTTTTAAGGTACACAACCAGTGGTTATATCACAGAAATATCGATAGTTTTAGAAAATTTGACCTCTTTCGATGAGTATGCATATGTATTTATACTTGCCAAGTTACCCCTCACGGACGAGTTATGCTGTTCGCCAGCGGTAAGTGGCTCGACTGTGCGGCCCTCAGCCGCCAACTAGCTCTGGCGGGAAGCCTCTTTCGTTCGCCAGCAGTACATGATGTACCACTGGCGAACCGCAGTTTCGTCCGCCAGCACTGGTTAGCCCCGCTGGCTGGCCGATGCTCGCTACTACCACTGGCATACATAACTTCCTGTACGTCATAGGTACAATCAGCATCGCAGGCGGACGCTTTGCCTTGTCCGCCAGCGGTAATAGCACTGGCGTACGCTTTGTAGTGTCCGCCAGTAATAGAGTCGCGGCTATAGGCATATTCCTACTAGTGTGTTCACCTCCAAATGTGCATCTCATTTATGTTTCAGACTATTATCTGTTCAGTTGCAACGATACTTGAATCTTCGTTTATGTTATGACTATGTGATGTTCAATTATGATGTTTCAGTGATCTGGTGTTGTTCTCATGTATGTGTGATGTTCAGTTCAGTTGTGAATTCTATATACTATTTGTTGTGCAGATTCGACTGTCCATGAAACATGCAAGTTCATGCCAAAAATTTCAACAACCTGATGCTTGCGAGCTTCTGGCCATGGCGGCGCGAGACACAGGGGTGTTGCAGCCTATATAGAGAGATGGGGTTTTTGGCAAAACGGCCAACCGTTCCAGGCGGAGTTTTGCCGCCAAAATCCTCTGACGTGGCAATGGTCAAAGTCGGGTCAGAGTTGCTCCGACGAGAAAGGGATGCCGGTGACACACTTTAAAAAGTATTAGGACTTAGATCTGCATTTTGATAGATTTGGGACTAAACTGACACCCCTCGAATAGTTTGAGGGCCTCTCATGCATTTTACTCTAATTTATTTCATATTTTCCCTGCATGTCACTTTCCTATCCCAGTATCTAGTTGTCAAGTTCTTTTCTAATCGGCCATTTTTTTTGCTGCACGCGCTATTGTCAATATAACATGGATACTGCCCGCAAAAGAAATTATGTTGAGATTATTGCCGGTATTACGAACGACATGATGACTTTATGTATATTAGCATGGCTACCGAACTTTGAAGTAACACTTTTTTGAATTTTCTCAGGATGGCCATTCAGTACTCGTACAAAGAGTCAAGAGTGATAAACCTTTGGGGTCAAGAGTACACGTACCCGTGCCGTGGAGACCTTGCATAGGACTTAGGAGTTGCAGGGTAAGAAAATGGCCAACTCGTCGCTGCGCACCCCTATGTGATGCAATGCCGTCCTCCTCCCCAAAGTTGAATCTCTGAAAAATCATAACTAGTTACAAGTCTACAACTACCTAAACATCCTCCTGATATTGGTACCGTCGCTGACACATAAAGAGAGAGGATGAGTCAATTAGGAGCGGATGCTACAACCGACGGGGGCCATGATACGATAAGCAAATAACATGCAGACAATCGAGCGCCATCTGAGAACCCAAAAACACGGCAGAAGATATGGCCACCAATATTTACTCAGCTGATACCACTTGCTACCAATGGGAACCGGAGTTGCAGCAGTGCGGCACCACTGAAAAGGCCAGCGCCGCGACATCATGGAACAGCTGCACGGAGGGGAAGGAGAAGGTGACGGTGGATGGGTTTGTCCGTGGAAGGACGACGGCGTGTCCAGCTTGAGGCCGTACTTCACACTCGCGGGTGAGATCGCCAATGAGCATGAGGAGGCTCACGGAGAGGCTTCCATTTTTCCTCCGGATTTACAGCGCGGTGATTGATACGTTGTCATTATTTTAGGAACAAAATGATCGGACTCCAAAACCAGGGTTGATACTTGATACTCTCGACATAAATATCACCAAAAATACGATCAACTTCAGTTTTACAATAAAAAGATGCGCGTAAATGTGGTACGCTTGTTCTTGTCTACGAATTGTGAAAAATACAGAATTTATTTGCCAACAAGGAAAAAATCAAATGACTAATTAAAGTCCACCCTGCTGCCACCAACGGCCGTGCGTGCACGACGTGCCTGTCTGCGCTGCTCGTCGCTTGCCGCTACCAGGTCCGGCCACGCCACTTTGGAGTGCTCATGCAGCATCTTCTCGTCTGACCCACGTGGTGCGCCCCATTCACGACCACGGCGTTTCTCCAATGCGTTCTTCAGCTTGTTCTTCAAATGGCGCATTTTTTGGGAGATGATACCCACGTGGAGATCGCCATTGCGGTGGAGCGGCGAGCTGTCCGCCTGTAGCGCCGTAAGGACGGCCCCCGCCTTGGGCATGACGCCGAAGTTATCCTTGCGGAGATTGGCAATTGTATCCACCAGCTTCAGGTTGTCATGGATGTTCCAAACGTTGTATGCTCCCCTCTCGTTGTTCCTGCTGGTGGCGTCGTTGTCGGATGACACATTGTCGTCGGAGAGGACGATCGGCTGCTCATCATATGGTTGGTGGGAGTGTTGGTCGTCGTCGGAGAGGACGATCGGCTGGTCATCAGTTGGTTCGTGGGAGAGTTGGTCGTCGTCGGAGAGAAAGATCGGCTGATCATCAGAGAAGACGGAACGGGTTAGAACTGGGAGGGTTGGTGCCATGTTTTTACTTGCGGCCAGCGGTAGACGACGAGGCTTTTTGTTTATATAAAGCTAGCGCCATGGCGGGAAGGGGAGAAAATGACGGGCGCCAAACAGTGATCGAGCAAATCGACCGGATCAGCAAAAAGGGAAATTAATCCCGCACGATCGGGTTAAGATCAGATATTCGGTCGCCCGATGTGATTGATGCGTTGATTCTCGTTGTAGGCCTCTCCTCCGTTGGCTGGCTGATTGATATCTGGGATATATGTACGTAATCGATTTATTCGTGCAGGCAGTACCGTACACCAAGTTCCTGCATGCTTTTTTTCAACAAAAAAAAAGAAAAAAGGTTCCGGCATGCTCTGCTCCAACTCCGTCCGAGGAGCAACGGCTGCTATGTCGTGAAGGGTTGCGACAGTTAGCCTATGTCATGAAGGCAATTAGCATCTTCCTGTTGGCCATCTTTCTGTATATTTTCATTTTACATATAGCGATGTCATTGTACTGAACTAGGAAAATTGACGCAGCGGCACGCCGTGCCCGTGGTGTTAATTTTGCTGCATAATTTGAAGTGCATTTTATGACGGTTTGTAAAGCGTTCCTTCTAAACTATGGTCATATAGCTGCAATTGTGAAGAAGGTTATGTAATTGTTTGGTTCCACATATAGAAGTTTAATTCAAAAAATAGCAAGTTTAATTCAAAAAGTAGCAGATGGTAAATATTGAATCAAATTTCTAATTACAGTGTTACGAAAAAACAAATAGTTGTAACAGTTTGTGGGTGTGGAGTCCGGCGATAAACTATCCACCTGGTTGTGAAGGTATTAAGAAGTCAATCTTGCAGTAAATTTGGTTAAGCGAGGAGCGTGTTTGGATTACGAAAAGAAAAAGACGCACAAAAGTGGTATCATATTAACTCACGGACGAAGGTGAAGAGGAAGAATGCACTACTTGCACTCTGGTACTCATCACTTGATGTTTATTTACCATGAACTGAAATAACATTCTGTAGATGAACGTATGGTGAAGAAAACACATAAATAACCCATCCCTTGAATGCTAGTTTCTTTTCACCTTACCTTAAGAAGACAGTAACACCTACAGTATCGTAAAGTGACCTAGTAAAGCATATCAGAGCTGCATAGATCTTAAAAATGCCAATGCAGTTATTTCTTGTGAGTACTCGAAACTTTCTACATCTTATTGTAGAAGTGTAACATCAACTATAGTGTTAGAAAATCACACTGATGAAAACATTATCATTTTGTGTAAATCTAAATGGTAGTACCAAAATAATCTAGATGGGTATTCAGTTCTTCTATGAGAACCCATCTTGGGCAATCAAATGCACCTTACAATCTAGGGAAAATCGAATGATATTTCGGTAAATATTCTCAACAGCAACATAGACGGCATGCCAAAACCAAAAAAGTGAACACTACAGGATTATTAAAGATTTCATCATCCTGATTCTATGAGAAGTGTTTTTGGAGAAAAATAAATAGATAACTGGAATGAACTAATCTGCATGCTAAGGCTTTTTTTATAGGACGTCGACATCTTTTTTGAGGAAAAAAATAACATGAATCAACTGTGTTTGCCATAGAAATAACATGAATCTTTGCCATCAAAATAACATTACTTGACTTTCCTTGGCAGGAAAAAAAGGAGGCATAATTTCCTTACATTAGCATAAAGGTGATATCTCGATTTCTTTGTAGTATCTGTTTCGACAATGTCACAAAACAAATCATGCACCTCTTGCATATAACAATGTGCTAACACTCTAAATGTCTTTTAATGGATAGAAAATATGTTAACATAAAAGTTGTAGCCTCAAAATAATTCACTCAGGGACAACGCCGGGTGACGTGGGCGCCTTCAGGGAAGGCTGAAATGCTCAGCTTTGATATTGCACTTCTACAGTGCGGGGCGACGTGCGCGCCTCGACAGGCCGCTGAGATGGTCCGCTCTGATATATGACTGATTCATAATTTTCAGAAAACACGGGGATTTTTCTACAAAAAACATAGGGGAAAACGTGGGGACTTTTCTGCAAAAAGCGGAGGGTCCGCGCTTGTGTTTTATGCCGGAGAACCGATTCACAATTTCTGGAAGAGGAGGGGACTTTTCTGAAAAAAACACGCGTGCCGTCAGTAATTTTGTCTTTTTGTACAGCATAAAATACAACAAATTTGAAGATTAGAGAGAAATATGTATATGTCTATCAAAAAAAAGGTTAAAACATGAAAGTTGTTTGAAAGGGTGAGATCCATATACTCGTGAAAGTAAAATTCAAACGGATGAATGAGTGCGACGAATTTGACAAAATTCGTCAAATGTTAGTGCGAATTTGGATCCAAAATTGAGGAGGTAGATTCGACAAAACTCGAAACCGTTTAGGGGAATGGAACCTACTCGTCGACGCGCATATATTTCATGTATATAATTTTTGGGAGAACAAAAAAATTTCAAAAAAAAACCTAAAAATAAATTCGCAAAAAAAAGAGCACTGTAGAAATGCGCGCACCGTAGAGGAGCGCTTTTATATGTCAACGGCTGTCGTCACACGCCGGCAACCATGTCGACCAAACTCGGAAGCGATGACGGGGATGGAAACTACTCGCCGTCGCGCATATTTTCATGTATATATTTTTTGTAAAACACAGGGACTTTTATGTAAAAAAATTGACAAAATTCATGGCAGCCATGTCGACCAAACTCGGAAGCGATGACGGGGACGGAAACTACTCGCCGTCGCGCATATATTTCGTGTATATAATTTTTGGGAAAACAATTTTTTCGAAAAAACTAAAAAAAAATCGCAAAAAAAAACTGTAGAAGTGCGCGCACTGTAGCACTTCGGGCTGCTGAAGAGGAGCCCTTATATCTAGTATATATTTTTTGTAAAACACAGGGACTTTTATGTAAAAAAATTGACAAAATTCATGGCAGCCATGTCGACCAAACACGGAAGCGATGACGTGGATGGAAACTACTCGCCGTCGTGCATATATTTCGTGTATATAATTTTTGGGAGAACAAATTTTTTTTCAAAAAAACTAAAAAAAAATCGAAAAAAAACTGTAGAAGTGCGCGCACTATAGCACTTCTACAGTGCGGGCAACGTGGACACCTTGAGGGGCTGCTGAAGAGGAGCCCTTTTATATATAGATATATATATATATATATATATATATGTGTCCAAATAAGGAGCAAGTATGCATTACCAAAAAAATCTTTGAATCAGCCACAAGAAATCTTCAAGTCTCCGTGAACATCATGTGTGTACAGGTGCGATGATTGCCCAATGTATCCTTGTTCTGAAGTTACCCATGATGCATATTGCAGCAGTTACAACTGTTGAAACTATTGTATGGTATAGGGGTGGTGTTGGGGGGCTGTTAAAACTATTGTACATATATGGTATAGGGTATGGTGTAGTACACCACCCCTATACCATACACCTTTGTAAGCCACGATGGAACAAGCAGCAGACGTCCTCCTACGAGGCAACGTCGTTTCTCCCAAAACCCTAAAGCCGTTATGGGATCAGAGCGGTCCTTTTCCGCGACAACCTACTTGCCGCCGCCATCTTCCTGGCCGCCGCCGCCGTAGCTCTTCTACCGCCGCCGCCGCCCGAAGCAAAACCAAGAAACACATCGCCGCCGCCGCTCTCAAGCCGCTGTCGCACCAAAACCCAAAGACCAAAACCAAAAAGAAAAACCCACCGCCGAAGTTGTGCTTCTGCCAGCCGCCGCCGCCAAAACCAAACAAAACCCTAGTCCACCACCATGAGTTCCTCTTCATCAAGCGCCTCGCTCGCCTCTGCCCAAGGGCGCCGCCGACCCAACACTTGACCCGGGGAAACTTCCTCCTGTGGAAAGCGCTTGTCCTTCCAGCGTTCCGAGGCGCCAATGTGATGGGATTGCTTGACGGAACATATCGTGCACCAGCCAAAACCATGGATGTCGAAGACAGCGAGAAGAAGACGATCACCGTGGAGAACCCCGCCTACTTGTCCTGGATCTCACGTGACCAGCACGTCCTGCGATTTCAGCTAAACCCGCTCTCTCCAGATATCCTCTCGCATGCCCTTGGGATGGAGTCCACTCCTGCGGTCTGGGCTGCATCAACAAGATGTTCTCCTCCGCTTCAAGAACAAAGGTACAACACCTCAGGTCAGCTCTCAACGACACCAAGAAGAAGGGATCTTACTGCTGATCAGTTTGTCACGAAGATGAAAGGGTTTGCTCCGAGCTTGATGCAGCTGGGAAGCCGCTCGAGGATGACGAACTCATTGGATACATTCTTCATTGTCTAGATAGCACCTACAACGCCCTCGTTGCCATGGTCAGTGGAAACCCTGGCACCACCCTCAATGACATGTTTGGGCAGTTGTCCTCCTATGACATGCGCAATGAGATGATCGATGGACCTACAGATGACTCCTTTACCTCCTCTGCCAATGCAGTGCAACGTGGTGACCGTGGGCGTGGAGACTACAGCGGGCGTGGTGACTACCGCGACCGCGCCGAGCGTGGTGATCGCGGGCGTGGTGACTACCATGACCGCGCCGAGCGTGGTGACCGTGGGCGTGACCGTGATGATCGTGGACGCAAGATGGGAGTGGACAGGACCGGCGCCGTGACAATGGTAGCCGGCGTGATGATAGGACCGATAGTCTCCGTCGGGATGATCGGCGTGACAGCCGTTGTGGTCGACGTGATCGTACCCCGACCCCCTTTATTGATGTCACATGTCAGATTTGAAAAATACATGGTCACCCTACTGCAGACTGCTGGTGGCGCTATGATGATGACTCGGACAATGATGGTGATCATGAGGACAAGCCTGCCAACATTGCATCCTATGGTGTGGATACAAATTTGTACTCCGACACGGGTTCAACTGATCACATCACTAGTGAACTGAACAAGATGTCTACGCATGAGAAGTACAATGGACATGAACTCGTCCACACGGCCGACGGGAAATGTATGGTTATAAGTCATATTGGTCATTCTATGTTGCGCACCCCACATGCTTCCTTGCATCTAAATAATATTCTTCATGTCCCTAGTGCCTCTAAGAATCTTTTGTCTATCCATAAACTCATATTTGACAATGATGTGTTTGTTGAATTTCACCCATTCTTCTTTTTGATAAAGGATCAGGCCACAAAAAGAATGTTTAAGGGTCCCTGTCATGGTGGGCTCTACCCTCTAGTGCCAGTCTCTACGGGGTCGTCGTCCAAGCATGTGTTCATCTCAATAAAGCCTTCTTCATCCACATGGCATCGTCGTCTAGGGCACCCTTCTTCTTTTGTAGTTCAACAAGTTCATAGGAACCACAAGTTATCTCAAAGCCAAGAAATAAATCCTTACATATGTGATTCTTTCCAACTATCAAAAAGTAATCAACTACCATATCCTGCTTCTACCAGTGTTTCCACTGTTCCTTCAGGAACAAGTGTTTTCTGATGTATGGGGTCCTGCTCCAGCCTCTGTTGGCAAACACACCTATTATGTAAGCTTCATCGATGATTTTAGTAAATTTTCATGGATTTATCTTCTTAAGAAACGATCTGATGTTTATCAAGTTTTTCTTAACTTACAGCAGCTTGTTGAGCGCAAGTTTGATAGGAAGATCATAACTTTGCAAACTGATTGGGGTGGCGAGTATGAAAAATTAAATACCTTCTTTAAGAAAATTGGCGTCACTCATGATGTTTCTTGTCCTCATGCGCATCAGCAAAACGGCTCTGCTGAGCGCAAACACTGTCACATTGTTGAAGTTGGCCTTGTCTTACTAGCAAATGCATCCATGCCTTTAAAATTCTGGGATGAAGCTTTCCTCACTGCCACCTTCCTCATAAACTTGCTTCCAAGTAAAGTCATAAATTCAGAAACTCCCATCACTAGTACAGAACGACACATTGGATACCCCTCTATGGAAACGGCAGAATAAAGACAACAGAGTTTGCACAGTATTTGTAACAATGGTCACGGTTAAAAGAAATTGCAAGTCCCGCGCGAGACACAAAGGCAACGGACCAAAAAAATTAACCGTAGCTGATATATCTGCAACGGTTAAAAATCACATCCGTATGCAATTAAAACTCGGTCCAATAAATAGCCCCGAGCGGCCGAGCTTAGATTTTTCTAAGTCCACCACAACATCCTCTCCCACAGCCACAGCCGCACACCTCCTTTCCCTTTCTCCACCTACCTCCTCTCACACATCTCGCCGCCGCCGGCATCCTCCCGCCGCCTCCGACGACGGGGTTCTTGGATTGGCGGCGGCGACGCTGGAGCTTCTCGGAGAGCCAAGTTTGCCGGCAGAATGGATCTGAAGCAGCGGTGCCACTGGCCGAGAGCACAAGGGTGTTGGAGGCGGGCGTGGTGGCGCCACCATCGATGGCCGTCTCGGCCCTGGGATAGAGCAAGCGGGGCGCTATGGGGGATCCCCGGTGGATCCCCGCACTACCACGAGATCTGCACTGTGGGGGATTAGCTACCGCAGCAAGCACGAGGTAAGGTGGCTTGCTCCGAGCCAGATTCAAAGTTTTTTGTGAGTTCAGAGTAGCGGCACCAAAAGTTATGTACGAATTCTAATGTTCTTGTTCGTGTGGCAGTGAGGAAACATTGAAAGGCCGGTCTTACGGCTACCTCCTGGACGGATTAGTTTCTGCCATCGATCTTTGTCCTCGAATGGTAGTAGCCTGATGTGATTCGAATCGGCGAAAGGTTTGTCTCAGAGCTGTCGTCTTTATCCATGATTTCTTGACCTGTCTGCCTAGATCTAAGCGTCCTTGGAGCTCTGATTCTTCTCGTTCCTCTCAGATTTGTTGGGTAATTTTTTTTCCTATCAGATCTAAGCGTCATGTGAGACAATCTAGTCTTATTAATTTTTTTGGTATTGAATGCATCAACGATGATATGGTAATTTGATCAACATTTTTGTTTGTGTGTCTGCAGAACCGGAATGATGTGAACCTGCTACATCTATAGCACCGCCTGTACAATTGTAGCAGGAACTGTAATGTATATTTGCTAGTTACATGTAGTTTCTTAGAGATTCCTGTAAGAGGACACCATCTGATATGGTTGTATATTTTGAATAGTATCCCCTGTAGTTTGAATGTGTGACTTTGCAAAAGTATGTAGATTAATATCTATTTTTATTTGTATCTTGACCAAGAGGACAAATTTGTATGCATTACCGACCAGATTCAGTGCGTCATTAATTGCTACCGGCAGCGGCCGGTTGCCTGGCTTTTTTATATTATATTTGGCCTTCAAAGGAAACGGCGAAAGCGATCCGTTGCAAATGGAGACTTTCACATCAGTATCGAAAGTGGGGCAACGGATGCTTTCTCCGTGTCCATTGAGGGTTTGCCCCCGTTGCCATAGTGTCATTCTGTACTAGTGCATTGAATGTGTTCTTCACACACACCCAACTATAATTCACTTCGAGTGTTTGGTTGTGCCTGTTGGCCCAACCTTCATCACTATAACAAACGCAAGCTCGCTTTTCGCTCGACCCGTTGTGTCTTTTTGGGATATAGTCCTCGCCATAAGGGAGTTAAATGCGTGTTGTTTCCACGAGATATTGTCTTTGATGAACACGTTTTTCCTTTTGCTTCATTACATCCAAATGCTGGTAAACGTCTTCGTGAAGAAATACTTCTCCTTCCACACACGTCAAATCATGTGGATGCACACATAGATGATTATATGCCTTTGCCTTTTGTTCCTGTTACTAATCATGGCCAAGAGCTGAAGGACTCAGCAGAAAAAAGTTGGCTCAAAATGATGAAGAAATGCCTCAAAACGGTGCAGCAAATGATGCCACAATGCATGCAGAAGAAGACGAAATCGTCTCTGACTCCGATGCTGATTCTGCTTTGGTTTCGGATCCTGAGCACAGCGATCCCGAGGATGATTCACCTCGGTCACCGCGCGTCCAATCCCCTCCGCCTGAAGACAACCAGGGCGGGACCCCCAAGCGGTCACCATCTGCCCACGCCTCCGACCAAGACCACCTGGGCGGGACCCCCGAGCGGTCGCCGTCCCTGTCGTCTTCACGTGACGACCACGAGCACATTGACGTGTCGCCCCCCGGTTCGGCCGGATCTGCTGTCTCCTCTGGATCCGCTACACCAGGGAGTGGTGTGGCCTCTCCTGGGGCTGGCTTTCGCATGACACTGTGCTGAATCTTCTGCGGAATCGACTCATGCAGTCTCTCCTGTAGCTGCTCCACGAACGCGTCTCCTGAAAGGTATTAAACATCCCAAAGGTTACGCGGATGGAACTATTCGATATGGTAGGAAGCCTAAAATATATGGGGAGGATTCTACTAGCCATGCATTGCTAACATCTACAGGTGAACCATCTTCTTTGTCTGAGGCTCTGGATGATTCCAAGTGGAGGGAGGCAATGGAAGAAGAATACAATGCACTCCTTCAGAATAAGAGACATGGCATCTTGCTCCACCAAGTAGAAACAGAAATTTAATTGATTGTAAGTGGCTTTATTGTATTAAGAAAAATGCAAATGGCACGATTGACAGATACAAAGCATGGCAGTGGCTAAAGGATTCAAGCAAAGGTATGGCATAGACTATGAAGATACTTTTAGTCAAGTGGTTAAGGTTGCAACTATTTGATTGTTCTAGAAGTTGAAGTTTCTCGAGGATGGAACTTACGGCAGCTAGACGTCAAGAACGCGTTTTTACACGGTGTTCTGGAAGAGGAGGTCTACATGAAACAACCCCCAGGTTTTGAAAATTCAGATGTACCTCATTATGTTTGCAAGCTGGATAAGGCTCTTTGTGGGTTAAAACAAGCTCCAAGAGTATGGTATTCACGGCTGAGTTCTAAACTCCATGATCTTGGATTTGTAACATCAAAGGCTGACACCTCTTTGTTTCTTTATCAAAGATCAGGTATCACAATGTTTGTCCTAATTTATGTTGATGACATTATTGTTGCAAGCTCTTCTCATGAAGCCACATCCATTCTACTTCAAGATCTAAACAAACATTTTGCTATTAAAGAACTTGGTGATTTGCACTTCTTTTTGGGTATTGAAGTTAAGAAAGTTAAAGATGGGTTGATTTTGACACAAGAAAAATATGCCATGGATTTGTTAGAAAGAGTTGGTATGAAAAAATGCAAGCCAACACCCACACCTTTGTCATCTACTGAGCAACTATCACTACATGAAGGCACACCTCTTGGTTCTGAAGATAGTACACAGTTTAGAAGTATTGTTGGTGCTTTACAGTATTTGACCTTACACGTCCAGATTTGTCCTTCTCAGTTAACAAAGTTTGTCAATATCTTCATGCTCCAAAACATCACATTGGACGGGTGCAAAGAGAATATTTAGATATGTTCAGGATACATTACAAGTTGGTCTCTCTTTTACACGCTCGTCTCGTACTCGTTTGAGTGCTTTTTCAGATGCAGATTGGGCTGGATGTCTTGATGACAGACATTCCACTAGAGGCTTTACAATCTTTCTTGGCCCAAATCTGGTTTCCTGGAGCTCTCGTAAGCAGACCACAATGTCTTGGTCAAGCACCGAGGCTGAATACAAAGCAGTTGCTAATGCCACAGCTGAGTTGAAATGGGTTGAATCTCTTCTTCATGAACTTGGTGCTAAAGCCATGTTTATGGTGTGAAATTTAGGTGCAACCTATTTGTCTGCAAATCCTTTTTTCCATGCACGAACGAAGCACATAGAGATTGACCATTTTGTTAGAAAGAGAGTAGCAAGCAAAAATCTACAGATTAAATTTATCTCTATGGCGACATAGAGGTACCGGTAGCCGCCGACCGCTCGCGGGAAGGGTCCCATCATGTCCAGCCCCCACACCGCGAAAGGCCATGAGAGGGGGATCGTCTGCAGCGCTTGAGCTGGTTGATGGATTTTCTTGGCGTGGAACTGACACGCTTCACAGGTCCTGACGAGCTCCGTCGCATCTTCGAGGGCAGGGCCAGTAGAAGCCGCTGCGGAATGCCTTCCCGGCCAACGTGCGGGACGAGGAGTGGTGGCCGCAGTCACCACAGTGTATGTCTGAGAGGAGTTCGCACATATTCTCAGCAGATACGCACCGCAGCGCGACTCCGTTCGGTCGGTGGCGGTATAGGACGCCGTCCAGCAAGCTGTAGCACTTGGCCTGGCGGACTATCCTCTCTGCCTCGTCATCATCCTCTGGGAGTACCTTCTTCTCCAGATAATCTTGGATTTGGTGGCGCCAGTCATCGTTTAGAGGGTGCGCTGCGATTAACAGGTGGTCTTCGGGCATGCCTGCGTCGGGCGCTCCCGCGACTAGTGGTGGCGGCAACTCCTCCCCAAGGGGCATGCCCTCTCCAGGCGGCGGAGATGCAGATGGCTTCATCAGCCTTTCCACGAAGACGCCGGTTCGCTGAGGTTCGCGTCGTGCCACAGTCTTGGCGATGTCGTCGGCTTCCTGGTTCTCGCCGCGCGGGATGTGAGCCAGCTCCATGCCAAGGAACTTTTTCTCCAACTTGTGCACTTCCTCGAGGTAGGCGGCCATGTGGTCATCCTTGGTCTTGTAGCTTTTGTTGGTGAAGTTTACGAGGAGTTGGGAATCCCCCTGGACGATCACCCTCCGGATTCCTAAGGCGATCGCCACCCGGAGGCCAGCAAGGAGTCCCTCGTACTCCGTAATGTTGTTGGAGACCTTGTCAGTGTCCCTAAAGCACAACTGCACGACATAGTAGAGCTTGTCTCCTGTGGGTGATGTGAGCACGACGCCAGCCCCCGCGCCGCTCCGGGAGAACGCGCCATCGAAGCTTATTGTCCGGAGCCCGGCAAGACGGTACCTCCGCTCC
This sequence comes from Poa pratensis, assembly GCA_947311845.1. Lineage (NCBI taxonomy): Eukaryota > Viridiplantae > Streptophyta > Magnoliopsida > Poales > Poaceae > Poa > Poa pratensis. The sequence continues at coordinate 39,923,894 of CAMZMU010000034.1, forward strand.
CTGCTCCACCGATGGCGGACCGGCTGAACCGCGACCACGGCAAGGCCATTTCCCTCGGATCGTCCACCACGTGCGACCAGGATCTTCGCAACGAGCTCAACAATCGTCAGACCGAGGATGTGCGCACCCGCATCGAGCGTCGCTGAGAATGCCACCGCCGGGATGACGAGATCGCCGAAGGCTGTCACGCCATCTCCCCCGAGTTTCGCCAGGTTACCTGGCCCAAGAAGTTCAAGATCGACGTCCTCTGCTACGACGGCACCACGAACCCCCGGGACTTCCTGCAGCTCTACTCCCTTGCTGCAGCAGTCGCTGTGGCCGACGAAGTCATGATGACCAGCTGGTTCCCACTGGCCCTGAAGGGAGATGCCTAGACTTGGCTTCTCAACCTTCCCAAGTGCTCCATCTGCTCATGGCGGACACTGAAGGAAGAATTCCTGGTGGCTTTCCAAGGCGGGTACGAGCGCCCGGGGGCCCCCAGTGACCTCCACGACTTCAAGCAGCATCTGGGTGAAACTCTTCACAAGTTCATTCAGCTCTTCACCCAGAAGATGAACACGATACCATGTATCAAGGAGGAGTTGGTGATCTCATGCTTCCACGCCAACGTCCACAACACCCGGATGCGCGAGAAGCTGAGCACCCGTCGAATCGAGTCTACCCGTAAGCTCTGGGAGCTTGCTGACTGATGCGCCCGAGCAGAGGAGGGGGTCAAGTTCCCCGGGGACTCTGGACCCGACAAGAACAAAAAGCGGGACTCTGGACCCAACAAGCGCGTCTTCGTCACCTAGCCCCTTCCCAAGAAGGTCAAGCCTGCTTCGACCTCCGAGGGGAGGAAGACCCATGGTGCCACAGCCACCCTGACGACAACCACTTGCTCAAAGACTGCCGCCAGCTCAAGAACCTCGCCATTCGAGAACAGCGCCGGGCCGACGGGGTCAGCCCGGATGGCTGCTACAACTGTGGCTTCGTCAGGCACATGCATCGCTCGTGACTGTCCCACGGGTCGCCAAGGCGGAGGTGGCCGCGGGTGCGGTCGCAGCGGTGGCCCTGGGGGCCGAGGAGAAGGATGCGGCGGCCAAGATGGTCGCGGACAGAACAGCCGAGAAGCCATCCATGACAACAACGGGGAAGTTCCGGCTCCCCAAGGCGGCAACAACGGGAAGTTCCAGGAAGTCACTGGAGTTGTCGGGTGCATTCACGGGGAGCTTCTCTGCCTCCGTCCAACGGCGCGAGGAAGAGGCTCGTCCGGGAGCTAAACGCGGTCGCTTCTGCTCTACCAAAGCCCCTGGAATGGTCTGGACAAGTCATCACCTTCGACCCAGAAGATCACCCCTCCAACGTTGCCGGGGTAGCGACCCTGCCCCTGATCGTGTCGCCCATCATCCACAACTACGAGGTCACCAAGATGCTGGTCGACGGAGGCTCCAGCCTCAACCTGCTGACGGTGAAGGTCCTGGCTACTCTACAAATCCCCCTTTCCCGCCTGCAAGACACCGGCGTGTTCCAAGGCGTGAACGGGAGCATCACTCGGCCGCTAGGGAAGATCACTCTCCCGGTCAGTTTTGGTGACCCCGAGAACTTCCGCACCGAGGACATCGTCTTCAACATCACAGACACGCCACTCCCGTACAACGGCATACTTGGCTGGCCCGCTCTAGCCAAGTTCATGGCCGTCTCCCACTTCGCCTACAACATGATGAAGATCACCGTGGCCTGGGGGTAATCAAGGTCAAGGCTGACGTCGACGACGCCATATTTTGCATTCACAAGTTGAACCAGACGGTGGCAGTGACCTCGGACATTCCGCAAGATGTACAGGAAGCTGATGTCGGTGCATTCTCCGGAGGCGGAAGGAACCCCGGGGGCTCGGCATCAACTTCCCCCAAGAAGGTGCCATTTCATGGAGACACGCAGATGACTACGAAGGTGGCGTTGACCAGTGATGGGAGTCGTTCCATCACCATCGGCGCCCGCCTCACCGACAAATAGGAAAGCGCGCTCGTCACCTTCCTTCGGGAAAACTCCGACGTCTTCGCCTAGGAAGCGTCAGGTTTACCCGCCGTATCAAGGGAGGTGATCGAGCACAAACTGGTGGTCAGCGAAGATGCTCGCCCTGTGAAGCAAGTTCTGTGAAAGTTGCTGGAATTCATTGTGGCCGAGATCGACAAGTTGCTGGAAGCTGGCGTCATCCGGGCGGTTCCCCGCCCGACTTGGGTGGCCAACCCCGTGGTGGTGCCTAAACCTATGACCTTCAAGTTGCGGCTCTGCATTGACTTCACCGACTTAAACAAGGCCTGCCCCAAGGATCCTTTTCCGTTGCCACGGATCGACCTCATCGTGGACTCCACGGCCGGATACGAGCTTCTATGCTTCCTGGATGCCTTCTCCGGGTACCACCAGATCATGATGGCGGTGGAGGATCAGGAGAAGATGGCCTTCATCACTCCCAAGGGTTGCTACTGCTACACCCGGATGCCTTTCGGCCTCCGGAACGCTGGTGCAACCTTCCAGCGCGCCATGCAAGCATGCCTTGGGCCTCAGCTGGGCCGCAACGTTGAAGCATACATCGATGACATCGTGGTCAAGACCCGGTACAAGGACTCCCTCACTGTAACATCCCAAAAATATTAATCAGTATTATTATTCCAAAAATGAGAGCCAACAAAAACTTTTGCTAAATTATATGTGTTGATCTCATATTGTTGCTTGTGTTATTTATTTCTTGCTAATTGTGTGTTGCTTGCTCTAAATAAAAACATGAAGAAAAGAAGAGAAATAAAATAAAAAGCAAAGCAAGAAAAATAATGTGACAAGTGTCACATAAATTTCTCCAAGTGGGAAATCATATTTATTCTAAACAAAATTCAGTGGAGTGAATATAATCACTCTCACTTTCATTCCTACAACTTTCCCTCTCCAAATATTAATTTCAAAATTCCACATCTAAATTTAAAACCTTTCTTTATCTTTTTAAATCACAAAGTGTGTGGTGCAACACTTGTCAAATAAATTGCACCACAGCACCACAAACCCACATTTGAATATGTGAAGCAAATTATGAAAATAAATTTCAGAAAATAAAAATTAAAAGTTGATTGGGGAATTTCATCAAACACATTGCAGTCATGCTCTGTGTTCTTCCCAAATCAACCAAACCGAAGATCAATCGATCGATTTCGTGAGTTTTTTGTCAAATTGAAGCCTCCAGTTGATCTCCCACACCTCACCGGCCTCGCCGCGCTAAAAAACCAGAGGAAATGGGGTCAAGGGAGGAGAGGAGCTTCGGAGGGGACAGAGCTCCGGCGAGCACGCGCCATGTCGCGCAAGTGGCCGTGGTGTGGCGACGCCGCGCTAGCCCAACCCCGTGCCCCCCTTCTCTCCCTCACCTCGCTGTCCCCTGTCGCAGCCACACCGCAGCCCGCAGAAGCCCGTACCCGCCGGGAGATTGCCTCCCCGGACGTGCCCGTGCGCCGCCCGAGCTCTCCCAGAGCACGCCAGGGCGTCCCCCCTGTCGAGCTGCCTCCACTCCTTGCCAAGCCACCACTCTACTCCCTGGACACCCCGCAGCGTAGCCGCACTCTCCACCGCCCCTACGACGAGCTCGCACGACCTTTGGCGCCCCCCTGAGCCCAGTTCACCGTGCGCCGGCCGCCGGCTTTATAAACCCACCCCGTGCCCAAGCTCTCCACACCCCGCACCACTGCCTCACCCCTCTCCACTCATCAGTGCACCGCTAGGAGGGCGGAGCCACTCCCTCGAAGCTCCACTTGCCCGTGAGCTTCCGCGACGATCCGCCGTGCCCGAGATAGGCGACGACAAGGCTGTGCCGTGCTGCTGCTTCCCTCTCTCCACTGGCCTCACCAACGTGCTCCGCATGTTCCCCGCACTCACCCAAGCCTTTTGCCCCTCTTTTTCGTGCACAGACGCGTCCCCGGAGCCTTGCCGGAGTTGCTGCCGCGCCCGTGGAAGTGCTGCCACCTCGCCGCCGACGAACGAGCCCTCCCCAGGAAGTGCCACTCCTCCCACGAGCTTCCTCGAGCCTCCGCGACCCTCCTGCATCATCGCCGCATCCTCCAGAGCCCCCAGGTGAGGGATCCGTGCACCACCGTATCGCCGGCACGGCGGCGCCGCCCAGAAATGGTCGCCGTCGTCGCCTTTGAATGTGAGCCGTTAGATCCTCGATCTACGGCAACGTACCCGTTCATTTAGATTAGGCGCTGACGGGCTGGCCCCACCCGTCAGCATTTTAATCATTTTCCCGCGTGCACTGAGTCACTGACAGAAGGGCCCCACCTGTCATAGATATAAACATTATCCACACAGAGGAATTTCCTAATTTAAATTTCCAGAGAATTTCAGTACTAAACCCATTTTAGAAATTCAATATCTTGAGATCTAGACATCCAAATAAATCAAATCCAATTTTTCTGGAAAGCTTATGAAAATGTTTAACCAACCCAAGTGGATTCAATTCATTTAGATAAACAATAAAAATGTATTATTAAAAATACTACAGAAGGTTTAAATTCTAAACTTGTTTGTTTCTGATACTCTGTTAAGCCAAATAATTCCAAACCAATTTTGTTTGCTTAGTACTGTGATTTATTAGCTTCCCTAATTTTGGTAGAATTAATTGGGCAGTGATAATTGTTTAGTATAAAGTTGAATTTAGAACACCCTTCTACACTAAACCAATTAAACATGTTTAATGGTTAATCTAAATGAGTTAGGGCCAATTTTGTTAGGTCACATTTAGTCATGTTTAGTTACCCTAAAAGGATTTAATTTTAGGATCAACAGAACTTAATTGGTAGCTAAAACTTAATTATTAAGTTACTGGATTAAAACAATTGTGTAGGGAGTTTGGTAACTCCAATTAATCCAAACTAAATTGTGTTGTCTTCTACACGTCAGTAGCTTTCTGTAGAAATTTAGTTTGTATTTTTGTGACCAACAGAACTCAAGTTGTGTAATTAAACATGTTCAACAAGTTTCTGCCATGTTTTAGACATAATTAAATAATGTTTAATTCAACTAAATTGAACCCAAATAGTATTGTTTGATGTGTGCAGTAGCTATTTGTGATACTTATGATTGTTATGTTGTGATGTTGCTTGAGTAGTTTAGTGATTGTTTGTATTTGTTTGTTTATTAATTAGACGAGAACGCTGTCGGATTTATCGAGGAAGGAGAGTTTGTGGAATCTGAAGATCAAGACCAAGGTCACTTTGCCGAGCAAGGCAAGATACTCTCTGAGCTTGCACCACAAATATATGCATCTATTTTGATATCATGATTTACTCTTAAGGCAAAGATTTATAAAACCTTTTCAAAACGTATATGGAAATTATTTTGCCACCTAAGTAGAAATATAAGGTAGTTATATCAAGATTATAGGATGGGAAAAATAAATATTGTTTATTCAAAACTCCTTTGAAAATACTTGTGTGATTATGGAATACCGAGATGTCGGTGTTGAAATGGAGAAGTGGAGAATGGAGATGTTTATGAAAAATGCACAGTGTGTCCTAGTACTATGACGACCAATCTTACCCTGTGCGACCACATTTACCCACATATGGGAGAGGGCTTAGTCATATAATTTGCTCATATTAGTATGGGATGCCTCATCGACGGAGATGACTCCGTTATACTTGAGGGGATAGTGTGTTGATCTACCCTGACCTGGGTCCTCGCTCAAACTCTATGAAAAGATAAGGAGGAGGATTGAAGGTTCCACCATAAACCGCCGGGCAAAACCTATGAGTCCTCACACTTAGATTCCGACGGGCTGGGTTAAGTGTTGATGGAAAGTGTCATATGGGTAGGATCCTATACTAGCATGAGCAAAGGACAGGCTAGGGTCGGTGACTCAACTTCGCATGCACCTCGTATGGCGAGACGTGGCTGACACGATGAGTTATCGGATGGATGTGGGAAAAGCGTGCTACCTCTGCAGAGTGTAAAACTATTCGAATAGTCGAGTCCTCCGATATGGACAGTTGGGAGGCTGTCCTAAGACCATGTGCAAGTTTTTGAAAGACTTTGAGTTTTAAAAAGAAAATGAAGTGGAGAATGTTCCATACACCTATACCAATGGATCGGTATGAGGTTGTTGGAGGAAGTGGACCATGACGGACTATGGTCGGAAAAAGGGGGAGTTTTGGAGAAACAAATACAATGGTGATTTCTTTAAACATGGTTATAAAACTCTTCTTACCTTTTTCAATAAAGATATAGAGATGTTTTAAATAAATAAAAGTTGGAAAATTAAATAAAACTAGTGCATACTCATGTTGGGGTAGTTTGCGAGTACAATCAAATGTACTCATATTGGTTTCGTCCCTGGCTATTGTCCTAGCCAGACTGCGAGGAGGAGCACTACGCCGAGCAGGAGTATGGCGACTTCTACGCGAACTAAGGATCTCCATAAGTCAGCTGCCTGTCGGGTCGTCTTCGTTAGTTTATGATGTCTACTACGCCGTAGCTTCCCTGAATTATTTTGGTTTGGCCCATGAAGGCACCTATGTAAGACTTTTAATTCGGTATTGTAATGGATGTAAACTTTGGTATCCAATTCGGATTATGTGCAACGACAGACTGATCACGGGATCGCTGTGTTAAGCATAATCGGGTATTTTGGACAGCTAGTCCGGGGTCCCCACACTCACCCAAGATCTGCACGAGACCTTCTACAACCTTCGCCGGGTCAACTTCAATCTCAACCCAGACAAGTGCGTGTTTGGTGTCCCGTCTGGCAAGCTACTCGGTTTCTTAATCTCCCATCGGGGGATTGAGGCCAATCCTGACAAGATCAAGGCCATTGAGCGCATGGAGGCGCCAAGGCGAGTCAAGGACGTACAGCGCCTCAACAGGTGCATCACTGCACTCGGGCGCTTCATCTCGAGGCTTGGGGAACGAGCTCTGCCCTTCTTCAACCTGCTCAAGAAGTCGGGTCCCGTGGAGTGGACCTCGGAGGCTGAAGAAGCTCTTCAGTCTCTCAAGCGCTAGCTCGCCTCGCCACCCATCCTCATGGCGCCAATAGAGAAGGAGCTCCAGCTACCGTACATCGCTGCCACCAACCAGGTGATCAGTGTTGTGCTTGTAGCGGAGCGTGATGCTCGTACGAAGAAGTCAAGCAAGACCAAGGGCAAGCGACCTGGGAGCACCCTCCCAGGGCAACCAGGCAAGAAACGGAAGCCGGGTGACCCAGGATCTGAAGATCCTTATCCCGACGTGCCCACTGGCGCCACCTCTTACCCACCCGAAGATGAATGCCCGGAGGAAGCCGAGCCCGTCGAGGACTCGGCGACCTGCAAGATACAGCACCCGATCTACTTCATCAATACGGTGCTGCGCGACGCCCGGGAGCGGTACCCCATGATGCAGAAGCTGTTATTAGCAATCCTCATCGCCTCTCGCAAGATGAGGCCCTACTTCGAAAGCCACCCTATCACCGTGGTCTCCAAGTATCCCCTGAGAAGCCCATTGGAGAACCCACTTGCTACCGGACGCATCTCCTGGTGGGCCATGGAGCTTCAAGGGTTCGGCCTCAAGTTCGAGCATACGAACAACATCAAGCGCCGGGCGCTGGCCGACTTCACGGCGGAGTGGACCGAGACAGCGTTTGACGACCTGTGGAGGAATCTAGCCTTCCCGGGAAAGAAGACCCCGACGCCTGGACCATGAGCTTCAACGGCTCCTGCAACAAGGGCCAGGGAGGTGCTGGAGTTGTCTTTATCTCACCTACAGGAGACCGTCTGAAGTACGTCGTCCAGATGCACTACAAGGAGAACATCTAGAACAACACGACGGAGTACGAAGGCCTGCTTGCAGGACTTCGCGCTGCCATCGGCCTCGGCATCTGCAAACTCATCGTCAAGGGTGACTCTCAGCCAGTCATCAAACAAGTGAACAAGGAGTACGCCTGCCCTCAGATGGCACCCTACGTCGAAAAGGTATGGAAGCTCCAGCGGCGCTTCGACAGCTTCCGGGCCATGTACGTCCCACGGGAAGAGAACACGTCCGCGGACGAGCTGTCACAATGGGCCTCCAAGCAAGAACCAGTGCCTCCCGGGGTATACATTGAGGTGCTCCGGCAACCCTCTGTTTCTCACGAGAGGCTCAAGGCAAGGTCTACATCGACACTGGGGGCTGGCGACCCGTCTACATCGACAACCCGGGTAGCCAGTCCAGGAAACGCGCAAGACCCGGCAGCACCTAAGCCAAGGGAAGCTATGCTTCTTCTCGGCCGGACGGTGCTACCGGTGGAAAGGACCCACCCACCCTGGGCGCTGAACATCGTCAAGTACATGACGGAGCATGCCCTTCCGGAGGATGATCACGATGCCGAGCGGGTGGCTCGTCAAGCCAAGCTCTACGTCATTATCGACGGCGAGCTCTACCGGCGGCATGACAATGGAGTCAAACTTTGTTGCATACCGCGAGAACAGGGCCAAGTGCTCCTCAAGGACATCCACGAGGGCACATGCTCAAGTCACGTGGCATCAAGATCGTTGGCGGGGAAGGTCTTTCATCAAGGATTCTACTGGCCATCAGTCCTTCATGATGCCGAGCAATTAGTCAAGACCTGAGAAGTCTGTCAGTACTATGCGAAGAACATACATCAGCCAGCACAAGCTCTGCAGCCCATCCCAATCTCTTGGCCGTTCGCGGTCTGGGGGCTGGACATCGTGGGCAAGGTGCCGAAGTCTATCAGAGGACATGAATACCTCTTCGTGGCAATTGACAAGTTCACAAAGTGGGTGGAAGTGATGCCGATACCACGCCAGACGGCCCAGGCCGCCATCAAGTTCATCGAGGGGATTGTCTATCGCTTCGGAGTACCTAACAGAATCATCACAGACAACGGCACTCAGTTCACAAGTCGAGCTTTTCTCAACTTCTGCGAAGAACTGGGCATCAAGGTGTGCTTTGCCTCGGTGTCCTATCCAAGATGCAATGGACAAGTAGAGCGAGCCAATGCGGAGGTCCTGAAGGGTTTGAAGACCAAGGCCTTTGACAAATTGGAAGACAAGGGGAAGAACTGAATAGATCATTTACCAAGTGTACTATGGTCTCTCAGAACAACACCAAGCCGAGCAACAGGAGAAACACCTTTCTTCCTTGTCTACGGAGCTGAAGCTTTCTTGCCAACAGAACTAAGGCACGGATCTCCCCGGGTACTCGCCTATGATGAAGATACCCAAGTTGAGCGGAGGATTGATGACATAAACTTCCTGGAGGAGATTCGGTGTCGAGCTTCTTTACGATCTGCTCGATACCAGCAAGGGCTCCGTCGCTATCACAGTCGCTATGACCATTCATGGGGACTACAACCCGGGGACCTGGTACTCCGCAAGAAGCCAAAGCTAGATGGCATGAACAAGATGTCATCCAAGTGGGAAGGACCCTATCAGGTGACTCATACCCTGAGACCTGGAGCGGTCTATCAGGAGGACGAGAAAGGCAGGTTGGAGAGCAACGCTTGGAACATCGAGAATCTCCGCAAATTCTACCCCTAATTATGAACATGAATCGCCAAACGTCGAATCCGCTAAGCACGCCCAAGGGGCTAGTGTTCTGTAATAGGGTGTAAGAATCGTCGCCAAGGAAATAAAAGATAAGGGTTTCAATTCCGTGAGCCTCAATTCAAGTCGTGAAGTGTGTTATCCGTAACAACCCCCAAGCAGGGGGCTGATATAGTGCCGGTGGCTGACGGGTCGAGCGCGAGTGGCCTATCGGTAGGCACTGCCACCCGATCGTGCCATACCACCCGATTTCGCAACCGATCGAACACGTGCCATATCGCTCTGTACGCGCGCACGTACAAAACAGAGTCTGCTATTCTGCCATATCCCTTGTTTGTAAATGTCCAAGCAGTTCCACTTGATCGAGTGCAACACCAAAGATTTAACCCCCAAATGTAGATAGAGGATTTTTGTTCCTTTGTAATTTTGCATGATTTATATCTGACACAACTGTTGGAGTTTTATCACGGGCAGTTAGCTCTGATGTTCATGTCCTATTGTTATGTTTTTATTATACCAAGCTTGTTCTGTGTGCTTCTGTTGTGAACACCACAAGGATGTCATGCTATTATTGGTTAATAACTTATTGTATCAAACTTGTATCCCCATTCTGTTCTGAACCATATATAGCAATGCTCTATTTGCTCCGCAAATCTGTCATGTTGATTTTCTCTTATTTTATACGAACTATATGTGCTCTAATTTCAAATAATCCATGCTAATTACTTTTGTCAGGCTGTCAGCTCTTAAATTCTTCTATTGTTGCGAAATGCTTATATTGTATGTATAGTTGGCAAAATACATTGTGCATCGTGTATTATCATCCCCTTTTCTTTTGGTTTGTAAAATTCACCAGCTACCTATCCTTGAATGCTTATATTGAGTATCGCTTGCTTGCAATGCTACCAGCAGTAGCAATTTCTTGCTTGCACTGCTCGCTAGCAACAGTCTATTTGTTTACTAGTACATTATTAACTGTCTAAATTTCGTTCTTATTGCCCCATGTTTTTACTCTAATGCGCAGAATAATAAGCTTCTACTTTGACAGGTACATGATCAAGTTTGCAAATTTCTAGGGTACTCATGTTTGTCAAATTCGAGTAGGAGTAGCAATACTCCTTTATCTTCTTGAAGTGCTCTTCATTGATTTAATAAACTGAAATACCCCGGTCTGCAGCTTACACTGCTTGCTTGTGTGCTCAATTTGCTCATTGACTGTAGCTGGAGTATTGCTTGCTGCTGCTACTAGCAGTAGCAATTTCTTGCTTGCACTACTCGCCAGCCGTATATTTGTTTACTACATTAGTAACTGTCTAAATTTCGTTCCTATTGGCCCATGTTTTTCATCTAATGCGCAGAATAATAAACTTCTACTTTGACAGGTACATGATCATGTTCGCAAATTTCTGGAGTACTCATGTTTGTCAAATTCGAGTAGGAGCAACAATACTCCTTTATCTACCTGCAGTGGTCTTCATTGATTTAATAATATGAAATACTCCGGTCTGCAGCATACAATGCTTGCTTGTGTGCTCCATTTGCTCATTGACTGAAGCTGATAATTGATTGCTTGCACTACTACCAGCAGTAACAACTTCTTTCTTGCACTCCTCGCTACCAGCAGTATATTTGTTTACTACATTATTAACTGTCTAAATTTCGTTCTTATTGCCCCATGTTTTTAGACTAATGCGTAGAATAATAAACTTCTACTTTGAGAGGTACTTGATCAAGTTCTGCAGCGCTGATAAGGCAAGGCTAGGTTGTCCCCAGTCTATAGCAGGGCTAGGAATGCTGATGAGGGGGGTCTCGTTGAACATTAGTATGAATACCAATCAGCTAGTTCGCCTTCCAAAGGAAGACCTGAAGCTTTTTCAAACTGCAAAGAGAGTAGGAAATATTACTGTAAGGCATTAGTGGTCCCAAAAAGCTAGTTCGCCTTCCAAAGGAAGACCTGAAGCTTGTGGTTGTTTTGTGGGTGGTTTTCACCATGTGTTGTAAATTGTGCAACCCTCATTGGATAATCTGAATGAAAAGCCCAAGCAACTTGCCTTGCCGGTTTTCAAGCCCCAAATTCATATCTAAACCCTTACAAAACTGTAGCTGATTGAATAAAAGAACACCAACAGTTTTTCCGAAGATAACAGCAATATATGGAAAAAGGTACATCAACACAAAAATAAGATTAGCGAAATTCTCAGGTAAAAAAATTAAATTAGCGACATCTTTTTTAATCATGTGGGACAGATGACGGAAAGTGCTTACAACACTAATCTGCGACTCGACTCACCAGCCAATCTAAAAAAATAAAAAAGTAGACCAAACCTTCTCTGATCAAATACTGTGCTACCTCTTATACCTGCCCCCCAAAATATCTCCCGACTTCTGTCACCTTTCAGCCCACGGTGATTACATAGTACAAGCGTGTCCAAGCCTTATTTGCGTTTTATTGGGGCTAACAAGGCAGACGAACCTATGTCCTACCGAGCCAAATATTATGCGCTATTCTCAAAATATGGCCGAACAAAAGCCATCCTGAATCCTATCATCTTTGGACCACGATATTACAAATAAGTGTTGCGAAGCGTGATTGGTGAATGATTTAGGCCCAACTTAACAGGCAGAGCCATGGGCTACATGGCCTACTCTGCGTCCTGTAAAACTTCGTTAGCCCATTATACTACATTAACTTCTCTCTACCCCACGAAGAATATAGCCCATTCTCTCACCACACGAAGAATCGGGCCCAAACTCACGCGACCGCACGCGAGTCTTGTGATCTTACAAGAAGGTACAAAATTTGTTCCAAATCTGCTTATTTTGCAGCTCCAGCCCACTTAAGCCCAATGATCTGGCCCAATCTCCGCTTCTGTTGCGCACGTGCGCGAATATGATGGCCCCAAAGCTGACATGCGGGTCCCAGAAATGATAACATAATTATTTTTGTACATTTTTTGTTTAATTAATAATATTTATATTATTTTTTCAAAATTTATATATGACTTAAAAAATGTGAAGTCCCGTCTGAAATAATAAACATTTTTATTATTTCTGTAATAAATAAAATTAATTTTCCAAAATATAAATATATGACGTATAAAATAATGCATGGGTCCCACAACTGATACACGGGTCCCCCAGCTCACACGTGTGAGCGCACGTATGCAAAATATTGGTTTCCCTGCTGGCAGGTGGTTCCCACTGGTCCTGTTCCACTACACGTGCGGCACAGAGGTTGTGTCGGCCTGACATGTGGGTCCGTCTGCAACATCTATTGGACTGGCTTGGGAAATTGTGGGTCCAGGTCTGACAGTGAGGCGTCGGACAGAGATGTGGGTGCGCAGAGGGTGGGGTCCATGTGTGTCGGCTGCGGAAGCCCAGTGGCCTGTGACGGTTTGTGTGTGGGTTCGTCCTGTTCAGCCCGCAAAATAGCTTGTGACGGAAGGCCCCTTGAGATCCATGACGGTTAAGGCCATTTCGTCTGACTTTTTCTGGGCCGGGCGGGCTGCCCATGGATCCGTGACGAGAAATACCGAGGGCATCAAAAATAGTTGAGATCAGCCACGGACCTGATAACCGTGGCGAAAAATCCGTCACATAGTAGAGGGATTCTTGTAGTGGTCGGCAAAGAAACTCCCCTGGGAACTGCTCGAAGCACGTTGGTCGAAGATGGGGAAATGATCGCGGGAAAACCCAACGGCTAGCCCCAGCTCTTCGGTTGGGGGCTCGGAAGAACAGTTGGGGGAAAAACGTTCCCGGGCTCCAAGTCGCGCTGACAAAGGGACATCTGCCCCAGGGCACGACCCCAGTTCCAGCTTGGGGGCCGGATGGACGCCTATGGGAGGATCTAAAAATGATGAAAACCACATATCGTTAAGAGGCAGTAGTGGACCCAAATCTGAAACGCACACTATGCCGAGAACTGACAGATACTGAAGCATACACGGGACTCTAGAGCATTCGAGTGAAAACTGATTACCTTTGTCTGGGGCATCCTCTTCGTTCACAACGCCCAGCAAGACCTCAAGATTCGAGAATGGTTCCTGGGGAGGGAGTCTCGCATCCCCCTCTTGGCCCGGGGGCTGCTCGGGGATTACGGGAAAATTCCCCGCCCCAGTTTGGTGTTCGACCTCTTCGATAGGCGCGGGTTCTGGGGCGACTTGTGGCTCGGTCCGCAGACGCTTAGCCGAAGGCTCGTAGGAGTCGGAGCTGAAAAAATGGATCAGCAAATTATAAATTGTTCCTTCGGCGATAGGCGCGGGTATCTGTCAACATAAGATGAGGGAAGACTGAAACAAGGCGAGATCATTACTCAGGCACTTTCCTCTTGGTGATGGTACGACGCCACTGCCTCGCCTTGAACGCCGAGCTGAGACCGCCCACCGATGAGGAGGATCCTTCCTGGACCATGGGATCTGGTGGAGTGACCAGGTTGTCGAGATGGCCGCCGGTGAGGGATCTCTTTGGTTGCTCTTCTTCCTCGTCACTGACTAGATCTATCACCGCGGTGGCAGGAACTCTAGGGCTCTGTCCTGGGCAAGTAGATGTGCTCACAGCAGCGCCTCTCCCAGGCCTCAGCGATGAATGTGAAGTCGGGCCCCTCCCATGGTGTTGACTAAGTGACAGCGGCCGGCTGACGTCATCGTGAGCACCAGCTGGCACAGGATTAGGGGACGGTTCAGAGGCTACCCCTATCCCGGGAAGAGGCTCTTCAGCCTCAGAACCAGATATCCATGAGCACTGAGCCTTGGCATCCGGGCCACGATTGAGCCGCAGTTCCCATCCTGGTATAATGGAACGGGAGCGACCAGGAAATGCGCAGGCCTGGAAACCTCAAAGAATTGATCAATCCACGCTGAAATCGTTGACGGAGGGAGGTCCGGAGAACTAAGACGAATTGGGTCAGAATCCGCATTTTAATACTCCCACATGAACCTGGATCTTCATTGAAGTGGGGCAATGCGATGACTCAGAAAATGCATTGCTATATCAGGACCAGTCCATCTGTGGGTTCGAAGAAAAAGAAATCTTTCTAGAACTGGGGCAAAGTCACTCTCCCTGGGGCTCAATTTCATGGAATTAGAACGATACACTGTCGCCCCTTCAGGTTCAGCAAGCAAAGGTTCCATGTGAGATACCGTCATCAGGCACAGTCACCTCGCCACTCCTTCCAGTTCCTCCTAATCGCCATCTCAATGAATTGAGATTCAGCCCCTTCTCGGAATCGAAACGCCACTCCTCCAGAAATCACTTGGGAATTGATTAGGGGAACAAAGAAATGACGGAACAAGGCCACTGACGGCACCACGCCGCCGAAGCATTCGCAAGCATAAGCGAAGATGGAAAGAGTGATGACGGCACTAGGATGCAATTGGAGCAGTTGAAGCCCGTACGCCATCATTACTGCCCGGAAGAAATGTGAGAAGGGCGGAACTAACCCCATCGCCAAGAATAACCTGAAGATTGGAGCATACAGATCACCCACTATCGGGGAAGAAGGGTGCCGGATGTCGGTACTTCCCCATTCATTGTGGCTGCTTGACACTATCGCTTCGATTGCCGCCATGTCCGTTGGCAATGGTGGGAAGAGCGCTAAGGTCAGCCTATTCAAGCGATTGGGCTTGGTGAATCCCCGGTGTTTCTTCCTCCCCTTCTGTGATCCGCCACGAGAATGAGAAGAAGCTGGTGGCGCCATGGCAAAGACCGGCGGAAGAAGGAAAGTGGGACTTGTCTTTCGCCTCGGAGCCGGACGGGAAGAACAAAGTGGCAAGAGGATGGATATTGAGGTCAACGGAGGTAGGACTGTTTCTCTGTCCGGAGAAACTTACCGACTGAGATACCGTGTGCGCCAGTTACCGCTTCCCCGGAGAAGGGACCATGCCTGGAGCACAGGAACCGAGGAGACGACGTGTGGAACGTGCAACCCCTTCCGCGACTGAAAAGGCTACACTACACGATGGGATTAGGATGCGACGTGGTGAAGCACAAGTTAGGACACAACCCCAGCAACGAAGCCTAGTGTTGCTGACATCGTGTCCGGGGGCTACTATCGCATCCTGGAAATCGGGGGTTCCCGTGAACCACCAAAGGATGAGACACGCAGTTTGCCAGCAGACGAGAGAACAACTTGACCCAGAACTCAATGACTTCCCGTAAAGAACATCTCGGATATCCCCAATCAGGATAGACCGGGGGGACATGGTGCGTGCACGGAGGGCCCACAGCCGGCAAGGACTGGCGACTCACCTACCCAAAAGGGAGTGTGCACAGCTCACTTTCTGTGGTATCCCCTTGTTCTATAAAAGGAGGACCAGAGCTGTCCAGAGGGATCATCTTGGAAAGCAAGCTAGCTAGGCAGATCAGATCGAGGGAGTTCATCCTAGAGAGAGTGCCCGGGAACACACCTTTGTAACCCGGATACGCAAGTCACCACCATATATCCAGACAAGCAGGAGTAGGGTGTTACGCTTCTGAGCAGCCTGAACCTGGGTAAACTGCTAGTGTGCTCTACTTTCTGCATCGCTCACTCACTCGCCTAGATCCTCCTTGCGCCCCTTGCCGAATCTCTAAAAGGGGGTCTCTCGACTCCCGGTGTTCGTGACTTCGGACACGACAACATGGAAAGAGGGTCCATTCTTTCCGTACTGAAAGTTTGCTATGTGCAGCGCCTTTCCCGAGACAGGAACTGACGATGGAAAACGGCTAAGGAGCTGGATACCCGAGAGGGACAGGACGGATCGAGGACACGGCAAAAACCAGCTAAGTCCTTCCATCTGCATCCTGCACTTAGGCATACTATCTCGCTCGGAGTCAATATACCATCAACCTGCGCATGCTTGATAGTTGATGAGAGACTTTGCGGGGGTAATGCGTCCACCCCGGCGAATGGTCGTTTCCCTCTGGCCTAGTACCTGAGGACAGTGGAGTGGGCTCCCGGAAGGTATAGTGCTCTTAGGGGTACTGCTACTGTGTCAGCATCTTAGCAGTGAATTTGGGGTGCACGCAGTCAGAGTACTTGGCACCTAAGAGATCTCCTCTGAAAACTTGACAGCGCGTTAGTGCAATGGAAGATTTGGGAAATGACCCCGGGAGTTGAGGCATAGGTTGCATTCATCTAAATTTAAATTCTGAATTACAATTCTGATTTACATTCAGATCAGCAACTTTCTGAGTACATATCAAGCCTATGCTACTAAGGCCAGCTAGAACCCCTAGCTGTGATGTCTCGTTTTTTCTAGCCTGCCGGGTACACTTCACTCTTCTGGGGACGCCTGGAGGAGGGAAGGGTGCACGCGCAGGACTTTCAGGTGTATCACGGAGCTGGAGGCCTCTCTGCGAGTCCAGGCACTCCATGGCCAAAGACACGGGAAATCCCATTCGCCACTTCGTTCATGGCTTCATTCTCGATCTGCAGCAAGAAAGGAAGGCGAGTCAGTTCCAAGTTCGGCCGGTGGGATATGGAAAATCCATGAATGCGGGACACTCGCTCGCTCTATGGCCTCAAGCTCGACTCAGATCTGGGACAGCCCTGGAATCTGGATGGTTCTCTCCTTCAAGCTCGCCATCAGGAATGCCCTCTGAATCGCATGCACCCGGGCCTCCTCCTGGGCAGTCGGACCCGTAAGAGCAGCGAGGAGGGAGAGGTTCCGGAGGACGGCGGGGCGGGACGTATACAAATTCTTCTTCTTCAGCGGCTCGGGCCCCAGTTCCTCTTGGTGCCTCCGACGCGCCTCTGAAGGCGGATGCCGCCGTCGACACGTCGAAAAGCGACATCTCCGCCTCACCGGGCATTGCGCTGCAATCTACGGGGGGGAGGAGACGAGAAGCTGCGTTGAGGATTTGGGATTGAGGGGCCTTTTATAGACTCCTCACGCTTCACCTACCCCTCGACGGTACGGCTGCCGCAGTAATGAGAGCACGTTTTGCAAAAAACCCGTTCTCATTCACACCAAGTACAACACAAATGCCCAAGGACAAGTTCTTCTTCACTTCAAGATCTATAGAGAGGTGCTACTTTTTTACAACAAAAAGGTTGGCCCCTAACAAACAAGGAGCACCACCGTACAATGGAAGACGCTACTTCTAGAAGTACGTCGACGAGGCGGCCAAGAAGGACGTCAAGGAGATCTTCGGGGCCGTCGTCTTGAAGCTCCTCGCCCTCAGGAAGACGAGCTCTCCTCGACCTTGATGCTAGATGAGTTTTCCTCATCTTCATCCTCGTTGTCGGAGCTGGAACCGTGCTGCTCTCGCTCTCCGCGCAGCACTCCACGCGCCCTCCTGCGGCCCGGAATATCTTCACGACGAGCGTGGCGTCGCCATCAAACTTGCACGAAAGGTACTGCCCTCGGGTCAGGCTACGGGAGCGGGCGAACGACTTCCATCCCTGACCCAGGAGCATGGAGTCATCGACGGTGTACTCCACGAAGACCCAGGCGGGGCCATGGCATGGGAATCGAGTAGACGCTCTTCTTCGGGCGTTTCCTCCCTTTGGATTCAAGACATATGTTGGCCGTCTGCACGGATCACAATGTTCGGTGCCACCAAAGCTAAGAAGACTCGGGGGCTCGTCTCTACATCACCCTGACGAACCTCCGGCGGAGCAAAGAAGACCAGACGCCGGGGACCAACTTTGACCAACTTTTTGGCCATAGCCCCGGCAGCAGCTGAAGCAAGAGCCGTCGGGACCATGCTCGGGGGCTACTGTCGCAACAGCGGAACATGGAGTTCCCCTATGCTGTCAAAGCGGGTCCACGACCTGGGCCCACCAAGAAGATGGATAAGGCAAGGAGTCAAGACAGGCAGATGGGCGCAGATGGGCCAGCCCATCTGCCCCAAGGAAACTCGTCAAGTTCGACATCGACAAACCGCGGCTAAGGACCAGGTGGCCTTCCAGGGTCACCTACTACCCGGCGAACAAGGCGGAGTACCCGCGGGTCCAGGCGCCTGGCGGGAGGCCAGGCGTATACCCGATTTCTCCCTCCGTACAGCGAAGAGGATAAGCACGCCAGCTCGTGCGGGAAGCTTGTAGAAGACTTGGGCGCCAAGACGAAAGACGCGCCCCCAGTGACGTCGTTGTGGGACTGGTCGGTGGGGCTGCCAGGCTTTGCCCGCCCCGCTTTTCCCAAAGGCGGACGACCACGCCCAACCACCCGAGATACTTGGACGAGAAGAGGCCACGTCGCCTCCATTAGACCGCCGAGGGGTTTTCCCGCCTAAAACCCCTCACGCTCCTCGCGTGCCCATGTCGGATCCCCTTAGCCTATAAAAGGAGGACCAAGGCACCGGGGGGAGGATAGATCAGAAGCAACTCCAGAGCAAGACTAGACTAGGGCTGGGAAGGTATAGGAGGAAGGTGATCTCCTCAGGGCCAGGATCTGTCCTTCGTCTACCTCCAGCCAATACCTTCCGGGTACTCTATCCGAAGATCTCCTTGTAAGATCCACCATGAAGAACCCATCAATCTAGACATGCAGGAGTAGGGCTGTTAGCCTCCGGGCGGCCTGAACCTGGGTAGCTCCTTCTGTCCCTGTGGTTGCTTGCGTCCATCGTTGAGAGGAGAGCTTGGTCTGGATCACCCGTGAGAGACGTTTCCCAGCCTCCTTCGCGCCCCGTGCCGAACCTAAAAAGGGGGTATCCTTTACTCGCGGTATCCGTGATCCGAGACACGACAGGTCGGGACCCAAAAGAAAGTATCATCTCCTCAACTGGCCGGCCGTGTGTAGACCAAAGGAACTCGGTGGTTTAGGGATCGTTAATTCCAAGCTGATGAACAAAGCTTTGATGCTAAAATGGGTGTGGAAATTATATCAAGAGGAAGACAGCCTCTGGGCAAATTTAATCAGGGCCAAATACTTAGTTAACGATGACATTTTTGCAAGCACGAGTCGTGGGGGCTCGCAGTTTTGGAAAAGTCTTGGTAAAATCAAACACCTCTTCAAACTGGGTGCTAGACATGTAATTCGCAACGGACAGCGGACTCTTTTCTGGATAGACCACTGGCATGGGACTAGTGCTCTCAAAGATAGATTCCCTCTCATTTTTGCGGTTTGCGACAACCAGCGGGTCTCAGTGGCAGCGGTGGCTCCTAATTCTTTACGTTTGAGACGTTCGCTAGATGAAGCCGGTAGGGGGCAGTGGGCGGATGTTCTTCACTTGATCAGCCAGATTACCATTTCGGATGGTTTAGACTCCATCCCTTGGTCCTTAGAAGAATCTTGCTATTTTTCGGTCTCCTCCATGTATGCTAAACTGGCCCAAGGGCGGCTGTGGCTTACTTCAAGGATGTGTGGTCTACCAGTCTACCGCTGAAAATTAAAATCTTCTCTTGGCAATTAATTATTGACCGGCTGCCGTCGGGACAACTACTCGCGTCAAGGCAGGGGCCTTCTGACAGGTGTTGTGCCCTTTGCGGCGCTGTTGAGGACGCATCTCACATGTTTTTCTCCTTCTCTTTGCAAAATTTGCTTGGAGTGTGTTGCGCCAGTTTTTGGGGAATCGCTGGTGCCCTGCTAATTTTGCGCAATTCTTTGCCATCCTTAGTGGTTTGTCGGGTCAAACTCGTAGGCTGGTGTGGTCGCTCTTTGTTGCGCAATCTTGGGCTTTGTGGAACATTCGTAATAAGTTGTCTATTGAACGCAGGATCATTAACCACCCGGCTGATGTAATCTACAAAACTTTGATTTTCTTGCAGTTATGGTCCTAAGTGCCAAGACTCGAGGAGATGGTCGGCGGGCTAAGGCTGTTGTATACAGCAAATCGCCCGACTCGCCCGACTAGGGCGAGCTCGTGATGGTTCCTGGAAGGTTGGGGTGGCTCTCTCTCTTTTGCCTCTCCCTCTAGTGCTATGTTGGACCTCTTAGGTGTGTGTTGCTAGGGTGGCTCCCCTGTTAGCTGAGTCCCGTACTTTGCGTTGGTCGGTAAATTTGATGGCTAAGTTGTACGCCGCAGCATGTAATCGTCTCGTGTGAACTTGCTGGCCTTATTAATTTAAGGCTGGGCACTTGTGCCTTTTATCTATAAAAAAAATTGGGACGTTTCTCCTCCCCTGGGATTGCCGATTTTTCTTTCTCTTTTTTCTTTCGAGATTCCTCGGACAGACTGGTAAGGCCTTTGCTCACCACCTCCTACCAAATTAAAAAATTCGAAAAAACAGTAAAACGTTTTACAAAATTCTGAAGAAATGGTGATGAATATATACAAATGTTTTACAAACATGCCAATTTTTATGGTGAAATGACACTCCTGTTGCCATGTGAAAAAAGACAAAGTCAATACTCTGAAAAACTATATTTGTAAATCTAATTTTGTCGGTGGATTTTGTTTCGTAGGGCCCACGAATGTCATTTCACAATGGAGCATGTAAAACACTCATATATAAAGTGAATTTCTGCGGACCGACGAGTTACTTTAGGCACAGATGGCGTGGGATCCCGTCACGCATAAATTTACCAACTTCTCATTTCTAGACGCACCATTTGGTCACATATTTTTTCTTAGACTAATAATACCAAAATAAATATATACCAAAAAGATCCGATTTTTGCATGGGTATACACACCCTTGCGTTGACCGACTCGTATATGCAACAGAAAACGAAAATACTCAGAGAGCCAGGGGATGACAACAATAGAGTTGATAGTATTACTGAAAAGTAGTTTGAAATTTTTTCAAGTTATATGCCGACCCCTATGATTATTTTTAGAAGTCAACCCTAAAATGGCGACCAAAAGCTATTTTTTTTCAAACCATGCTAAAACGGGTATATAGTTTACAACGCCGTATAGGTGTATTTGTACCACTGTGGATAGTAAATCATCTCTCTAAATAAATATATAGGAATATTAAGCCAAATATATAGGAATAATTAGCCAGAACGTATCGACGAATAAAAAAAAACTCTTATAAAGAAATTGAACGATGGCAACAATGGCAGCACTTTCGGTATTGTTCTCCGGCCCCGCTTGGGAAGGCAGTCGATTTTTCCACCCGTAACTATCAGCGGGGCTGTTTTCTAGTGCACAGCGAAACCGGCGCTAAAAATACGGACCTTCCTGGTCCGTGATGTTTCCGGGGGGAACGAGCCGAAAATCAGGTCGCGCAGGAAAAAGAAACGACCAACCAAGTGGGTTTACTGGCCTGCGTCGGAAATTAGCCGAGGACCGGAAATTACGTGGGTTTTGGCCTCAAATACGACAATCCAATCAGGGCCTTAGGGGTATTATTTGGTAGATGTCACGGAGGGCGGCCGTGGTGGCCGATAGGGTGTCTTACCACTTTTGCCCATGCCCGTCGCTTAAAGTAGCCGAACTCTTTTACTTTCGACTATCATGGGTAGCACAACTCTTGTATACGCAGTCAACGCAGAGATCAATCAAAATGAATGGCATCTCTGATGAAAAGTAACTTTTCTCCAACTATCAGAACATCGAAGACATTACAGATGCTATCAGCGGAAAGCCCCTAGTCAGACACTTCCATAAGTATTATTCACGTTACAATCAGTTGACCAAACCTTGGATGGTGGTCGGTGTATTTCCTTTCCCTATGTGTATACGGTCTAGCCACTATCCTTTTCTTTTCTTCGTAAGAATAGAAAAAAATTGTTACAAGCACATAGAGTTCCAAGAATCCAAAGCGTGTTAAAACATTATATAGGTACACACAGTCGTTACTAACAACGAAAACAAGAACTTCTGCCACTGAATCTCCATCCAGAGGAGATATTATGTGCATCCACGGTGTATACTGATCCAGTCTTGTCATCCTTGATTTTAATGCTAGAGGAGCCTGAAACCGAAAGGATCGTGTTCAAAATGAACTATTGTTGCCATATGATGGAGAGAAACCTTTTCTGCATCAACATTCTCATGGTGCGACATGGTCTCTGATTAAGTATATTACAGTAGTAAGTTTATTTTCAAGGAAAAAAACACTAGAAACTTACAGTTGTAATCGGCCCATCCAATTACTTGATTCTCTAAATCGTAGACAACCAGTTTATTTGAAAAAGCTATATCTGAAAGTAAGATGACAAACATCAGGAGCAGCAACTCGAGAAAAATTATACATTAATACAGCAGTTCAAAGTAACGCATACCTCCCAAAAGCACCATATCTTTCCCATCCTTGGTTTGCAATCCCCCGCTCTGGAACCCCATACAGTACAAATCGTTCTGCATAGCGGGAATGTATATTCAGGTACGAAATATGTACTATGACAGTAGCTTAACTAACTTGGCATGGTAACACATCTTACAGGACAAAACACACGAAAGTAGCAACTTATAGCCATATAATAGAAATAAGGGTTATCGAGTTGCACAACTAAACAAACTCCAAAATTTTGCCAACCTTCATTACTATAAATAGTAACCAGGCCAGAAGAGGCATCACAGTGGTTTAGGAGACATCAAGATCGATAAAATTTTAAATTAAACTGGGGCTTCTGGAAATTACTGGGGGTTCAGGTCATCCCAGATTCTGTATCGTGCACCAAATAGAGGGACTGAAACACAGATGCTGAAACAATGTCTTAATGAACTTCTAGAATTCAATATTTATAAGCAATATATCCTAAAAAACAAATATCAAATTTGTTCCACTACTTCAATGTCTTGACTCTGAGTAGCACAGGAAAAATGTACCGCAAGCCCATCACGAACATGCAGAATGTACTAATCCAGTTCTCAAATATTAAAATAAATATGCCGTAATGCATACTAGTCAGAAAATATTAAATTTCCAGCTTAAGATGCCAGCAGGCCAGCTGAGTATCTGAGACACATAACACTTGGTCAAAACTTTAAGCCATCCAAAAATACTTGGTTAATAAATTCCACGGTCCTAATAATTTAACCACCTTCTCAAATTGAATTCAGTTCAAAAGGCAATGATTTATTTATTTTTTACAGGGAGACACCTACTGTGTGATTTTCATTATATTTAAAAGGTTCACTGTCGCAACAGTGGAACATAGGGTTCCCCTTGTGCTGCCAAAGTGGGTCCACCACCTGTGAGCCCACCAAGAAGATGGACAAGGCCAGGAGTCAAGACTGGTAGGTGAGCCAGCCCACCTACCCTGCGGGAACCCAACAAGCTCGACATCGACACCCTGCGGCTTAGGACTCAGGACCTGGAGACCTCCCAGGGTCGCCTAAAACCCGGAGGCCAAGGCCGGGACCCGAGAGCCCGGGTACCCGGCAGGAGGCCACCTCTCGAGTGCATCTCCGTATGGCGTAAAGGATGAGCACGCCAGCACGTGCTAGAAGCTTTGAGAAGCCTTGGGCGCCAAGCCGAAGGAGGCGCCCCAATGACGTCGCCATGGAGCGTGGTCGGTGGGGCTGTCAGGCCCTGTCTTCCCTGCTTTCCCCAAAGGTGGACGTACTCACCTAACCGGAGAAGAATACTTGGAGGAGAGAAGGCCACGTCACCTCCAAAGACAACCTCGTGTGACCCTTGTGGCATCCCCTTAGCCTATAAAAGGAGGACCAAGGCCACCGAGGAGGGGATCCCAAGTTAGCAAGGCAAGACTAGACTAGGGCTTAGAGGGTAGAGAGAGAGGAGATCTCCTCCGGGTAGGATCTGCTCGTCGTCTACCTCTAGCCGCCACCCTGTCGGGTAACTCACCCTAGAGCATCCTTGTAAGCTACACCATGATGAACCCATCAATCCAGACTTGCAGGAGTAGGCTGTTAGCTCCGGGCGGCCTGAACCTGGGTAACTCCTTGTGTCTCTGTGTTGCTCGCCTTGATCGTCGGGAAGGACAGCTCCATCGACCTCACCCGGAGAAGACGTTTCTCAGCCTCCTTCGCGCCCCGTGCCGAACCTAAAAAGGGGTATCCTTTACTCCCTGTGTCTGTCCGTCGAGACACGACATCTGGCGCGCTAGGTAGGGGGCGCAAGCGCTGGAATCATCTTCATCAACCTCAAGATCTCCGTCAGCAACAAAATCTGCGTCGAGCTCTCCATCCTTGACGAGATCTGCTTCGAGTTCTTCTTTGTCAAGAAGAACTACTTCACGCTCCCAGTCGCTAGCGAGGTCTGCCCTCAAGAACTTCGAAGAAAGAACGCCTTCAGTTTCTTAGGATGGCACGCAAGAGAAAGGCTAAGTCAATAGTGGAGTACCTTCCGTACCCAGGGCTCGGCTTCGTTCTAGAAGAATCTCCACCGCCACCCTTCAACAAAGATAGAGCCCTCGGGATCCAGTTCGTGCCCCCTGCAGCATACATCAGTCCATTGGCCAGCAAGGGAAGACCTCAAGAAAGCACGACGAGCATCAATGCTCCTCCTTCCCTGTGGACGCACGGTGTGAGGGAAGAGCTATGCTCCGACAACCTTCCTGCAGTGCCGCTTCCAGAGGGCGACAACCCACACCAGGATGCCGAGGGCGAACCCCCGGAGGATGATCCCCTTGTCTACGTTCCTCAAGAGATCGAGATACCAGCCGGGAAGGACGGTAAACCAGGGTTATGGTGCATGTACCATAGATCTGATAAGCACAGCCTTGATGATTGTCGATAGTTCAACGAGCTTCAGAAATACCGCAAACCCCCGCAAGCCAATGGGGAATGTTACACCTGTGGCGAGTTAGGGTACATATGCAGAGACTGCCCACTCAACAAGAAATCTAGAGCTAAAGGAAAAAGAGCAAAGCAGCCACCGATCTCAGAGGTTGTGCCAATTCAGAACCACAGTCTGAAGTTGCCCCACCTGGGCAATCCCTTGGAGAGAGGCCACAGAATACCTCTACCGATGCCACTACTCAAACGGAGAGCACGGAGGAGTCCTGCCTGCCATTGATCCTACAACGGACTTATGACAGCCAGAAGCTAACCGCAGCCAGTTGGGACCAAACCTTTTTCTTCGGAGAGGTCACGGGAAGGGAATGGGATCTCCCGGGACACATCATCACTATCCACCCAGGACCTAGCGGGCCTCCTCAGAAGTACTGGATCACCAAATGGATGGCTTCCGGATCCTGCGGATAAGCGGTACAAAGGTCTCCGGACCCGGACATCGCTCTGACGCCAGCAAGAAGACGCTGGGGCAACAAATTACCCGGCAACCTAACTCCCCTTAGGCTGTACACACAGAGATAAGCTTGAAGACCCAGTCCCAGTAAGGATCTACCGAACTGGGGGCTAGATCGCACTGAAAAGCGGTGCAAAAAGTCCTGTCCAGTAAGGACCTGCTGGACAGGCAAGCGCGCGGCAACCGGAAGGAATGCCCAAGACTGATGAGGGAAGAATACCTATTTCTACCATTGCACCACCACCTCCATTTATTCTCACCATTGGAACTTTCAGTTTTGTCGTCCCTCCAGAAGATGAGGTGAAGCCCACGTTCAGGACTCCGCCAAGCTAGAGGCATGTCGTGGAGGTAGAGGTGTTCCACGTAGTATGTTATTTTATTTTCGTGTGTTTTATTTTTAGCTGGTTCGAACCATGTTTGGGTTCAGCCGGTTTGAGTTGAAATTATGTAAGATTGAGTTATATCGTAAGGGTTTACCCAGGATGGGTCGCCGTTATCGAGGAGTTGCTGGTTTTGATTGCTGATTCTTTGAATCTGTGTTTGCGTATCGTGGAGTAGATTCATCTATTCATCGATCAAAGTTATCTTGCTGCTGTTTTTGGTTCACCGTGAAAGATCGGGCCTAAAAAACCCTTTTGGATCACGTTGATCCGTATCATCTTGGTATCAGATTCGTCGGGTTTCTCACGGCGAGATTTGTTGTTGAGATCGGTTTGCTGAGATTTATCTGCTGGAGATTGCTGCCGGAGGCATCGCACCAAGACACCGGTTTTGATTTGTGTTTTCGTCTGCTTTGGATCGCGAAGGCGCTGGAGTTCTACCGCCGCCATACCTATTTGGAGTTCCGATCGGATTCAGCTGCTTTTGTTCCGTCCTTTTCCCTTGCGTGAGAAAATACGTGATCACCTTGGAGTCCATTACGTGAGATCTCCCTTGGATTACGTGCATATTCTATTGGAGAAAGGCAGCTATAGATCGGTTTGTTTATTTTTTCCAACATGACGAACTCCTGATTCTGCTCGATATACAAGACTGGTTGTTGTGATCGTGTAGAGATGGTTCTCTATTATGATATTCAGGACCTTGTGCACCAAGCTGAGCGTGCGGAGAAACAACTCAAACGACGTCAAGCTACAGCCCCTGCTCCTACATGGCGTCGTTCCAATGGCGAGGCTGCTGGTTATAGTGCTAAGCCAACACCTTCTACACGCTCTAATAATATTTCTCTTGATTCGCCCAAATCTGGTGTGTCTAAGACTGCGTCTTCTCAGTCCACCGCTCATATTGAGTGTTTTACTTGTGGAGGCCGAGGACACATGAGGCGCGAATGCCCTAATGCTAAGAGGGTGATGCTCACACAAGATGGCTATATTTCTGCTAGCGATGAGGAGACGATTGATGAGCCTTCTAGTGAGAAATCTGATGACAACAAGGTTGACGTGTATCCTGAGGATGCTGCTCCTAATTGCAAGAGTTTGATGGTGCAGCGTGTGCTAGAAGACCGCATAGAGGGACAAGGGCAGCGCCGGAATATTTTTCAGACCCAATGCACTGTCAAGGATACCAGTTGCAAGCTGATTATGGATGGTGGCAGCTACACCAATATAGTCAGCAAGAGCTTGGTTGATTCGTTGTCTTTACGTACATGGAAGCATCCGCAGCCACATTGTGTTGAGTGGTTGTATAATTCAGGCAAGCTGAAGGTCACACATAAGGCGCGTCTGAAATTTTCCGTAGGTGATTATGAGGACACAGATGTGTTGCCTATGGATGCATGTCATGTGCTTTTAGGCCGACCGTGGCAGTCTGATCGACATTCTGTTCATAATGGGCGTACCAATGTTTATTCCATGTGGCATAAAGGGAAGCGTCATGTGCTGCAGCCTATGTGTGATGAGGATATCAAAGTGAATGTCGTCGCTGTGAAGAAGAAGGTTCCAGGTGTCAAGCTGAAACCGAGGACGGTTTCCTCTCAAGTTGGGGGGGATGATGAGGGGAGAATACCTATTTCTACCATTGCACCACCACCTCCATTTATTCTCACCATTGGAACTTTCAGTTTTGTCATCCCTCCAGAAGATGAGGTGAAGCCCACGTTCAGGACTCTGAACTCCGCCAAGCTAGAGGCATGTCGTGGAGGTTGAGGTGTTCCACGTAGTATGTTATTTTATTTTCGTGTGTTTTATTTTTAGCTGGTTCGAACCATGTTTGGGTTCAGCCGGTTTGAGTTGAAATTATGTAAGATTGAGTTATATCGTAAGGGTTTACCCAGGATGGGTCGCCGTTATCGAGGAGTTGCTGGTTTTGATTGCTGATTCTTTGAATCTGTGTTTGCGTATCGTGGAGTAGATTCATCTATTCATCGATCGAAGTTATCTTGCTGCTGTTTTTGGTTCGCCGTGAAAGATCGGGCCTAAAAAACCCTTTTGGATCACGTTGATCCGTATCAAAGACCCAGTCCCAATAAGGACCTGCTGGAATGCCCAAGACCCAGTCCCAATAAGGACCCGCTGGAATGCCCAAGACCCAGTCCCAATAAGGACCTGCTGGACTGGGAGCAAATTTGACACCCGTAAGCAGTGTGGAGAAACCCTATCCCAGTAAGAACTTGCTGGACAGGAGAGCAAGGTCTCACCCGGAAGCGGTGCGAGATAGTTTGTCCTAGTATGGATCTGCTGGACAAACGTCAAGTTGCATGCGGAAAGGACGCCCCCAAACCAGTCCCGGTAAGGACCTGCTGGACTGGGGAAGCGGCCATACCCGGAGACGGAGCGGAAGAACCTGTCCCAGTAAGGGTCTGCTGGACATGTGGATTATATACATAACACAGAGCCCTGTCCCAGTAAGGACCTGCTGGACAGGTCAGAATTGCGCCTGAAACACGGCGTAGAAGACCCGCCTCGTCGGCAGCGCGACGAAGTAATTAATGAGCAATGACAACAAGCGACGGAAGAAAGCTAAGTAAAATACGTGCAACACGGGCTCTTTCCAAAGTATGTCGGTTTTATGCATTTTGGCTAAGACGAAAGCGGGCGTTATCTCGGGGCAACGCCTTCGCGATAATACTGCCAGTTTCCCTCTGGTAACAATGTCGTGGGTTGAGGTCCGTGCGGTAAAAAACGATGGGTCCCCAGGGGATGCGCCCTGTGTCAACATCTCAGATCCGTCTGGTTGCTCACGGTCGGAGAGCATGTGCCCCCAGGGATCCTACCCGAGAGCGTTAAGCCCCCACGAGTGCAATAAAACTTATGTATTTTTGGAAAGCGTTTTTTTACATTCACAAGCATAGTCCATTAGCCTTTTTGGCATCCTGGTTACAAGGTACGGTTCACAACCCCCGGTACTGTTGTGTCCATTTCAGGAGTTTGACGGGTTTATGGGATCCAGGATTTCGCTCACGTTGGGGTGACTTCTTGAAGGGACGACGTCCCGGGCTTCAATTTGTCCAGCTCGGACGATAAGGACAGCTGCGGATGCTGCTGGTGGAGAGCGGCGACGATTTGGGTGATTTCCTGCTTGACCGCCTGCTACCTCGCCAGGCGTGTAGCTTTGCTCGCGCTCTCCTTGACGTTTCCAAGAAGGGAAGCCACGCGCTCAAGGAATGGCGCGTAATGCCAGAAGGTAATCGTGTGGTCAGGCTAGAGGACTGGCAGGGGCGACAGCCCCAGGCTATGAATCTCCGCCACGATCTTCAAGGCTGGCAGGTACAACTGGATCAGAATGGTGTCCTCCAGCCGGTGGCCCCTATATTGCTTCTCCACTGCGTCCCGCTCGGCCTTGACTTTTACCAGCTCCGCTTGCACGGCTTTCAGCTGGTTGGACACATCCTCGTGCTGATCACAGGCATTCTGGGCTTGCAACCTGGATTCTTCTCTGGCCGAGCGGCCCTCGGCTAGCTCCTGCGCCTCTTTGCTCCTGAGGATTTTCACGCGTTCGCGACCTCGTCTCGGGACCTCACGGCGGCATTCAGCTTTTCAATCTGCTTCTCCAGCTCGGCTCGGTCTCTGGCCACACTCTTCTTGAATTCTTCAGCACTAGCAAGGGCTACGTTCTGAGCGGCAATAACATTGATGTAGGAAGCTACCTGCTGGCTCAACGCCTCCTTCTCATTCCTGGCTTTCCAGAAGTCCTTTCGCGCTTGCTCTTGGCGCGCCCGCTCGAAGTCCAGATCTCGCTTCACTTGAGCAATCTGCCTGTCCCTTGTCGCGATGATCTCATCTTTCGCTCGCATGGCTTCCCGGTTCTCCAGCTCAACTTCCCGTCGAGTCCATTCAACCGCATTGTCCATACCCTGTTCCAAGCGGTCCTCATCCTGTATCACTTTCATCTGGAGCTGCTCCACTACCTCGAGGTGACAGCGCTCTCGATCTTCCAGCTCGTGGAGACGTCGTTGCATCTCCTTTTCCTGTCGGGACACTCTAAGCTCGCGGGCATCAAGCAACTCCTCATCCGCTGCCAGTCTCTGCTCCCGGGTCTGCAAGTCTTCCCCGTAACCAGAGTAAGGCTGCCCCCGCTTCTCGATATCGGTGCGAGCAAACATGAGAAATTCTCCGATGCTGGAGAACGCTCTGGTAAACCCGGTGCCTCGCTCCTCTCCCCCGGGAATAAAAGCGGGCTCCGCGGTCTTCGGAGCAAGAATGTCGCATGAGGGCTGACCGGTTTCAACCCTGCGCTCTAACGGGACTGCTGGGGGCTCTTCGTCAAGCTTTCACCCAGAACTCGTTGTAGGATCAAGATCTGCATCGACGGTAAAACGTAAGCACTCAGCATCAGGATAGCTCCCGCTACGGAGTGAACCTACGACGACGAAAGAAAAGGTTACCTTCAGCGGGCAGGGTGCCCTCCGGGACCCCACTGGAGACAACATGCTCCAGAACCCGGGAGCACGGCGTCCACACCACCATCACCTTTTCAAGATCACGCGAACTGGTGTTGGCCTCAAAAGGAGTACAACCTAGAATGGGAGGTTTTTCCGCGGGACCTACTTCATCATCACCGGCTCGAGAACGTTTGTTGGGGCCTCCGGGATCTGAGTCCCTGCAAGAAACAACGAACATTCCTTATCAAGGTTTCAAGAAAAGACATTGAAAATGTTGGAGTTGGGTTCAAGCTTACCGCCGGTCCCTTTTGGCGCCAGAGAAGGACCACTTGTTCTCCAAAAGCGTCTCAAAGAAGTCTGGCACCGAGATGCTCTCTTCGCCGGCTTCGTCATCTAGAAGCGGGAGCGGAAGAGCACCGGATTCCTGGTCCGACTCTTGCTCTCCCTACAAGCCTGAGTGTACCGGCTGCTCTTGAGGTGACTCAGTCGCGGCCTCTTCATCGTCATCGTCATCAAGCGGAATGACTTCCGCCCCCGGGGGAGGCACGGATTTTCTGTGCCCGCAGGTGCTGCCGGGAGTGCATCTCCTCTTCATCGTCAGAAGGATCTGGTTCTTCCAGGGAAATGTCCCCGAGATCCTGGTCAGATTTCGACCCAGATGCTTCGCGCCGTGGTTTGGGCTGTCTGGGCACTGGCAGTGATTCTATCCTTTCAGTTCCAAGAATCCCATATGCATTGCACCCTCGCATTGATGTTCGGATCCTCTCGAGAGCTGTGTTGTTAAACAGTGGGTGAAATATGATCTGGAAGCTGAAAGTGTTCCCCAGGAATCAAGAAGTCCATACATTTGGCCCAGTCAGCTTCGCTCAAGAGGAACCCCATCACCCGGGTTCTGTCGCCACTCTGGCGAAGTTCCCACACTGGATGGGATGGATACTGCAGAGCGGCAATCCCCCGTCGGATAAAATCAGCCATGATCATGGCGCAAGTCAATTCCCTACTTCAGAGGTCGGCCAGCCGGTCAATGGCATGGAACAAGGCATGATTCTGGGAGCTGCCAGATGCTCAGCAGGATACGTAGGCACCAGAAGATGGGGGCTCACATCGCCCACTCTGACGAAGTACCAGTTGGCTACGTAGCACCGATACGGCGAGACGGATACGGCGACACGGGTACGGCGATACGGGATACGGCAATTTCAAAAAACAGCAATACGGCGATACGGCGAGTACATATGTAAAAATAATAATATGCCATGTAATAAAGACAGAAAAATTCAAATGCTGTGGGATACTGAGATGGTGAGATGAGATGAAAATACTGCCCCATTTATTGCCTTTTCATGTCCTCAATGACTGAATAGTTATCATTCATCAATTCCACAATGCACTAGCCCCAGCCCCAGCTTCTTTACCATCAGTAGCTAACTGGCACTAACTATTTTTGCTTGAACTACCACCAAAATAAGACTGGCTGCTTGCCATGCCGATGCCTGCAGACGACATGTCGTCGGTATCTCACTCCAGATATTGGTAGCACCAAAAGAAGTCTGGCTGCCTGCCATGCTTCTTCACCATCAGTAGCACTTAGATTTCAGGTATCGGTATCTCGCTTCGTAGACTCCAGGTATCGCCGAAGTATCGTCGAAGTATCCTCGGAGTATCGGCATTCTTTTCTTTCTTTTTTAATTCAGGAAGATAGGATACGCCAGGGATACGTGTATCGGAGTATCGGCGGAGTATTGGAGTATCGGCAAAGTACGGTACGCGGATACGCCAGGTTTTGAAGTATCGGTGCTACGTAGCCAGTTGGACCTCCACTCTGCCCATTCAAGCTTGATTCGCACGATTGGATATTGA
This sequence comes from Poa pratensis, assembly GCA_947311845.1. NCBI lineage: Eukaryota > Viridiplantae > Streptophyta > Magnoliopsida > Poales > Poaceae > Poa > Poa pratensis. The sequence goes on from CAMZMU010000034.1 coordinate 39,956,135, forward strand.
TGCGCTGCGGATCTTCTAAGACGGAATGAGACTCCCCCGGCGATCCACTTCGATCTGCCAATACGGGGAACGAAAAAGTGGCGGAACAGAGCCACCAACGGCATTACTCCCACGAATGCCTCACAACCATAGGCGAAGGTGGCCAAGATCAATACGGCATTGGGATGCAGATGAAGCATGTGCAGCCCATACGCCTCACAGATAGCCATAATGCCGAGAACGGCGGGAGCAGTCCCATTACCGAGAATTCGTGGAAGGTCACCACTTCATCTTCCCGCCGTGGACCGCTCCCAAGACAGGCCACCGTGGCCCCGGCTTCATGAAAATGTGAAGCAAGGGCAGGCCGTACGCGATCCATTGAGTCTTCAGTCGCATACGAGCTCGGAGAGAACAAGGCTTGCGTCAATCTCCTCGCGGAAGAGGCGACGGCGCTGGAGGATTCCGCCGCTGGTCTCTTCGCCGCCGACTTCTTCACCTTCCTCACGGCCCCCCTCTCTCGCCTGGGCGCCATGGTGCGGGGAGTAGGACTGGCGGATTCAAGAACTACCCGCGGCAGCTACCAGCGGAGCGAAGAAGACGAAGCAAGGGTGCGCGGCGATTTGGGGATTTCGACGATTTGAGGGGAGTATCGGCTACAGTAACCCAAAGTTGTGGCTTATAAGGAAGACCACACGTCACACGCGGCCCCATTACTCCGACTGATGCGGGGATCGAGGGGACGTTCCGCTTCGAGCGCTCCCGCCCATTGGATTCAAGATAGCGCTGCAGTCCGCACGGATCGCAACGTTCACTACGACCAAGGCAAGATGACCCGGGGGCTCATGTTGACTTTTCTTAGTCACGACCCCGGCAACCAAGAAGACAAGACACCGGGGACCCACTTTGACCCATTTTTGGTCATAGCCCCGGCAGCTGAAGGAAGTGCCCGCCGGGACCATGCCCGAGGGCTACTGTCGCAACAGTGGAACATGGGGTTCCCCTTGTGCTGCCAAAGTGGGTCCACCAACTATGGGCCCACCAAGATGGACAAGGCCAGGAGTCAAGACTGGTAGGTGGGCCAGCCCACCTATCCTGCGGGAACCCAACAAGCTCGACATCGACACCTGCGGCTAAGGACTCAGGACCTGGAGACCTCCCGGGGTCGCCTACAACTCGGAGACCCAGGTCAGGGCCCGAGAGCCCGAGTAACCGGCAGGAGGCCAGGCTCCCTCTCGGGTGCATCTCCGTACGGCGTAAATGATGAGCACGCCAGCACGTGCTAGAACCTCTGAGAAGCCTTGGGCGCCAAGACGAAGGAGGCGCGCCAATGACGTCGCCATGGAGCGTGGTTGGTGGGGCTGTCAGGCCTTGTCTGCCCTGCTTTCCCCAAAGGTGGACGTCCTCACCTAATCGGAGAAGAATGCTTGGAGGAGAGAAGGCCACGTCGCCTCCAAAGGCCACCGGGGTTTTCCCGCCTAACCCCCTCCCCACCCCACCCCCATGCTCCTCGTGTGACCCTTGTGGCATCCCCTTAGGCTATAAAAGGAAGACCAAGGCCACCGAGGAGGGGATCCCAAGTTCGGAGCAAGGCAGGACTAGACTAGGGCTTAGAGGGTAGAGAGAGGGGTAATCTCCTCTGGGTAGGATCTGCTCGTCGTCTACCTCTCGCCGCCACCCTACTGGGTAACTCACCCTAGAGCATCCTTGTAAGCTACACGATGATGAAACCATCAATCCATACATGTTAGCCTCCGAGCGGCCTGAACCTGGGTAACTCCTTGTGTCTCTGTAATGATCGCCTTGATCGTCGGGGAGGACAGCTCCATCGACCTCACCCGGAGAAGACGTTTCTCAGCCTCCTTCGCGCCCCGTGCCAAACCTAAAAAGGGGGTATCCTTTACTCCCGGTGTCCGTCATCCGAGACACGACAGTCTCCGAGCGGCCTGAACCTGGGTAACTCCTTGTGTCTCCGTAATGCTCGCCTTGATCGTCGGGAAGGACAGCTCCATCGACCTCACCCGGAGAAGACGTTTCTCAGCCTCCTTCGCGCCCCGTGCCAAACCTAAAAAAGGGTATCCTTTACTCCCGGTGTCCGTCCGTCGAGACACGACTGTCGTGTCTCGGGTGACGGACACCGGGAGTAGATGGTACCCCTTTTTAGTTTCGGCACGGGGCGTGAAGGAGGCTGGAAGACGCCTTACCCGGGAGCAAGGTCGCCAATTCGTCGTCGGAAAGAGAGAGCAAACAACACAGAAGGACACACGGAGTTACCCAGGTTCAGGCCGCCCGGAGGCTAAAAGCCCTACTCCTGCATGTCTGGATTGAGAGGTTCATCATGCTGTGGTGTACAAGGGTGTCCTGGGGTGAACCCGGCAGAGTTTCGGCCGAAGGTAGACGAAGGGCAGATCCTGCCCTGGGGAGATCACCTCTCTCTCTACCTTCCGAACCCTAGTCTAGTCTTGCCTGAGCTCTAGCTTGCTTCTGTTTCTTCCTTTTCCCTCGGTGCCATGGTCCTCCTTTTATAGGCTAAGGGGATCCGACATGGGCACGCGAGAGGCATGAGGGGTCTTGGCGGGAAAACCCCTCGGCGGTCCTTGGAGGAGACGTGGCACCCTCTCCTCCAAGTATTCTCTGGAGGGCGACGTGGTCGTCCGCCCCACCAACTACGCTCGTGGCAACGTCACCAGGGCGCGGCCTTCATCTTGGCGCCCAAGTCTTCCACCAGCTTCCGGCGAGCTGGCGATCTTATCCTCTCGGTGGTACGGACGGAGGACCCGGGGGCGCGCCTGGCCTCCTGCCGGGCGCACGGACCCGCGGGTATCTCGCCTGGTCTCCGGGCGAGGGGGTGACCCGGAAGGTCACCTGGTCCTTAGCCGCAGAGACTTGCTGTCGAACGTGTCGGGTATCCTTGAGGCAGACGGGCTAACCCATCTGCTGTACTTGACTCCTTGCCTTGTCCATCTTCTTGGTGGGCCCCAGTGGAGGACCCACTTTGGTAGCATCAGGGGAACCCCATGTTCCACTGCTGCGACAGTAGCCCCCGGGCATGGTCCCGGCGGCTCTTGCTTCAGTTGTTGTCGGGGCTATGGCCAAAGAGTTGGCCAAAGTGAGTACCTGGCGCCTCGCTTTCCTTGCTTCGGTCCATCAGCCGTCGTGATGGTCTTGGAGTTATTCCGCTTGGGGGAATAACTTTGTTTGCCTCCTCGATTCCCGCTGCGTGGAAGCTGTGAAGACGGCTTGAGAGAGAAACGCTCCGCGCGCTATAAAAGCGAACGAACGCCTCGCAAGTCCCCATCTTCTTCTTCCTTGATCCACCTCTCCCTTCCCAGGCCAACAGCTCCAATGGCGAGAGGGAAGAGAGGAGTGGGACGTCCTCGTGCTTCGGCCCGACGGAGAGAAGCTCTGGTGGCCACGGAAGCGCCGCCTCAAGAGGGCGAGCGAAGCGAGGCGGTGGAGGTAGGAGGACCGTGAGACGCGGAAGAACTCCTTCTCCGCCCCCACGGGCTGCACTCCACACGAGCTTCGCGCCCTTCGAGTTCATCCTGGATCTGCGCCGCAAGATCCGCAGCCGGATTGTCCTTCCGGACTCCTTTGCGATGGCGATGGAGAGCAACAGACCTCCGGGCTTGTGGCTGCAGGTGGAAGGTTGTCCCAATGGCCCCTCCTGGATCTCGGTGGAGTACACCGTCGACGTCTCCATGCTCCTTGGTCAGGGGTGGAAGTCATTCGCCCGCTCCCGCCGCCTGACCCAGGGGCAATATCTTGCCTGCAAGTATGACGGAAACGCCACACTCGCCGTGAAGATCTTCCGCGCTGCAGGAGGGCGCGTGGAATGTTGCGCCGAAAGTGAGAGCAGCAGCAGCTCCGGCTCCTTCGACGAGGGTGAAGATGAGGAAAACTCATCTAGCGTCAAGGCCGAGGAGAGCTCGCTTTCCTGAGGGCGAGGAGCTTCAAGACGGCGGTCCTGAAGATGTCCTTGACCTCCTTCTTGGCCGCCTCGTCAACGTACTTCTGGAAGTAGCGTCTTCCATTGTACGGTGGTGCTCCTCGCTTGCCGGGAGCCAATCTTTTTGTTTGTAAAAATTATCCCCTGCTGTAGATCTTGAAATGAAGAACTTGTTCTCCTTTTTGTCTCTTGGCCTTCGTGGCGTACTTGATGTGAATGGGAGCATTTTTCGCCAAACGCGCCCCATTAACGCGGCAGCCGTAGCGCCAAGGGGTAAGTGGAGCGTGGGAGGCCTATAAAAGGCCCTCCAGACTCCAACTCCCTTGACACATCTTCTCGCCTTGCTCCTTTCTCATCCCCCCCATAGATCGCAAAGCAATGTCTGGAGAGGAGAAGATGTCCCTGTCCAACGTGTCGACGGCGGAAACCACCTTCCGAGGCGTAGTGGAGACGCCCACGGGAGCGGAAGCCCGAACCACCGGAAAGGACGAGGTCGCTCCCCGACCTCGGGTCTCCTTGGTTTTCCCAGCGGTGGGGAACATCGCCGGTTCCGCCGCCATGGAAGCGTCGGTGGCGCTGGCGACCCAGAAGGACACCATCAAGATGAAACTGTGGAAGGAGGCCGCAGGCAATCCGAGATTGATTCGCCTCCTCTGCGACCTTGACGATGTCTTCAAGGTAAAGTTGCCTTGGTTTTGGCAATACGATCCTTGGGAAGAGACTGCGCCTTGACTCGATTTCTTTCTTTCGTACAAGATGAGGAGGACATCATGGATAAGTTCGTGGACCACGTGCACCTCCTCTGCAGCCAGCATGTGCCGGGGTTCGCCCGGAAGTTCCCCGGCCCCTGGGATCCCTGAAGATCCTGCGTGAATGCCCTCCTTCATCCCAGGCGTCCCCGGGAGTCCGGAGTTCACCCGGCAGGCGAAAACAGAACAGAAGACAAGTCTGCACAGCCAGTGACCCTGGACTGGCCTTAGTAGCATAGGCATCGGCGGACCCAGCGCCCCTACTCCCCGGCGCTCGCCCGGGCTTCCGGCCGGAATGCGTAGAGTAATTGTATGGTATTTGTACAGTATATTGTCTAAAAAAATCATTTTATACCTTCAAATGCACTGTTTGCCCGGGCTTTGAGTTTGCCCTGGGTCCGCCACTGAGCATAGGCTTATTATGTAATCAAGAAGTTGCACAACTGAATGTAATTCAGAATTGTAATTCAGAATTTATATTCAGATGAATGCAACCTAGCCTCAACTCCCGGGGTCATGTCCCAAATCTTCCTTTGCACTAACGCGCTGTCAAGTTTCAGAGGAGGTCCCTTAGGTGCCAGATACCCTGACTGTCTGCACACAGTAGTAGTACCCCTAAGAGCGCTATACCTTCCGGGTGCCTGACTCCACTGTCCACAGGTACTTGGCCAGAGGGAAACGGACCGTTCGCTGGGGTGGTAGCATTACCCCCGCAAAGGCTCTCATCAACTATCAAGCATGCGCAGGTCGATGGTATATTGACTCCGAGCGAGATGTTATGCCTAAGTGCAGGATGCTGATGCAAGGACTTAGCTGTTTTTCTGCCGTGTCCTCGATCCATCCTGTCCCTCCCGGGTATCCAACTCCTTAGCCGCTTTCCACCGTCAGTTCCTGTCCCGGGAAGGCGCTGCACACAACAAACTTTCAGTAGGAAAGAATGGACCCTCTTTTCATGTCGAGATAGTGTTTCATCCGGAGCAACCCGCAAGCAAAGTTGAATGTGCATTTCTGTGCTTAGGTTCGTTAAAACACAGCACTGCCCGTTCACTCCTTTCCGCGGCAGTACGGCACGATCGGGTGGCAGTGCCTACTGATAGGCCACTCGCGCTCGACCCGTCAGCCACCGGCACCATGTCAGCCCCCTGCTTGGGGGTTGTTACGGATAACACACATCTCGACATAAATTGAGGCTCACGGAATTGAAACACTTATCTTTTATTTCTTGGCGATGACTTCTTACACCCTATTACAGAACACTAGCCCCTTGGGCGTGCTTAGCGGATTCGACGTTTGGCGATTCATGTTCGTAATTAGGGGTAGAACTTGCGGAGATTCTCGATGTTCCAGGCGTTGCCTTCCGGCCTGCCTTTCTCGTCTTCCAGATAGACTGCTCCGGGTCTCAGTGTATGAGTAACCCGGTAGGGTCCTTCCCACTTGCTTGACATCTTGTTCAAGCCCTCGAGATTTTGCATCTTGCGGAGAACCAGGTCTCCCTGCTGTAATTCCCGGGATCGAACATGACGGCTGTGATACCGGCGCAGCCCTTGCTGGTATCGAGCAGACCGCAATGACGCCCGACAGCGCATTTCCTCCAGGATGTTTATGTCATCAATCCTTTGCTCAGCTTGGGCATCTTCATCATATGCGAGTACCCGGGGATCCGTGCCTTAGCTCTGTTGGCAGGACAGCTTCAGCTCCATAGACAAGGAAGAAAGGTGTTTCTTTGGTGGCTCGGCTTGGAGTTGTTCTGATGGACCACAGTACACTGGGTAGGTGATCAATCCAATTCTCCCCTTGTTCTCCAGCTTGTCAAATGCTTTGGTTTTCAGACCTCTTAGGACCTCCGCATTGGCTCGCTCCACTTGACCGTTGCATCTTGGATAGGACACTGATGCAAAGCACACCTTGATGCCCAATTCTTCACAGAAGTTGAGGAAGGCTCGACTTGTGAACTGAGTGCCATTATCCGTGATGATTCTGTTGGGTACTCCGAAGCGGTAGACAATCCCCTCGATGAACTTGATGGCGGCCTGGGCCGTCTGGCGTGGTACTGGCATTACTTCAACCCACTTCGTGAACTTGTCGATAGCCACAAAGAGGTATTCATGTCCGCCAACTGACTTTGGCAACTTGCCGACGATGTCTAGCCCCCAGACTGCAAACGGCCAGGATATTGGGATTGGTTGCAGTGCTTGAGCTGGCTGATTGATGTTCTTCGCGTAGTATTGGCAAGCTTCGCAGGTCTTGACCATTTGCTCGGCGTCGTGCAGGACTGTTGGCCAGTAGAAACCCTGGCGGAAAACCTTCCCCGCCAATGATCTTGATGCAACATGACTTGAACATGTGCCCTCGTGGATGTCTCGTAGAAGTACTTGGCCTTGTTCTTGTGGTATGCAGCGGAGCCTGACTCCGTTGTCGCGTCGCCGGTAGAGCTCGCCGTCGATCAGGACGTAGAGCTTGGCTTGACGAGCCACCCGCTCGGCCTCGTGATCATCCTCCGGTAGAGCATGCTCCGTCATGTACTTGACGATGTCCAGGGCCCAGGGTGGGTGGGTTCTCTCCACCGGCAACACCATTTGACCAAGGAGAAGCATGGCTTCCCTTGGTCTAGGTCCTGCCGGGTCTTGCGCGCCTTCTGGGCTGGTTTCCCGGGTTGTCGAAGTAGACGGGTCACCAGCCCCCAGTGTCGATGTAGACCTTGTCTTGAGCCTCTCGGGAGACACAGAGGGTTGCCGGAGCACCTCAATGTATATCCCGGGAGGTACTGGTTCTCGCTTGGAAGCCATCTGTGACAGCTCGTCCGCGGACGTGTTGTCATCCCTAGGGACGTACACGGCCCGGAAGCTGTCGAAGCGTCGCTGAAGCTTCCACACCTCCTCGACGTACGGTGCCATCTGCGGGCAAGCGTACTCCTTGTTCACTTGTTTGATGACTAGCTGAGAGTCACCCTTGACGATGAGCTTGGTGATACCGAGGCCAACGGCAGCACGAAGTCCCGCAAGCAGGCCCTCGTACTCCGTCGTGTTGTTCGAGATATTCTCCTTGTACTGCATCTGGACGACGTACTTCAGACGATCTCCTGTGGGGGAGATCAAAACGACTCCGGCGCCTCCTGGCCCTTGGTGTAGGAGCCGTCGAAGTTCATGGTCCAGCGTCGGGATCTTCTTTCCCGGGAAGGCTGGATTCCTCCACCGGGTCGTCGAACGCTGTCTCAGTCCACTCCGCCGTGAAATCAGCCAGCGCTTGACTCTTGATGTTGTTCGTGTGCTCGAACTTGAGGCCGAAACCTTGAAGCTCCATGGCCCACCAAGAGACTCGTCCGGTGGCGAGGGATTCTCCAGCGGACTCCTCAAGGGGTACTTGGAAACCACGGTGATAGGGTGGCTTTCGAAGTAGGGCCTCATCTTGCGAGAGGCGATGAGGATCGCCAGCAACAGCTTCTGCATCATGGGGTACCGCTCCCGGGCGTCGCGCAGCACCGAACTGATGAAGTAGACCGGGTGCTGTATCTTGCGGGTCACCGAGTCCTTGGCGGGCTCGGCTGCTTCGAGAGGGAGCGCGTCAGCCCCCAGTGATGCTTCTTCTGCGACGTCGATGGCGGCGTCGGTGGGCATGCCAGGCTCAGGGCCTTCCGGCCCTTTGCCACCTGGCTGCTCTTCTTGCTTGGTTGCCCCGGGAGGATGTTTCCGGGACGCTTGCCGCCGACCTTGTCCGGAGGAGCGTCACGCTCTACCACAAGAACTGCGCTGATCACCTGATTGGTGGCAGCGATGTACAGTAGTAGGGGCTCCTTTTCTGTTGGTGCCACAAGGAGGGAGGCGAGGCGAGGTAGCACTTGAGGGACTGAAGAGCTTCTTCAGCCTCCGGGGTCCATTTCACGGGACCCGTCTTCTTGAGTAACTTGAAGAAGGGCAGGGCTCGTTCTCCAAGTCTTGAGATGAAGCGCCCGAGTGCGGTGATGCACCCGTTGAGGCGTTGTACGTCCTTGACTCGCCGTGGCGCCTCCATGCGCTCGATGGCCTTGATCTTGTCGGGATTGGCCTCAATCCCCCGGTGGGAGATTAAGAACCCCAGTAGCTTGCCGGACGGGACCCCAAACACGCACTTGTCGGGGTTAAGCTTGAAGTTGACCCGACGAAGGTTGTTGAAGGTCTCGTGCAGATCTTGAATGAGGGAGTCCTTGTACCGAGTCTTGACCACGATGTCGTCGATGTATGCCTCCACGTTGCGGCCCAGCTGGGACCCAAGACATGCTTGCATGGCGCGCTGAAAGGTTGCGCCGGCGTTCCGGAGACCAAAAGGCATCCGGGTGTAGCAGTAGCAGCCCTTGGGTGTGATGAAGGCCGTCTTCTCCTGATCCTCCACTGCCATCATGATCTGGTGGTACCCGGAGAAAGCATCCAGGAAGCACAGGAGCTCGCACCCGGCGGTTGAATCCACGATGAGATCAATCCGGGGTAGTGGGAAAGGATCCTTGGGGCAGGCCTTGTTCAAGTCGGTGAAGTCGATGCAGAGCCGCCACTTGAAGGTCATGGGCTTTGGCACCACCACAGGGTTGGCCACCCAGGTTGGGTGGGCACCATCCTGATGACGCCAGCTTCTTCCAGTTTGTCAACCTCGGACACGATGAACTCCAGTTTTTCCTTGCTTTGCTTGCGTAGAACTTGTTTTATCGGGCGAGCGTCTCTGACCGCCAGTTTGTGCTCGATCACCTCCCTTGGTACGCCGGGTAGCCCTGACGCTTCCCATGCGAAGACGTCAGAGTTTTCCCGAAGGAAGGCGACGAGCGCGCTTTCCTATTTGTCGGTGAGGCGGGCGCCGATGGTGATGGATCGACTCCCGTCACTGGTCAACGCCACTTTTTGGTCATTTGCGGATCTTCATGAAATGACGCCTTCTTGAGGAAGTTGATGTCGAGCCTCCGGGTACCCTCCGTCCCCGGAGAATGCACCGACATCGCTTCCTGTACATCTTGCGGAACGTCCGAGGTCGCCGCCACCGTCTGGTTCAACTTCTGAACGCAAAAGATGGCGTCGTCGACGTCGGCCTTGATCGTGATCACTCCCCAGGCCGCGGGGATCTTCATCATGTTGTAGGCGAAGTGCGAGACGGCCATGAACTTGGCTAGAGCCGGCCGGCCAAGTATGCCGTTGTACGGAAGTGGCGTGTCTGCAATGTCGAAGACGATGTCCTCGGTGCGGAAGTTCTCCTGGTCACCGAAGGTGACAGGGAGCGTGATCTTCCCCAGCGGCCGAGTGACGCTTCCATTCACGCCTTGGAACACGCCGGTGTCTTGCAGGCGAGAAAAAGGATTTGCAGAATGGCCAGCACCTTCGCCGTCAGAAGGTTGAGGCTGGAGCCTCCGTCGACCAGCATCTTGGTGACCTTGTAGTTATGGATGATGGGCGACACGATCAGAGGAAGCGTTCCCACCCCGGCCACACTGGCAGGATGGTTCCGGGTCGAAGGAGATGACCTGCCCAGACCATTCCAGGGGCTTGGGCGGAGCAGAAGCAACCGCGTTAAGCTCCCGGACCAGCCTCTTACACGCGCCGTTGGATGGAGGCAGAGAGGCTCCCCCGTGAATGCACCCGACAACTCCGGTGACTTCCTGGAACCTTCCGCCACCGCCTCCCTGAGGAGCCGGAGCTTCCTTGTTGGAGGCGCCTTCTGATTGTTCTGTTCACGACCGCCTTGGCCGCCGCGTCCTCCTCGTCCCCCGCGGCCACCGCCGCGGCCGCCTCCGCCTTGGCGACCGTGGGACAGTCACGAGCGACGTGCCCAATGACGCCACAGTTGTAGCAGCCGTCCAGGCTTACCCCGTCGGCCCGACGCTGCTCTCGTATGGCGAGGTTCTTGAGTTGGCGGCAGTCCTTGAGAGGGTGGTTGCCGTCAGGATGAATGTGGCACCATGGGTCGTCTTCTCCCTCAGAGGCCGCCGCAGGCTTGGCCTTCTTAGGAAGGGGTTCGGTGACGAAGATGCGCTTGTCGGGTCCAGAGTCCCGCTTCTTGTTCTTGGCGGGGGCGGTTTTGTCCTCGGGTTCATCCTCCCCGGGGAACTTAGCCCCCTCCTCAGCTCGGGCGCATCGATCCGCCAGCTCCCAGAGCTCGCAGGTGGATTCGACGCGGCGATTGCTCAACTTCTCGCGCATCCGGGTATTGCGGACGTTGGCGTGAAAAGAAGCGATCACCAGCTCTTGCTTGATGCAGGGGATTGTGTTCATCTTCTGGGTGAAGCGTGGATGAACTTGCGAAGAGTTTCACCCGGAAGTTGCTTGAAGTCGTGGAGGTCGCTGGGAGCCCCCGGGCGCTCGTGTTGTTGCCACTAGGGCCTAGCTACCTCTCCTCTCACTCACGACGGAGGTGGAAGAAAGGAGACACACTGGACAGGAGATTTTCCGGCCGGCGACGAGCGCCGCCGCGGTCGCACTGACGCCCTAATCACTTGTGTATTCACTTGGCTACATGGCTCGGCTATTCTCTGTGTTTACAACGAGCAGTACATGGTGGCTTTATAGCCAGGGCGATCGCAGCACCCACGCACCCACGCACTCCATGCACTCACACCACTAACACACGCACGCACGCACACCGGCCACTACCGCATGACCCGGCTAACTAACCACTGCATGCGGCTAACCACTAGTCTAACAAGATTACTGCTAACATTCTCCCTCCTAATCTTGAACTCGTGATCATGGGACAGCGCCACAGCCGTCGCAGCCACCATCTTCTTCCCGGCGCACTGACGCCTGCCGCACTGACGGCTTTCTTGACTCACTCGAGCTCCAACTCGATGTCACAATGGAGTACACAGGGAGGGGTTTTTATAGCCGCTCTAGCTCACACTCACGATGCCACGGCCGCGCCCACGATGCGCACTAACGCAATCAACGCACCCACTCCGCCATGATCCGCATGCCCCAGCTCGCGCACCTGACGCGCTCCAACGGTATCAACGCGGCCGGCCTGCTGACGGACCAAGTCTTCTCCTTCCTCGGCGACACACGCCGCGCTCCACACGCCTCCAGCTCACGCCCATGCCGCGCACTGACGCAGGCAACGCGGCCAGCCTGGCGCGCCCAGGACGCGGTCCTCTTCCTCGGCGACACGCCGAGTTTCCTCTCCGACGGTGACACACGGAACAACCGGAGCGCACACACACGCCGGTCGCCACCGTGCTCACGCCGGTCGCAGCTTCCACGGCCGTCGCATGGAGCCGCTACGGCCTCCGTGGCCGCGCAGCTCCTCCACGCCGCCGCCATGCCGCGCCACCGCGGCTTCTGCGCCACCACGCAGGTCCGCCGCGGTCGCCGCGCTTGCCGCACATATGGCGTCCCCTCGCCGCCTCCGCGTCCGCCGTGCTCGCCGCGGACTGACCGCGCGCCACGGCCGCGCCTCGGATCGACAAGGCTCTGATACCACTTGTTGTTGCCACTAGGGCCTAGCTACCTCTCCTCTCACTCACGAACGGAGGTGGAAGAAAGGAGACACACTGGACAGGAGATTTTCCGGCCGGCGACGAGCGCCGCCGCGGTCGCACTGACGCCCTAATCACTTGTGTATTCACTTGGCTACATGGCTCGGCTATTCTCTGTGTTTACAACGAGCAGTACATGGTGGCTTTATAGCCAGGGCGATCGCAGCACCCACGCACCCATGCACTCCATGCACTCACACCACTAACACACGCACGCACGCACACCGGCCACTACCGCATGACCCGGCTAACTAACCACTGCATGCGGCTAACCACTAGTCTAACAAGATTACTGCTAACAGCTCGTACCCGCCTTGGAAAGCCCCCAGGAACTGTTCCTTCAGGGTCCTCCAGGAACAGATGGAGCACTTGGGAAGGTTGAGAAGCCATGTCTGGGCATCTCCCTTCAGGGCCAGCGGGAACCAGCTGGTCATCATCATTTCGTCGGCCCCGGCGACTGCCGCAGCTAAGGAGTAGAGCTGCAGGAAGTCCCGGGGATTCGTGGTGCCGTCGTAGCGGAGGACGTCGATCTTGAATTTCTTGGGCCAGGTGACCCAGCGGAACTCAGGGGCAAGGGCGAGGCACCCTTCAGCGATGTCGTCGTCCCGATCCTCCCGGCGATGGCGCTCGCGACGCCGTTCGATGCGGGTGCGCATATCCTCGGTTAGACGGTTGTTGAGGTCGTGGCGAAGATCTTGGTTGCGCGTGGTAGATGACCCGACGGAGATGGCCTTGCCGCGGTCGCGGTTTAGCCGGTTCGCCATCGGTGGAGCGGTACGAGGAGGCTCCGTCTCGCCTCAACGCTCGCCATGGGGCTGACCCCGCGGTTCGCGCGCCTTGTGCCCTCCAGCCTCGGGGCCGTTGACGGTGGGAGCTCGAGTAATGTCTGGCTCAGGGCCGCCGTCGGCGAAGTCGAGGAGTGCCTCCACACGGGCTCTCCATTCTTGGTAGACCTTGGGATCGCCGGAGCTCGGAGGGAACTGCATGAGAGCCTTGGCAGCGACAAGAGCGTCGTGGCGAGCTTGCGCGTCCGAGGGCAAGTGCGTAGAGGACTTGCTTTTGGAGCTTCAGGGACCTCCGCTGGTGCGAACGTGACCTCGCCCCTCCCTGGCGTCGTGACCCCTGCCCGCGCCGTTCCCGACGCTTTTCTCTCCAGAGCGTGGGGGTAGCTCGGTGGACAGTCCGGGAGACGTCGGATCGTCGGGGTCGACGTTCTTGTGGGCCTTCTCCGACGCCACCTTCTCCGTAGGTGGCGCCGTAGAGGAGCAGGCTGACGCGCATCCACAGCGCGACGCTCGGCGGAAGCCTGAGAGCGCGATGGAGACGCGGCCTTGGAGGTAGCGGTGTCGATCTTCCTCTTCGGCGGCATGCTTGACGAAGAACTTGAGGTCGATGAAGAAGAAGACGAATCCAGCGCTTGCACCCCCTACCTGGCGCGCCAGATGTCGTGTCTCGGGTGACGGACACCGGGAGTAGATGGTACCCCCTTTTTAGGTTCGGCACAGGGCGTGAAGGAGGCTAGAAGACGCCTTACCCGGGAGCAAGGTCGCCAAGTTCTTCGTCGGAGGGAGAGAGCAAACAACACAGAAGGAAACACGGAGTTACCTAGGTTCAGGCCGCCCGGAGGCTAAAAGCCCTACCCCTGCATGTCTGGATTGACAGGTTCATCATGGTGTGGTGTACAAGGGTGTTCTGGGGTGAACCCGGCAGAGTTTCGGCCGGAGGTAGACGAAGAGCAGATCCTGCCCTGGGGAGATCACCTCTCTCTCTACCTTCCGAACCCTAGTCTAGTCTTGCCTGAGCTCTAGCTTGCTTCTGTTCCTCCCTTTTCCCTCGGTGCCATGGTCCTCCTTTTATAGGCTAAGGGGATCCGACATGGGCACGCGAGAGGCATGAGGGGTCTTGGCGGGAAAACCCCTCGGCGGTCCTTCGAGGTGACGTGGCACCCTCTCCTCCAAGTATTCTCTGGAGGGCGGCGTTGTCGTCCGCCCTTGGAAAAGGTGGGGCGGACAGGGAAAAAACACGAGAGGCATGAGGGGTCTTGGCGGGAAAACCACTCGGCGGTCCTTGGAGGAGACGTGCCACCCTCTCCTCCAAGTATTCTCTGGAGGGCGGCGTGGTAGTCCGCCCTTGGAAAAGGTGGGACGGACATGCTTTGTCCGCCCCACCAACTGCGCTCGTGGCAACGTCACCAGGGCGCGGCCTTCATCTTGGCGCCCAAGTCTTCCACCAGCTTCCGGCGAGCTGGCGATCTTATCCTCTCGGTGGTACGGACGGAGGACCCGGGGGCGCGCCTGGCCTCCTGCCGGGCGCACGGACCCGCGGGTATCTCGCCTGGTCTCCGGGTGAGGTGACCTGGAAGGTCACCTGGTCCTTAGCCGCAGAGACTTGTTGTCGAACTTGTCGGGTATCCTTGAGGCAGATGGGCTAACCCATCTGCTGTACTTGACTCCTTGCCTTGTCCATCTTCTTGGTGGGCCCAGTGGAGGACCCACTTTGGCAGCATCAGGGGAACCCCATGTTCCACTGCTGCGACAACGACACTCACAATATGTACAGAGGGCAACATATTTACAGAACATAAAAAGTACCAAGACAAATCCTCAACACCAAGAAAGAGAGGCAAACCAATCAACCAGAATTGTTGCTTTTGGGCGTTAACAAGGTGCCCAATTAACCGAATATCACTTCTAAAGAGAATATGCCAGCTAGCAAGAGAAGGTGCCTTGTGTTCAAAGATAGGCCCATTCCATTGCTTTGAAAATGTTATAGAAAACGCGACTCGCTACCTCGAAAAAACATGGGCCAAGGGAGGACGCCTTGGCTGAGATAAACATCTGTTAAATATCGCAATTTGATGACCAATAAATTCTCATAGCGTTCCAACATCTCCTGGCAAAAGGGTAACTGAAGAATAAGTGTGCTCTCGTTTCACAATTCACACCTGAATCAAGATGCCAATGTCGCCTTCCCATCTTATATCTCTTATTAAGGCAATCAACCAACAAAAGCCAGCTAAAAATCTTGTTTTTTGTGAGAACATATAAAAATTGTTTTGTCTCAGACAGATTTTTGCTTCTCAAGAGCTTCTTAAAAAGAGAGGAAACGGTGAGGCCATCAAACATGAGTTCATATAACCCAGCAGATAAGTATCTTCCAGCCTGCCGAGAGAACCTCATTGGTCTAGCTCAGGCCGAGCATTTCCATCATCATTCAGTTTCAAAAGGATGTCCAAAACCTACTGTAGCTCTTGGAAAGCTTGGGCGGAAAGAGGATTGACAAAAAGGGGGGCTAGAGGAAACAGTGAGGCCATCAAACATGAGTTCATATAACCCAGCAGATGAGTATCTTCCAGCCTGCCGAGAGAACATCATTGGTCTAGCTCAGGCCGAGCATTTCCATCATCATTCAGTTTCAAAAGGATGTCCAAAACCTAATGTAGCTATTGGAAAGCTTGGGAAGAAAGAAGGATTGACAAAAAGGGGGGCAAATCCTCAAGGTTTCTAGAAGGAAGCAAAGCATGGACAGTGATGTCCGGATCCAATGCAAAGGAAAATAAAGGTGGAAAACGTTCAGCTATTAGAGTGCCCTGCCAGTTATCCTTTCAAAACAGAATGGACACTCCTGTTCCTAACGTGTAGCCTATACCAAATTGTTTTGATAAAGATAGTGTAGTGTTTTTTCTTTGTTGAGATGTTAGACAAGACCAAACTGAATATACAGTATTTATATGAACCATTATATATGTGGGAAAAGCACTGGATCCTCCCATGCCTTACATAACACAAGATATAGTAATGGACACCATAAGTAAAGCATGAGAATAATTGAGTTGTGTGCCAAAATTGTAGATGCAATGTTGCTAGTTATATGTTTCCTAGAAACAAGACAAGAGAAATGGATTATTACCCCATTTTGAAAAAGATAGTCATGTGGATAAACATGCAGTGGAAGGTCTCCCTCAAAGTGAAAGGTGGTTACAGGGAATCCATCATCTACACTGCAAAAGATTTGGGAGAAAGAGTTAGACACATTTATGATATCCCATTCGGCCTAGTCTACTCTTGTTCAGTAGAAAAAGAGACCACATAAGGACATAATCTCTTCGTGTTGAATGGAAAGCTAGTATCAATATCTACCCTATAATGTGAACTTCATGAGCATACCTTCCAGAATACTTGAAACAAACGAAATCTTGAACATTTTTTAAGGGCATATCTACATACTGAGCAAATACCTACAAATGATCAAGAGGATATAACAATTAGCACATCCAGCTCTCCACTGCAAGAATTGGTCAACAAAGAAGCTTCGCATACCTCTGACTGTATAGCCTTATAAACTACCTCTGGTAGATAAGCCAATGTTGTTCCACTGTCAATGATGGTACCTTTACTTTGACCATTGTCAAAAATATTTGTCGGGAGCTTTAGCGTAGCACCACCAACATCAATTGCTTTCAAGTTGACATTGTAATGCGGCCTACAAAGTAAGTTTTCATAAGGTGTCACAAATAAAACATTGTGATGACTTGTACAGCAAAAAGTATTCTTTACATGTGCATTATAGCACTGAATGTATGTTTCCAAATATTATATTACGACACAAATTATTTGCCCTTGACTACTATCCTCCTAAATTATGTCTAAGGATAGTGATGCCTAGACTCCTACTACAAAATTATGCCTGCGGCTGAACTGTGATGGATATAATTAAACAGCTGTTGCGGTTGTTCTAGCTCTTTGGTTGGGCATTCTTTTTATCTTTTGAAGGATTAAAACTTCTCAGTATAGATGGTTTCATGCATCAATAGGTGCAGAGGCTGGAGAGCCACCATCCTTTGCTATGAAAATAGCTAAAGAAACATTTTATTTGACTTACAGTTAGTAGTAGGACCCAATTAATCTAATTGAAGACACATGAAAATATAGGATTTTCCGACATGGAGACTCAACCAAGTATCTTATGGAGAGTGTTAGAAACCAGATCTCCGAAGTTCTACGCCGGGACTCTGTATGTGTTTATGATCCAACAATCTGGAGTTGATTCGTTTTTCGGAAAGGTTGTGTGACCAACAATCAGGAGTTACAGGGAAGCACTCATTGAAAGCACGCAATGGTGAGTTGGACAAGTCACTACTACATAGCATCAGCTAGATCTTAGAGCCTTTATTTGGTTGTACCAAAATCTTGACCGGCTTTTCTTAATTAGGAAAGCAAGGTTGGATAATTACTTTTGGCACATAGTACTGCAGAGAGAAATCGATGGAACAAGCATGACACATGAAGCACATGGTAACACATGTTGTACCAATTCAGCCTCATCAAGGAGTAGAACCGTATGCTAGACTTTGTAAAACTGAATGTATGAAATTAAACAGAATGGTGAAGAAGGTCTAGATGGAGAAGAGCTGAAGATATAGGTCTGAAAGAAGTAAACATGGGGCACTAATAAAATGACATACATGTCGGGCACCAACGGCGTGGTCTTCACTTTCGGCTGCACGACATTCCCAATAGCAAAAATGCCCCCGCCATTTACGGTGTCCAAGCAATGTGAGAAGATCTTGGTCACTTTCCCTGAAGACGCGAGCTGTGACAGCATGGATGAATTGGATTGGCCAAATCCAAGAATCCCGTCAAGAGCCTGGTCTGAAGACCCCAAATCCCCACCAATCTTGGCACCACACCTACAAACAAAATCATCATCAGCTTCCTTCTTCCAGCTCACTCACTGCCAAAAGAAGAGTAGTACAGTACAAACAAAGTGGTTTGTAGAGAAGGCACCCACCCAAACGTGATGCTTGTATTGGCCAAGCCGGTTTGGCCATCGCCGGACACCTGGTTGTACTGCAAGAGGTCTGTTACGAAGAATCCAGTGGTGGAGCTTCCGTCTCCGTATGTGATGCTGTACTGACAGGGCGTGGCGGGGCCGGGGCAGGAGGGGATGACGCCGCCGTTGGAAGCCGTGCAGAACTCCTGGCCGCACGTTACCGCGCTGCTGTTCCCCGATGCCGCCGGGTCGTAGAGCTGGAGCTCAATCTGCAAGCCACCGTTTGTTGGTCATCAGGAAGATGAAACGCAAGCACCAAAACAGACAAGCATCCAATCCGCGGAGCAACTGGCGTAAGAGACGGAGGCGGGGCGAGGGAATGAGTACGTACCCCGAGGCCGCTCTTGCGGGGGCAGGTGTCGCAGGAGATGCAGTTGACCCAGAGTATGTCGCTGCCGGTGTCCACCTGCACGTAGTAGCTCTTGCCCGGCGAGCCGATCCCAATCTCCGTGAAGTAGAGCCTGCGCTTTCACCTCAATCAGACGCGCCGCGCTTGCCAAGGAATCGGCGAGGAAAGAAAATATTCTTACCCTGTCTCGGTAGGGAGACCGTTGCCGCCGAGGGGCAAGTCAACGGCGCCGAGGAGGCGGCCGCCGTGGCGGCGACCGTCGTGCTCCCGGAGGCGCGCCAGGTGCTCGTCCCCGCCGGCGCCCCTGCCGTCGTGGCGCGGGAACTTGCGGCGCACCTCGAAGACGCCGGTGGCGGCCGCGCGGCCCGGGGCGAGCGCCGACAGCGCGACGAAGAGGAAGAGCAGCATCCGAATAAGGGAAGCGCGAGAAGTAGTAGCAGCAGGGAACGGCTCCATTTTCGGGAGTTTGTTTTGCTTAGAAGACCCTCCGCCTCTGGCTTCCTCCCCTGCGCCGGCGAGGAAGACGAGACGGGAAGTTTCTTTGCGCGTTTGGGGAATGAATGAACGCGTGCCACCAGCGAGAAAGGGACGAAAAGAAGATCGGTGAAAGCAGAGACTGTAGTATCTGGTGGTGGGACGCCTCGGGGTGTTCGCTCGCAGTCGCCGGCTTCAGGGTGTTCTAAATCACGGCCTACTCGATGCGAGCTACCGTAGGAAGTCTCCGTTCTTCTGACGCGGATAAGTTTACTGTACTAGCAAACGTGTCCGTGCGTTGCAACGGGAAAAAAAATGGGAGTGTCTAATTGTCAGTCGACTGATTTTTATTTCGCTGTCAGTCGTATTTTGTATCCAATAATCAGTTGACACATGTGCTTTCGTGGCCAGCTGAGCGCGATTGGAAAAATCACGAACGAAACGTGAAAAACCCCCGAGCCACGACCCCCTAACGGGTTTTGCTGTGAAACTGGCCCCGAACCCGACAAATAAATCAGCCTGCTGGCAGCGAGTCACGAAAGCCCCAATTTAAACCACGGCAGAAGCCCAAACCAAAAGCACAGCCTAGTAAAAAGAAAACCCCAGAGAGTTTTGTTTCTCTGAAATCCAATCTTTCAGCACTGCCAGGTTCCTCTCTCTCATGCTCCGAAAAACTTTCACCAACAACATTCAGGGACAAGGAAGCTTGATTCACCAAGCTGGAACAACAGAGAAGCTAGATCCAACACTGCAGATGCAGCATTCCTCCTGGCAGCAGGTATTATTCAGAGAAAAAAATAGATTCAGAATTGAAAAGCCCTGTTATAAGGTTCTTCAGAATTTTAGGTGCAAAAAGAAACAAAAGCACATAGATGAGCACACTTCATACATGTGAAAAATCAGACTGATGGAAATTGATATGTTCACATCACTACCATCTGGGTAAGCACAAATTCGAGTTTGCATTAGAAGATGGCAACACCAAAAAGAGGATCAGCTACCGAAACACATTTCAAAGCCATTAATTATAGATACTGATTCAATCTACTGTCCCTGATGATCCTCAATGCTTACATCAGATATACTGACGATATACAATGCTCGTATAGTAACTATCCAAATAATGATTGTTCATCTAGCATGATTATCTCTACTGTTTGTTCATCTAGCATCTAAGAAAAAATCAACTACTAATATATCATCAAGCATCTAATCATGCATATAAGAAAGAGAGAAAGATATAGAGAGAAATCTCTCAAAAAACAGAGCTCTTCAATATATAGATAATAGAGAGACTGAATAGAAGAAATAGAGATAGAGATAGAGATAGAGAGAAAAATAGAATGAGAGAGAGAACAAGACAGACACTGAGAGAGAGAGACACGAGATTCAGAAAGCAAGAGACATAGAGAGAGAGGAATCAAGACTGAGAAACTGAATCACTGAAACGAATCACAACACTGAAAAAAAACTGAGACACTGAATAACTGAAACAAGACTGAGACACTAGAAATCACACAAACAAAACTGAGAAAATAAATCAGGACTGAGAAAATGAGTCGCTGAAACAAATAAAAAAACTGAAAACAACACCGAGACACTGAAAAACTGAAGCTAAAATGAGAGAAAAAAAAGAAGATAGAGACTTACAGACTGCGATAGAGAGATATGCAAATACAGAGAGAGAGAGAGAGAATCAATGAAACAAGGATAAAACACTAAATCAAGACTGAATAACAAAACTGAAAACAAGACTGAGACACTGAATCACTGAAACTAAACTGAGAAAATAAATCAAGACTGAGAAAGAGATAGATAGAGAATAAGAGAGACAGTACATTCAGAAATAGAGAAGAGGCCGTCACAGCCAGTCACAGCCGCTAGCGTCCTATGAAAAGAACTTCATGCAAGAAAGGTAAATTGAAACTGAGATAACATTCAGCAATGCTAAGGGTAACTTCAAAATCTGGAACAGATTAGTTCAAGGTTCACATGCTGCTGCTCCTTAGTCTGACGGTATACTTAGAAACTCAGAGCCAAGAGGTACTACATAGATCCGATAAAAGTACTGAATCCTGGAGTTCAAAGATAGCAACCATTCCCGACAATTCTCACTTGAGAGGAATGAACCTTGAGGAGTGCGTGGTACCAATACCGGGCCTTCTGTGCTTGACTGGCTTGTAGGAGAGGGAGAACTCCGCCAGGTAGTGTCCGATCATCTCCGGCTTTATCTCAACCGAGTTGAAGGCCTTGCCATTGTAGATACCGATGACGCTTCCAATCATCTCTGGCATGATGATCATGTTGCGAAGGTGGGTCCTCACAGACTCAGGCTTCTCACCAGCAGGGGCATCGCTTTTCTGTTTAGAAGAAAAGACAACAAAAGGTGAGCTGCTGAGATAAAATTAGAGAGAACTCTTTGTATGCAAAACCAAGTAAAAGGGCAATTCTAGCATCAAGCATATGCAAGGTGTAAGACACAGTCAGTGCCTAACCAAAAAAATCACTAAGGATTTATCTAATGACTAATACTAAAATGAGTTAACTAAATGGAACCAAATATGACTGATATTTGGTTCGGAAGTGCATGGTAGCAGTTCAGACAAAGCCCAGCCAGCTCTGTACATGGACTCGTGACAACCATTAAGTCAGGCGGTACTCACAAAAAAATGGACAAGAATGTTAAATTAGAAGAGATGATCAGATAGAGCTAAATACAGAATTGAGGCCATCATGCCAGCCAATCATCCCAATAGGGATATAATATCATCATCTCATCTCTACAACAAAGGACCAAAGGATAGAGACTAAAACAATATGAAAAATGCCAGAAATCATATGAGAACAAACTGAGACATAAATTAACACTGAATGGCCAACAAGGAACAAACAGCCACTCATCCTGCCATCAAATATTTGATGTCTCATGAAGAAAATTAAATCAAACTGCAATTAGGGTAAAATGCAATCATATTATCATGGAAAGATTACTTTGTTTAAAGTAATGGTATATGCACAATTTTAGCCTACTGAATCTCTACAGTCAAAACTAGACTAATTATTTCTAAGGAGCAGGACGAATTGTAATATATCCTACAGTAATATTACATGGGGCTGCAGAATTAGATCAACAGATAAAGTTGCAAGAAAATGACAGCATTTAGACAGACAATACAATGGTGGCAACCTAGTGTTAAAAATGCATACAAGTTTCACAGTGAAAAACTGTAACCCGCAACCAAATGTTGTAACAATGACGTGTATACAGCAAAAACATAATTGGTTGGACAAATAAGATACTTGATAGACCAAAACAGAACTGAGAATGTCAACATTAGCGTTCAGTAGCGTGGGCAATTGACAAATCTACCACTTCAAGATTAACCTAACCACTAAAAACAGCATCAGTCATTTCTTAAAAAGGATGGGTGTTCGGTGCCTATTAAAACAAATATGATGTTACTGGTGCCTAATTTACTATCATAGCAGAATGCACGACAGACATGAAACTGATATCAAGAAAACTAAAAGATCTAGCTGACTACCTTGTTCTACTCAACAACAGGCCAGAAGTAACAAACACCCTCAATCTAGAGCAAACAAAGGTCAAAACAGATCAGTAAAAAGCTAATCAGTTCACCAGCACTCACCTAAGCAGCAGATCCCAGCCGAATTCAAGCACCAGCTATGCAGAAAATCCTCAAAAATTCCACACCCGCTGCAGACAAAGGGCACAACCAGGAACGACGACGGGGTAGCTGCGGAGATTCAGAACAAACAAAGCCGCCGCTGCCGACAGCAACTAACACCTAAACGAGACATCGCAGATTCCAGCTGAAAATCATCTGCTCGACAAAGGGGTCTCCACCAGTAACGATGACGGGGGTAGCTGCGGGGGTTGAGAACAAACAAGGCGCCGCTGCCGGAAGCAAACTAAACCTAAACCCGAAGACATCTAGACGAACACGCTGCAGACTCGAACAACTCTGACAACTGAGAAAACGAACAAAGGAGACCCCCGACAGCACGAAATTGAAGCGCGAAGCTGAGATGAGAAAGAGGAAGCACCTGAACCGCCTCCGGCGACGCCTCAACACTTCTACTCCGCCGCGGATCTCCGCCGCGGATCTCCGCCATGACGAGAATCCCCCTCGATAGCTCCTCTGTTCGCCACCTTCTCTCTCTTGTGAAAGCGGCGAGGGCGAGACATATCCGCACAGACATGGTAACGGGCCGAAAAAACACCAGCCCGCCGCGAATCCAAAAACCGCTAAGCGCGACGCAACCCGCGAACCAAACACACACGTCGCCGCCAGGCTGGACAAACACAGCACGAATCTTGGCAAAAGGAATGGACGGACAGAAAAGAGACTGACGGTGAAATGAGAATCAGTCGATTGAAATACAGCAAAAGCCAAAAAAATATATATCCTATGTCACCAAGGCACTAACCGATAATATGAGCATGTGGTTGCGTTAGCTTGTGCCATGCTGGTGTTGGAGTTTCATGGAGTGCGGTCTTCGGTTGACGCGACCTCGGAGCTCGGTGCATCCCTTCCTCGCCATTCATGGCTGGAGATGGTGCAAGGCGAGTCTTGTCGTTCGGCTGGTGTGGATGGTGTTGTAATTCGTGTGGCGTTGCGTTTGTATCGTGTAGCCTTATGGCGTTGTTTCGGCTATCTTGGCATCTTCTTCTATGAAACTGATGCACCTTTTCGTGGTGTATCATTAAAAAAACAAAGAATCCGGTTTTGTCCAGTTAATCATATAATCAATCGCGTAAACACCCTGGACTGTCCAACTCGAGGAAGCCGGTCTGTATCATTACGTAGCTTATTTAGTCACAAACAAAATGTCACAGGGCGCTCCAATCTCACTGTATACTTTAATCACACGTATCACATGGATCTTGTTCGACAAAAATAACTAATTTCAGCACGGGGGACCATGAACACAATAAAGAATACAACTTAGGCACAAAAACAAATTTATTACAAAAATGGAGTTGCGGTTAATGGATCTGAGAGAGGTTGGATTAATGGATCTGGAACATGAAAAAATCACTGATCTACGGCTAGGAGCACACATCTGATCAAAACAAACAATGAAGCACCACTCATCTAAGCTAGCACCACCCACAAAAGATCTGCAATTAGCCAAACCTGAACAAAACCAGTTCATATCACGAACAAATGTAAACAAATATCCACTGTTAGGATTTTTGAGAAATATGTTGTCGCAGCAGTTGAATATGGGGTTCCCCTGATGCTCAAAGTGGGTCCACCACTTGGGCCCACCGAGAAGATGGACAAGGCAAGGAGTCAAGACCAGCAGATGGGTCAGCCCATCTGCCCAAGGAAAACCGACAAGTTCGACATCGACACGCTGCGGCTAAGCACCAGGCGACATTCCGGGGTCACCCGTCGCCCGGAGAACAAGGCGGAGTACCCCGCGGGTCCGTCGCCCGGCAGGAGGCTAGGCATACCCCCGGGTCCTCCATCCGTACAGCCGAGAGGATAACAACGCCAGCTCGTGCCTGAAGCTGGTAGAAGACTTGGGCGCCAAGATGAAGGACGCGCCCAAGTGACGTCGCCACGGGCGTGGTTGGTGGGGCGGACAGGCTTTGTCCGTCCCACTTTTCCCCAAGGGCGGACGACCGCGCCACCCACAGAAGATACTTGGAGGAGAAGAGGCCACGTCTCCTCCAAAGACCACCGAGGGGTTCTCCCGCCTAAAACCCCTCACGCTCCTCGCGTGCCCATGTCGGATCCCCTTAGCCTATAAAAGGAGGATCAAGG
The DNA here is from genome assembly GCA_947311845.1 of Poa pratensis. Lineage (NCBI taxonomy): Eukaryota > Viridiplantae > Streptophyta > Magnoliopsida > Poales > Poaceae > Poa > Poa pratensis. The sequence goes on from CAMZMU010000034.1 coordinate 39,980,742, forward strand.
CACGAGGGAGAGGAGGTTGGATCCAAGCTGAAGACTAGACTAGGGTTCGGAGGGTAGAGAGAGAGGTGATCTCCCAAGGGCAGGATCTGCTCTCCGTCTACCTCCGGCCGGAACTCTGCCGGGTTCACCACTAAGAACACCCTTGTAAACCACACCATGATGAACACCTCAATTCAGACATGTAGGAGTAGGGCTTTTAGCCTCCGGGCGGACTGAACCTGGGTAAACTCCGTGCGTCTCTGTGTTGTTTGCTTGCTTGTCCGACGAAGAACTCGGCGGTCTTACTCCCGGGTAAGGCGTCTCCCAGCCTCCTTCGCGCCCCGTGCCGAAACCTAAAAAGGGGCTATCCTTTACTCCCGGTGTCCGTGATCTGAGACACGACATCTGGCGCGCCAGGTGGGGAGTGCAAGCGCTGGATTCGTCTTCGTCAACCTCAAGATCGTCGTCAAGTTTTGCGTCAGGCACTTCGTCGGGGACAAGATCTGCGTCGAACTCTGCATCCTCGTCAAGGTCTTCTTCAAAGTTTTCTTCTTAGCAAGATCCTCGCCGAACAAAAGACGACGGTACTCGCCCCTGTCAAGATGGCGAGAAAGAGAAAGGCCAAGGCAGCCATGGAATGTCTACGATATCCAGGGCTCGGGTTCTTCTTGGAAGAGTCTTCGTCGACATCTGCCACTAAAGACCAGGATTTTGGGATACAGTTCGTGCGCCCAGCGGCATACGTCAGTCCTATGATCAGTGAGGAAAAGCCTCAGGAAAATGCTCCGACCATTGATGTTACACCCTCCTCGTGGACGCACGAGGTAAGGGGGAACTCTGCCCTCACATACACCTGCAGAGCAGCCTCCGAAGGACGAAGACCCAAATCGGGACACAGAGGGTGAGCCTCCCCTAGAGGATCCCCTCATCTATGTGCCCAAGAGTTCAAAATCCCTTTGGGAAAAGATGGCCAGCCCGGGGTATGGTGCATGTATCATAGATCTGACAAGCACAGCCTTGAGAATTGTCGCCAATTCAACGATTATCAGAAGCGCTAGAAGAATGGGGAATGCTATACTTGCGGCGAACCAGGACATATCTGCAGAGATTGCCCCTCACCATGAAGCCAAAAAGATCCAAAGCAAATCCAGGAGCACCACAGAAAGGGAAATCTTTTAGAACTTTCGCTAATGCCTCTACTCAAACAGAGGGGCTTGAAGATTCTTGCCCGACACAACGGACTCAAGACTGTCAAAGATTAACTGCTGCCAGCTAGGATCAAACTTTCGTCTACAGCAATCCCGCTGGAGGAGAATGGGACCTCCCGGGTCATATCGTGACAATACACCCGGGACCAAGTGGACCTCCCCAGAAGTACTGGATCGCAAGGTGGTTGGCCTTGGGCCTCAGGAATGAGCAACATCAGGGTCTCCAAACCCGCGTCGACACTACGCCAGCCAGTCGCCGGGTCACCTGACGGGTGGCCTCCGGGTTTCGCAGCACAAGGGTCTCTGGACCGGCGTTGTCATCACGCCAGTTAGTTGCCGGATCACCAGAAGGGTGGCCTCCGGGGTCTCCGGACCGGCGCCAGCCAGCCAGTTGTGCCTTTAGACGGCATGCAAGGACCAGTCCCAGTAAGGGTTTACGGGACAATGGGTATTTCGGCACGGAAACCTGTTCCCGCCATGAATTGCTGGACAGGGCAGATTATGTCTGAAAAAACGGCATAGAAGACCGCTACGGCCAGCGCGACGAATAGTAATTGCCGAAATACACCAAAGGAAGCCAATTGCGAGCTAAGTATAAACGCGCTCGCGCGGGCCTTTTCCTGGTTACGTCAGTTTTATGCACTTTGGCTAAGCCGAAAGCGGGTGTTATCCTGGGGCAGCGCCTTCGCGATAACACTGTTAGTTTCCTCTAGCAGTGGAGTCGTGGGCTGAGGTCCGTGCGGTCAGGGGCAATGGGTCCTTGGGGGGGTTGCGCCTTGTGTCAGTACTTCAGAACCCGTCCGTGTGCTCACGGCTGGTTAGCGGCTCGCACCCTTGGATCCTTCCCGAGAGCGTTAAGCCCCCACGAGTGCAATCAAACTCATGTAATTTGAGAAAAGGTTATTTACATTCAATGTACAAGTTCTAAGCCTTTAGGCGATACAGTTGCAAAAAGCTTGGTTTATGGTCTTTGGTATTGTCCTGTCCTTTTCAGGACTTCGCAGGCTCAGGGTCGTCCTCGCGAGAAAGGCGCCATAGGATCTCGTCCACCTGGAGGGCAACGTCTGGAGGAGATGGCATCCCGGGTTCCAGTCTCTCCAGCTCGGACAACAGCGGAAAGCTGCGGGTGTCGCTGATGAAGGCCGCGACAACTCGGTGATCGCCTGCTGGATCGCCTGCTCTCTGCCGGGCGAGGGCTCTGCTCGGCGTCTCGGATGCGCGACAAGCGTTGCCACATACTCAGGAACGCGGGATATAATGCGCAAAGGTGCGAGAATGACCAGCTTTGAGGGTAGGTGGAGAAGAACCCCAGATCTGTGAACTCCTTCACAATTTCGAAGACCAAGTGTACATCTCGAGCAAGATGTTGTTATCCTCGCGCGGTGAAGCTTGAACTGATGCCGCTCTTTTCAGCGCCGCCTTGGTCTCCGCCAGCTAAGCCTGCACCTTTTTGAGCTGGTTGGACATTTTCTCGTTCTGGTCCCAAGCAATTTGCGCTTGTGATTTGGACGCTTCCATCGCCGCGCCGGCCGGTGGCCAGTTCCTGAGCCTCAGCTTTCGGGTGACGCTTATCGAACGGCGGCTTCGTCCCTGAACGCCAACGCCTCCTTCAAGCGTTGGATCTGCTTCTCCAATTCGGCACGACCAGCAAGCGCGGCTTCTCGGTCTTCCTCGGCACGAGCGAAGGCCTCCCGCTGTACAGCAACAGTGTTGGCTGGATTCTACCTGCCGCTCAGCTCATCCTTCTCGTCAGGGCTCTCTGGAAGTCCAGCCTCGCTTGCCCGAGACGCTTTCGCTCATATTCAAGATCTCCAGCCAATCTCCTGAGACGCCTATCCTGGGAATCGATGATCTCGTCTTTGGCCCGTAAGGCCTCTGCGTTCCCCAGCTCAACTTCCTGGAGGG